>CM054125.1:22690341-23290341 GCA_028751855.1 Ambrosia trifida | reverse complement strand
AGATTATAAATCTTAATAACTAACCTCAAAATCGTAATCAATAATTCAAATAAATTACATTACAAACATAAAAAATCGTAATTTTAATTTGAAAATCAACGACTTCTTGTGGTGGAACCTTTGTAACAAACAGCCTGTGCTGGATTGAACACCATTTAAAGACACAATATTTGCCAATAGAAATATCTTCTAATTGAAGCAAACTAAATTTATAATATTAGTATTAGTATTAGTTAGTATTAGCAATTAGTAATATATTCGTAAAAATAGTAATAGAAAATTTTAATTCGGTCAATAGGATATAAATGAGATTAATATTAAAAATCGTAATATTAGTTTTAGTATTAGTAATATATTCAAAATTTAATTCGGTCAATAATAAATAAATCAGATTAAAATTAAAAATCCTAATATTAGTATTAGTATTAGTATTAGTAATATATTCATAAATTAATTCAGTCAATTCGGTCAATAATAAATAAATGAGCTTAAAAATCGTAATATATAACTTTAAATTCGGTCAACTATTATTAATGTCATTAAAACTCATAATAAATATCAATTAAAAATAAATAAATCCTTTTAATTGCAGGCAAGACCAATAATAATTCGAATGAATAGTAATATAAATAATATTAAACATATTTTCATAAAAACAGATTAAACATAATTTCATAAAAATAGATTAAACATAATTTCGTAGTAATATTAATATAAATAAATGAGATTAAAAAATCATAATAAATAACATTCAACTCGGTCAATTATTATTAATGTCAATAAATAACATTAATTCTAACATACTAAAAATACATTAAAAATAATTAAATCTTATTAAACATAAATTCAAAAAAAGTAATATAAATAAATGAGATTAATAATTTTAATAAATAACATTAAATTCGGTCAATTATTATTAATGTCAATAAATAATATTAAACATCTTAATAAATAACAGTAAAAATGAATAAATCTTATTGATTGCAATCAAGACTAATCATAATTCGTAAACATAGTAATATAAATAAATGAGATTATAAATCTTAATAAATAATCACAAAATCGTAATCAATAATTCAAATAAATTACATTACAAAGATAAAAAATCGTAATTTTAATTTGAAAATCAATGACTTCTTGTGTTGGAACCTTTGTAACAAACAGCCTGTGGTGGATTGAACACCATTTAAAGACACAATATTCGCCAATGGAGATAACTTCTAATTGAAGCAAACTAAAATCGTAATATTAGTATTAGTATTAGTTAGTATTAGTAATCAGTAATATATTCGTAAAAATAGTAATAGAAAATTTTAATTCGGTCAATAAGATATAAATGGGATTAAAATTAAAAATCGTAATATTAGTTTTAGTATTAGTAATATATTCGTAATTAGTTCGGTCAATTCGGTCAATAATAAACAAATGAGCTTAAAAATCGTAATATATATCACTAAATTCGGTCAATTATTATTAATGTCATTAAAACTCATACTGAATAACATTAAAAAATGAATAAATTCTATTAATTGCAGACAAGACCAATAATAATTCGTAATATTAGTTTTAGTATTAGTAATATATTTGTAATTTAATTCGGTCAATAATAAATAAATGAGCTTAAAAATCATAATACATAACCTTAAATTCGGTAAATTATAATTAATGTCATTAAAACTCATACTAAATAACATTAAAAAACAAAATAAATCTTATTAATTGCAGGCAAGACCAATAATAATTCATAAAGATAGTTTAAACATAATTTCGTAGTAATATTAAGATAAATAAATGAGATTAAAAATTCATAATAAATAACATTCAATTCGGTCAATTATTATTAATGTCAATTAGTATTAGTAATATATTCGGTCAACAATACCATTATTACAAATAGTAAAACTAAAATCGTAATATTAAAAATAAATGAGAGTTATTTCGTTCATAAATGAAGGTTAAATTGATTAATAATCAATCATTAATAATAAAAAATAAATGAGGCTTCTTATGGTAAATTGAAATTCATATTAATATTAATATAAATTCGGTCAATTATAAAAGATAGTAATAAATAACATTAAATTCGGTCAATTTTTATTAATGTAAATAAATAACAATAATTCACATTCAAATTTCAGATTAAATGACATTAAATTCGGTTAATTATTATTAATGTAAATAAATAACAATAATTCAGAATTGATGACATTAAATTCGGTCTAATATTACAATAATATTAAAATAATTTCGAAAAACAGTAATATAAATAAATGTGATTAAAATTTTTTTCGAAAAACAGTCAATTATTACAATAATATTAAACATAAATTCGAAAAACAGTAATTCAAATAAATTACATTAAAAACATTAAAAATCGTACCAACCAAGATTGTCCTTCGTATGTGGTAACCGTAACGTCCCTGTTATGTATGTTTTTAGACAACAAAAATTTGTTCATGGCCTTCAGCACAGTCTGGATTGACACGTTAAAAACAACATTAAAAAATAAAGAATCATTTTTGAAAATTAAATAGGCATATGTACATGAAAATAACAAATATACCAAAACTGTTGCCGAAGGGTCATGCAATACCTTGAAGAATTGAGAACCATTATGATAAGACATAATAGCGTTTGTGTCTTCGGATCAAATCCTGTTTTTCAAATGTTAAAATATAGCATTACTAAATCCGATCGAATAGTAAATCCGATTCAATATATGTCTAAAAAACCGTGATGACAATAATAAAATTAACATAAATCTGATTGAATGCAATCCTTATTATCCCTTTATCACAAATCCGATTGAATATGTGTTTATCACAAATACGTTCATCACAAATCCATTTCATTAGAACATGTGATAAACACAAGAATGATTTCAAATGGTAATTAGATTATGAAATATTAAAAAGAATAAAAAAAGTAACAATAGGAATCTATAGTATCTTTGTTATCCCTTTATCACAAATCCGATTGAATATATGTTTATCACAAATCCGTTTCATTAGAACATGTGATAAACACCAGAATGATTTCAAATGGTTATTAGATTAGGAAATCATAAAAAGAATAAAAAAATAACAATAGGAATTGATAGTATCTTTGTTATCACTTTATAATAAATCCGATTGAATATGTGTTTATCACAAATCCGTTTATCACAAATCCATTTATCACAAATCCGTTTCATTAGAACATGTGTTTAAGAAAAATGATTTCCACGTAAAAGAATAAGAATTTTCATTCGGTTTGATTTGTTCTTAATAATGTTAACAATAAAAAAAAGTCAAAATAATAATAGGAATCAACATTAGAAGAGTAGTATGGATGTTTACCTTTAATCAGTTGTGGATAATCAACAAATGATGCAAGGTGAAGAAGAAAGATTGAAAGATTTGTTAGGAATTAGGAAGAATAGGAGAGTTTTGATATGGAGAATGAAAAAAAAAATAAAAGAAAAAGGTTTTTATAGTCATAATTTGGAGCTCCATATTAGTTGTTGGATCATAAAGGCCCTCTCTAAGGCCTTGATTCAACCCAAGTGACCTCAATTATTATATAGATAGAATAGATTATATAGATAAATATTTCTTTTCACAACTATTTCTTTTAATGTTTCATTTATAAATAGTTATCTAGTTATTTAACATTTCATTGATCTAACTTCGTGTAATACCCGGGTTTCTGTAACGACCCAAGTGGCGCAGCGGATTAGCATAAACAGGTTTAATTGTAATGATCACATTAAACTGAATTTCAATATTAATGAAATACATATAATGTAGCCATAGCATCCTCTTCTTATCCAGATCTTCTAGTCGTCAGCTTTCTTTTATAATCTTGTATAAATACCTGACCACATGCTTAAAGTACGTTAGTATTTTCATACTAGTGAGACATGCCGAGATTTTAGACATATTAATAATAACAACTCAAGTTTTAACAAACATACAATTCTTTCTATATGGTTCGGTCATTCTAAGGTGGAATATATTATCGATGGAGCACCATACAAATGCTTATTGTGGTTCTAAACCTCTACTTGGTTTAGATAAATATATTCTCGTGAGTATAGATCGATTATATATGGTCCCGTAACCTCTAATTGGTTCAGGCTATACTCTATAATACCGAATGGATCCACTCTCGTAGTTTCTATTCGACCGAGTTCTATCAACTTGATAACACTTTTATAATATAAACCATACAAAATACTTTGATGACGACTAGACAAGCATGTAATCAGCCCAAAAGCTTTTAAAGGGAAAGGGTCATGTACTCACCTTATACAATATTCTTCTCATTCTGCAGTCTATTCCCTATCAGTATATTCCAAGATGTATGGTACCTATTATATTTATTAACATTAGCGCGTGCAAGGCTTGTGCACGTGATAACGCCGGGGACAATCCGTTAATATTATATTCTAATGTTATATATTCTTATATATTTGATAACTTGATATACGTTTAATATTGTCGGGTTACATTATCGTCCCACACGTTTCACGTTTATAATAATAATAATAATACTAATATAATAATAATAATAACAATAAACATAAATCTAACCTCCTCTCTTTCGGATCCGGTTTATTGAACGGGTTCGAGCTTGGACCGGGTCAACTAAGTTAACCAGTTTGATATCTTTTAATATAAAAGGCGGAGTGATGGAATCGACGGGTTCGAACCCGGGATGATAGTGAACTGGCCCGTCTTGGAAGCTAGCCGAGTTAACCGGGTTAACTTCTTAAAAGGAATGGTGAACAGTCGGTAAAGCTTTGGAACCGGAGATGGAGGTTGTTCAACAGTCTGGTTTGATAATGTTATGAGTCGAGTAGTGGGTTTAAGTGGTGGTCGGGTGTTGGTCGTAACCGGTTAAAGGAGACGATCAGTGGGGTCTCCGAGGGTAGCAGGTGATCGGTGGTGGAGATGAAGTCTGGTGGAGTGATGAGCGGATATGGGATGACGTTTTACCGGAACAGAGGTGATCGGGTTTTCAGGTTGAATATAGCAACTGTTCGTCGGAGGAGGTGGTTGTGGGACCTTAGTTATCGATAATATAGGTTGCGAGTTGGGTTTGTAATCGGTTGAAGGAGGTTACCGGTGAGGTGGTCGGAACCGGAGGTGTCGACTGGTGGTGACTGATTGAGAAGCTTTCATGGTTATCCGGTTTGTTCGTTTTATCGGAGAAGACGATCAGTGGACTATAAAGGGACTACGGGAATAGATGCTCGACTGTGTATAAGGGTTCTCCGAACCGAGGAAGTTCGGGTGTGATGTCACTGGAGGAGGCGAAGGTTGCCGGGTAAGATGCTCGGGACCGGAGGTGGCGACACGCCGGAGAAGACGACCGGAAGCGGTCATCCCCGTAAACCTTCATCTCTATCTCTTCGTACTCTCCCTCCCTCTCTTTATTATTTGGTGTAGTATGTTTGTAGGCTGAAAGTATACAATTATTATGAAGGTGTACAGAAGTGATGCATGAATATGTGTATATATATATTAGATGGATAAGATCATGCATATATATAATGGTTGAATAATGATAATGAGATGATGATAAGGTGGTGAAGACATGCGTGAGTTTCTCAACAGAAGAGGAGGAGTATGTATATACCAAATGAGATGCATGAATGTCATGATTTAGATGATGATTAGGATGGACAGATGGTAAGATATAGGTTGAGGTTGAAATATAGTGGCCATGCGTGAGGTGAAAGCAAGAAGGAGTAGATAAGTATAAATGGTGCATGCATGTATCATATGGATAAGGGTAACGCATGCGACCAGGTCCATCTAATTAGGTGGAGACATAACCAAAGAAGAAACGGGTGTGGGTTTGGGCCGGATAGTTCTAGTGAGCCGAGATGTTTAACGGGCCGAAGGGGTGTTGGGCTTTTACAACTGGAGTCCAATTATTATAGGCTAATATGTTTTGGTCTTTTATTATCGGATGGACTCGATATATTGGGCCGATTCCATTGGGCCGGATTAGCTTAGTTATAATATTAGACAATTATATTAATTAATCATAAATTAACAACGGGGTGTTACATTCTCCCCAACCTATTGGAATCTCGTCCTCGAGATTTGATTCGAATTATCTTATAATGTTTAATAAATATCTTTTGGTTACTTATTTTTGATAATCTTTATAATACTTATTATTAGGTTCTCCCCAACCTATAGAACTTGTCCCCCATTTATTTTTCAATTGATATTTTCTAAATTCTTATAAGGACAGGGTTAAAATCTTAAATGCTTAATTCTAGAGTCCCCTCTTAGCGTTATATAATTCAAGCTTACAAAGCTTTAGATGGCTTTTTATTCTTAATGGTTTCTCGTAATATCATTTATCTTTGGCCAATCCCTTGGCCGCATCAATTCTTATTATAAACTTTCTTGTGGTGGTATGATATTCCCATACCCTATTATTTCTCTTAAACCATGATATTTATAATTATGTATTCACCAAATTAATATATTCTGGAATTATGAATCTTAGGATAATTCATTCTTGACCAATCGTCTATACTAATTCTCATTGTGGATTTTCTAGCGATGGTATCTCAACCATTCTTTTATTATATAACGATGGCTCGGTGTACCCCAAGTTAATATTCTTGATACGTATATATTATAATCCTAACGATCGATTATTTATTTATCCTTGGTTTGTTAACAATAATATAAGATATCTTGGATTTTCTTTCAAATTTTTATTAAATAAATTTCTTTTAATATGTATTCTGAAAATAAACTACTGGATAGTCACTTATCAGGTTGTCGTAGACATATGAAATCGTATAAATATTATAACCTTAGATCATGAGATTTGTTTTCTATAACCTATCGGCTTATTCGAGTTTGATAAGTATAAACGAATATTTTAAGGAGCAGCGAGCTATAGATTTTGGAGCTGTAATAGATATTCAGGTTGAGGCGAGGCTTCGCAGAAAGTTCAAATGAATAACCGTATAAAGTGGTCCTTTACAAGGAATCATTTATATTTAAGCGAGATATTTTTTTTTTTAACATAGAAATAATTTAAGAGGTCTCTAAGACGAAATCTTCGGATATATAAAACCCGAATATCGATGACTGCTAAAAATAATACCTCATGAAAGACAATCTATAGGTATACGATGTCAAGATAAACTATTCATGCTGGGAATAATTCATTAATGTCATACATATATATATATATATACACTGGGAAGAGATCTACGTCACATAACGGATTTAATACATATTCTCCATATTCGGAAATGAGCATGATAAAAATTTCCATTAGAATGAAAATGGTTAACCGGGGATCGAATCGGGCTGGTTTAATGAGTGACTTTCGTATTGAATATCTTATAACAACTAGGATGATCAAGAATAACCATTCATGAAGTTGATATAATAATCTTTCTCAGGAGATCTGTTAGGAGGCGCTCATATATATATTGAAAAATGATCCTCATCGTATAGAATATTTTCTATGTATGCGAAAGATTATAATAGAGTTCTTTATTGATGTAAAATGACCAGAATATGACCGAAATGAGTCAATCTATTTGTAAGATACTTGATAATATATTCGTCAGAATAGATCAATCCTGTATCGAATAAAATATATTATGTTGATCAAACTGAAGGATCTCTAGATACTATTATTAAAGCTTTGGCAATATCTGTTTAGGAAATACAAGAATTCTCTCCGACATTGGATAGGGTACCTGTTCCTTTACAGTATCTTATGTCCCTACACGAAATCCTGTGGGAAATGTCCGGATATACCTCTTATAAGGGTCCGGATCTCTTTTTGCCACAGGGGTTGCATAGAGGACATGCAGCCATTTTTGATTCTACCTACTGATTTGATTGCTAGATTACGTATACGGATGAATATGGTTACAAACAAGATTCTTATTTCAAGATCTAGGCTGCCATGGATGTGCCTAATTCACAGAATCTCGATTTACAGATGATGGTTTATCGTTACGATATATCACACCTTTAGTATAATCAAAGTTCTCTTATCATATTGTCACAAGTGTTAGGTCTCGTGACTTAAAGGGTGAGGTTAACGAGCACAATAATTATTCAGGAAATTTTTCCAAATTTCTTAAACAAATTAGTTTGGAATAGAGAATGATAATGGTTTGCACTTTTCTAAAGAAGTACTCCTTGGGTTAAATACCACTTTTTCAAATGTTAAACCAATATCATGGAGAACTTTATAATTGTCGGGGGTTCTACTAGTTATACTGACAGAGAAGTTTTTGGAATTCTTCTAATTGCAACCATGGTCGTCACAATTTTTATCTATCGGGTTTAGTGCTCTAATTCTTTTTATATCAAATATCCTATTCTTTTCTTCGAGGCTCTAGACAATGGAATAGTAGTGGAAATACTATTGGTGTATTATAGTTTCACATCTTTCTCAAATTAGCAAGTCTTTGAACTTGATTTCATTTGAATGATGCGAAATAAATGGATATATACTAAAATATACCTATAAATAACTAACTTCATATTTGAAACTTAATTTGTCACGGGAAGACTTATAAATTTTTAAAACTTAGCATGTCATTAGATTATCTGTGAGACCTAATATTCGGGTCGGAGTTTTAAAATGTTTATTTTGAAAGAATGGTTTACGGTATCATAAGTTGGAATAAATAACTAAAAGATCTCAATAGACTACAAAATCTCACGTAAATAGGGGATACTTTAATATATACTAAGTTAAGAACATGATTTACTGAGGTTGGGCAGTGGTATTGATCGGGTAAGGGTAGTTTCTAGGATTCTAGAGTAACGATTAATAATAGTGTTGATAACCGAAACGTTGATATATAATATGAACATATCGTTTTATAGATTTGTTTAGATTCGGGTTTCAAATTTTGATGAACCAAACTAGATGGCGAAAGTTTTTCTGAGAATGAAGTCAAGGTGATAGGTTTTTATATCGGAGATGTTTTTAAATGTGACTTCGAACTTGAATGTCCAACGAGAGAATGTTAGGCTTTAATCTAGAAAAGGAAAGTGATCGGAAATATTTCCAACAGAGATTTTGAATATCCAAGTATTCTAGAATTTTTAATGACATGTGGCTCGATTTAATATAAGTTTTAATATTACTTTTGTTGATTCGTTCAGATCGGGATGACACGGATTCATAATAATATGAGTTGGATTTTAATATTCTTTTATCGACTTCTTATAAGATTTCTAGGTTGAAAATAGTTTCCTAGATTCAAGAAATGAAATTTTTAAAGGAATTATATATATATTTCCGGATATTTTGTAAAAATATATGTACTGATGGTTTCAAATGATTAATGGTATATTCTTATAGAATATATTTATGTTTTACTTGGTTTTTATCCGGGTGTCAGATAAAACGAATTTTGTCGGAGGGATAAAGCTTGATCACAGGAATGCTCAAGTGGGAGTACAATATTTGTACAATTTTGTATATATATTCTTCTAGTTACGTCTAATTTTGAACACTTTTTAAACATAAATTTCTTTTTAAGGAAGGTTACTACCTTTGATTTTCCTATCTTTCGAGTAGATATAACGGATTTGTAATTTTTCATGTGAGATGATATGGAATTCGTATGTGGATTCTTATTCTTAACACGTTGCTCTTATATTCTTTTATTTAAATACTTCTATAATAGCTTATCTATACTTCATAAAGTTCTTGTTTATAGATAATTCATATTTCTTGTATTTCTTATATTTTGGTATTGCCAAAGAATTTTCTAGAAATCAATCGTGCCTGTAAATTCACAATTTTCTGCGCACAAAAATTGTCAATTTACCTCACAATATTATTCTAGTAATTTCCTCAATAATTTTTCTTTAGTTTCTTATAATTTTTATGGCCATAGATTTCTTCCTAAAATATTTTTGGTTGATCTTGGATCAGAAGAGGATTTTAATTAAACCTGCTGCTCTGATACCACCTGTAACGACCCAAGTGGCGCAGCGGATTAGCATAAACAGGTTTAATTGTAATGATCACATTAAACTGAATTTCAATATTAATGAAATACATATAATGTAGCCATAGCATCCTCTTCTTATCCAGATCTTCTAGTCGTCAGCTTTCTTTTATAATCTTGTATAAATACCTGACCACATGCTTAAAGTACGTTAGTATTTTCATACTAGTGAGACATGCCGAGATTTTAGACATATTAATAATAACAACTCAAGTTTTAACAAACATACAATTCTTTCTATATGGTTCGGTCATTCTAAGGTGGAATATATTATCGATGGAGCACCATACAAATGCTTATTGTGGTTCTAAACCTCTACTTGGTTTAGATAAATATATTCTCGTGAGTATAGATCGATTATATATGGTCCCGTAACCTCTAATTGGTTCAGGCTATACTCTATAATACCGAATGGATCCACTCTCGTAGTTTCTATTCGACCGAGTTCTATCAACTTGATAACACTTTTATAATATAAACCATACAAAATACTTTGATGACGACTAGACAAGCATGTAATCAGCCCAAAAGCTTTTAAAGGGAAAGGGTCATGTACTCACCTTATACAATATTCTTCTCATTCTGCAGTCTATTCCCTATCAGTATATTCCAAGATGTATGGTACCTATTATATTTATTAACATTAGCGCGTGCAAGGCTTGTGCACGTGATAACGCCGGGGACAATCCGTTAATATTATATTCTAATGTTATATATTCTTATATATTTGATAACTTGATATACGTTTAATATTGTCGGGTTACATTATCGTCCCACACGTTTCACGTTTATAATAATAATAATAATACTAATATAATAATAATAATAACAATAAACATAAATCTAACCTCCTCTCTTTCGGATCCGGTTTATTGAACGGGTTCGAGCTTGGACCGGGTCAACTAAGTTAACCAGTTTGATATCTTTTAATATAAAAGGCGGAGTGATGGAATCGACGGGTTCGAACCCGGGATGATAGTGAACTGGCCCGTCTTGGAAGCTAGCCGAGTTAACCGGGTTAACTTCTTAAAAGGAATGGTGAACAGTCGGTAAAGCTTTGGAACCGGAGATGGAGGTTGTTCAACAGTCTGGTTTGATAATGTTATGAGTCGAGTAGTGGGTTTAAGTGGTGGTCGGGTGTTGGTCGTAACCGGTTAAAGGAGACGATCAGTGGGGTCTCCGAGGGTAGCAGGTGATCGGTGGTGGAGATGAAGTCTGGTGGAGTGATGAGCGGATATGGGATGACGTTTTACCGGAACAGAGGTGATCGGGTTTTCAGGTTGAATATAGCAACTGTTCGTCGGAGGAGGTGGTTGTGGGACCTTAGTTATCGATAATATAGGTTGCGAGTTGGGTTTGTAATCGGTTGAAGGAGGTTACCGGTGAGGTGGTCGGAACCGGAGGTGTCGACTGGTGGTGACTGATTGAGAAGCTTTCATGGTTATCCGGTTTGTTCGTTTTATCGGAGAAGACGATCAGTGGACTATAAAGGGACTACGGGAATAGATGCTCGACTGTGTATAAGGGTTCTCCGAACCGAGGAAGTTCGGGTGTGATGTCACTGGAGGAGGCGAAGGTTGCCGGGTAAGATGCTCGGGACCGGAGGTGGCGACACGCCGGAGAAGACGACCGGAAGCGGTCATCCCCGTAAACCTTCATCTCTATCTCTTCGTACTCTCCCTCCCTCTCTTTATTATTTGGTGTAGTATGTTTGTAGGCTGAAAGTATACAATTATTATGAAGGTGTACAGAAGTGATGCATGAATATGTGTATATATATATTAGATGGATAAGATCATGCATATATATAATGGTTGAATAATGATAATGAGATGATGATAAGGTGGTGAAGACATGCGTGAGTTTCTCAACAGAAGAGGAGGAGTATGTATATACCAAATGAGATGCATGAATGTCATGATTTAGATGATGATTAGGATGGACAGATGGTAAGATATAGGTTGAGGTTGAAATATAGTGGCCATGCGTGAGGTGAAAGCAAGAAGGAGTAGATAAGTATAAATGGTGCATGCATGTATCATATGGATTAGGGTAACGCATGCGACCAGGTCCATCTAATTAGGTGGAGACATAACCAAAGAAGAAACGGGTGTGGGTTTGGGCCGGATAGTTCTAGTGAGCCGAGATGTTTAACGGGCCGAAGGGGTGTTGGGCTTTTACAACTGGAGTCCAATTATTATAGGCTAATATGTTTTGGTCTTTTATTATCGGATGGACTCGATATATTGGGCCGATTCCATTGGGCCGGATTAGCTTAGTTATAATATTAGACAATTATATTAATTAATCATAAATTAACAACGGGGTGTTACAGTTTCTAACCCAATCGTTAAACTATTTTTAAAAATTGTATTAAAGTCAGAAAGTTAACTTAACAAAATTTATAACTATCACAATAAAATTTATTTATAAAGACATATAACAGATTAAATTATATTTTATTTAACTCATGCAATACAAGTTCTTTAAGAACATAACTTTGTTTTTACTAAGCATACATAGTATGACAATTATTCAACTCGTGTAACAGGTAGGATTCTATTTTTAACCTAGTACAAAAATATATAAAAATGTTATTTTCACAAATATAGGAAAACGATTTTTTCCAAACTTTAGACTAAAATATATATTTGAAACAGATGTTTAATTATATATTTCTTTGTGGGTTTATGTTCTATGTTGTGAGAGCTTCGCAACAAACCAAACCACGTCCAAAACGGAGCTAGGATGAATGAGATATCGATGGTCAAAGTTTGGTGAATGAAACATTCAAAGCTGAAAAATTGAAACAAAGTGGAACTTGTCCCACATTGGAAGAGTGATGATACCATGAGTGGTATATAAGTGTGAACACTCCTTCCTTATAGCTTCATAAGAGCACACACTGTGGAACTTGCGTTTGGTGCACCCTAACTCGCACACGCCCACGCGCGTGGCGTGGGCGATGGGCGCAATGTGGCGCTTTGATGACGCACTTTGCACTTCGCACACTCGCATCACCGTGAGCCGCCTTAGTATTTTTGAACGCAGCCTTGTGGTCTAGGGATGAGCATGGTACCGGTATTTGAACGTAAAAATTGGTAAATACCGGTACCGGTAGTACCGGTACCGAAATTGATTCGGTACCGGGAATTCGGTACTGGTACCCGGTACCATTTGCTCAACCCTATTGTGGTCTAGTGCTTGGGTTGTGATGAACAAGTGGTGGGTGAGGTGTGTAGCGCGCGAGTACCCCCGGAAGACCAGGGGGCTTCCTGGTCTGCGCAGATGATCCCAGGTGCGCGCGCAGGTGGCTTCTGCGTGACGCGGAGCTGTGACGTAAAATGTAAAGACGTTCTGCGTAGAGGCGGGTCAGTTGCGCCTGACGTATCACGAGAATCACGTCTCGCGCAGGGCGCGCACGGACTCGCTTAGCTCCCCAGCAGCTACAATACAGTTCAGAGTGTGTAACTGTTCAGTCAAACAGTTTCGTTTGAAACTTTAAAAACAGAATAAATGTCATTGAAGAAGTTCAATGACATTTATTTTTCGTTTTTAATGATTTCCGAAACTGTTTCGACTTGGGACACTATAAATACCAAGGAGACCCTTGGTTGGAAGACACCAAAAAACTTCACTGATTCTCTGATTTCACCAACACTCTTCTCCAGCAATCAAGTTCTAACTTCCTGTTTCAGGTATCATCTGGGCCAGAGCCAACTCCGCCAGTACTGTTATTATTCCGGTTGTTGTACCCTGGGAAACAAAACGAGCTCTCGTTAATAGACTCGGAATTTGTTTTAAGGGCCCCGTGTCAACACGATTTTCAGCCAAGTTTTTCTTCTTCTACCTATTTCTTGTTCTTCTATTGTAACTTGTATTGTAACTTGCTTTCTTTTATTTGTAATCGTAATTAATATGTTCATTTTTATTTTATATACGAGTGGTTCCTACATCCTTATGAAATAAAATCATGGTATAAAATTAAAATACAATTGACATGGATAATAGCCCTCACAAGTTATTGTTTTAGATTAGTCTTTAAGGTGACTTTCAAAATTAATCATATGAGATATTAGGCCACCGGGGGCACAACCATGATCCGGTACCATTACTAATGTATGAAAAAACACTGATTTTTGGTATTCCTTATTTTGTTGCATGTGATATAATTCGATTAAAAACGATTGAGATTTACCAACACTTTCAACCCTTCTATCTCACTAATCGTTACATGACACGTCGAGGCTTCAGTGTCCATCTTCCCATCACGTCACTAACTTCCTTGACCTCCCAAACAACATATATAACATGATTTATAATTTTATAGAAACATAAACTATTAACGGACGGCTGTCATGACAGTTGCAACAAATGTTGTGAACTTGTGATTGGTGAAATATTAATTTCTTGTTTTCCATCACATGTTTGCCAGTAGATAGCTGCATGTGATAGTTGCAACTTGCAAGCATCAACTGCCACAGAAAACCATCATAAAGTCCGACCACTTACACAGTGACTAGTTGATTAGTCAGCATCTTTAACACACAAGATCCATCTCTCAAACAAACACAAGATCTTGTTGTAAACCTTTGATTTTTAAAAATAGTGTTTGGCCCCACAACAGTCTTCTTTTCCCCTTTAAAAGATTAAAAAATAATCCAACTAGTCACGCGGCGCAACTTCTTGTCCATCTGCCTGCTATCCTAATGTAAATTGTCCGTTATGAAATGAAACCTTTATATTTTTTTACTATATAAACAAGAGGCTATTCTTATAAAAACATAAAGAGCAATATAAAAATAAATGATTTTACAACAAAAAAGAACAATTCTTTTTATAAAAAATGTATAAAAATAATGCAAGATTGTTCAAAATAAAGATTCATCTCCTTTCTCATTGTTCATCTTATAAATTGAAATTCTCAACAGTTACTCCATAATTCCATATCCCTCAATCAAATAACTTTCAGAACACAAAAACATAGCCCATAAAATGGGATTTCTAACTACATGTTACTTTGTTAAGTCTCCCCCTTCAAATAAAAAAAAAAAAACATAGTAATCCATGACTAGAGTCGGCAGTCGGTACTAAAGAGAATGGTGCAAGAGTTGCAACTCTTTATTGATTAAAAACATACATATCTAGTCCTCTCGTTCGAGCAGGCGCCCCTCCTTTCATTGAAGATAAATCAAGAACAACCCTGCAAGATAATGTTAAGTTTGTTTAGAAAATAACACGGGCGTGAACGTAATTTATCAGCAAACAACATTTATGAGAAACATTGTGCATTATAACATGCATTATTTTTTTATGTTTGCTGCATGACTTTTGTAAAGAGAATATGTGTAAGATGTTGTACATACTTCTGTTCAGCAGCCCCGCAGTCTATCAGGATCTTTTCATCGATTTTGGACAATGAAAGGTCCGCAGGCAAATCAAACACTTCACTTGCTGCATTTCACAAAGTAGTTCCTCATAAGAATCAATTAAACTTGTATAAACGAGATATAATCAAATGTGTAGCGGCATATTTCTAAGTGCATACCGGTTATTGGGACAGTGTTGATGCTTTCACTAATACCCAAGATATTCTACGGCAAAATCACAATAATTTATTAGATAGAATCGTAATAAAAGCTTTTAAATCATAGTTATCTACTTATCTCAAATGTATATTCACCTTAAGTTGTTGATAACAGGCTTTAATATCATCGTTCACTAAAATATGATTGAAAAGGCCTGAAGAATTTCCTTGGTCAAGTTCAGTTTTTGCATTTCTTAGTCTTTTCTGGATCTGTTCTTCAGTTTCCGTCCCTCTGTTGACCAAATCAGAGAACTTGTTTTAGTCAACTTGAAGACGAACAAAAACAATATTGTTTCGCTGACACTTTGTTAAAGATAAAACTCAAACCTTGCACGAAGGCGCTTTTCAAGCTCCTCAAATGAGGGTGGGCAGACAAAAATGAAAATAGCTTCAAGTGAACTCGCCCTTACCGACCTTGCTCCTTGAACATCAATGTCAAGAATACATCTCTACATAAAAACAAACTCAAAAGTTTATTTATTTATTTTTGTCATTATGTATGTCAACATCTATAATTATTTAGAATATTGAACACGAGCTAAATAATACCTTTCCAGCATCAGCAACCACATCAACAGCTTCTATGCTAGTCCCATAAAGATTTCCATGGACTGCGGCATACTCAAGAAATTTTCCGGATTCAATATCTTCTTCCATAACACTGTGTTTAGTGAAATGATAATGCACCCCATTTTGCTCCCCTTCTCTTGGACCACGAGTTGTGTGGCTAACCGAGAATCCAAACATCGTGGGGAATTCTTTCATGAGCATATTAATTAGGGTACCCTTACCCACCCCAGACGGGCCACTAATCACTATGGGCCGCTCAGCGTTACCAATAACGCCCTTACTCCAAGCAACAACTTCTGTTTCAAGTTTCTTCTTCTGGTCCCGAATGAATTGTGTGTCCACCTAATAAAAAGTAAAGAACAATGTCATTTCGCAATCAAGACATGTGAACACTACACAATTCTTGATAAGTTTTGTATATTGAGAAATACCCACCTCAAGAAACCAAACAGATACATTAGATTTGGAATTCTTTTTGATGATCAAGATTCTATCGTCATTCAAAAGAACACATGTGTGGCCCTTAAGTGATTCCGGTTTTGTTCCTAGAACGGTCGGTATCACACTGTAAGCGTCAAAAACACGATCTTTATTTCATTAACTCATCAATAACTCAAAACTAAAAAAATAAAATAAAAAATAAATCAAAACTCACCATTCACCGGTCAACTTGTTGAAAATAAGAACACTTGACGATGGCTCATCGGTCCCACCGATACAATACTAAATGCACAAAAGGAAAAAAAAATAAAAAATTAAACATTCAAAACAAGAAGCTTTTAAGGAAAACTGAATTGAAACAAGACTTGGTTCAGCATCATACAGTTCTATGTCCGACAACGACCGATGTTTCGAAATTGTTCTGTTTAAGATCAAACCCTTTTGAAAAACTCCTTTGCACATCATCAATAACTAAAGCTGGAGCTTCCCCCTAATTTCCAAAACAACCCAACAACATGTAAACAGCTTTAAAAAAATAAACAACTTTCAATCAGGATTTTATCATAACACTCCTAATGAAGATTTCAGTATTTCACTCACCATTAAAACAATATCTTCAACAGACTATAGATGCAGCCTGATGATAAGAACAAACTATCAAAACCCAAACAATAAACAAAAAAATGCACATCCATTTTCACAACCTATCATTAAAAGCATTAAAAAAATAGTATTTTTTTTATTAACAAAAGTAACTGCATTTATGCAACATAAATGTAAAAATTGCAACTTGCACATCTAAAAGATTAATCTAAACATCAAAACCCAAAACCCATAAATTATTTAACCCTAATTAGCAATTAACACAACAAACACAATGAAAAAATTAATATAACTATATAAGCAATGATCAAGATAAACTCAAGAGAATAACACAAACTTTCATTTGAAATCTAAAGAACCCATAAATGAAAAACTGAACCTTTTATTAAAAAAATATACAAAAAGATTGGAGAAATTGGGGATAAAAGCACAGATTTGAAGAGGGATGGTTACCTGGGGTAGAGCAATATTAATAGGAATTGAAGAGGAATAATAATAATAATAATGAGGAATAAAGGAGCAGAGATTGAGTGATATGTATTCAAAGACTTGAAGACGCAAAGATCTTTGAAGAGGCAGGCAAGATCCTTAATTAAAGAGCTGGTTTACGCTGCGTCTTCGGGTTTTAAAATGAAGAGAAAGAGGGAGAAAACATATATATACACGATGTAATAAGTTCTTCAGCTCAATTTCTTTTTCTTTTAACAATAACTAGCAGAACCCGCGCGTTGCGGCGGGGCTGCACCCGTAAACTTTTTTTACATATATAATAACTAGCTAATTACCCCGGGAGGGTCCCGGGGTTGAAAAATCTAATTTTACATGATAACCTATTGCAAATGGCTTAAGTTAAATAACCATAAAATCTCTTAATCATTGCATGTTTATAGTATTCTAATCAGTAATAACTCATATTCCCTAATCTAAAACCTAATCAGTAATCATCTAAAGAATCACTTATGTAAGCTGCAACTATTCAAAAACTCATCACATCTCTCTAATTTCTCAAATTCTAATGGCTCTTATAATTCTAACCTAATCAACTAAACAAACACTTAAGTTGGAAGTTGTAACCATTGCATCTCATTATGCCACGTGGCATAATCAAGAGATGGTTGAGGCCACAATTGAACGCCACGTCAGCAACTATCAATTCTTCCTGTGAGCGTCCCGGGGTTGAAAAATATATTCATTCTAATAATACTAATACTAATAGTAATAATTATTACTCATGTAATTAAATAAATAAAAAATAACCTTGCTATAAGCTGACACCATGTGTTGCAGTGTTGCGCGATTTTTTGTCCTAGCTTCTCTTGATGAAGTATACCTAGTAAATTTCAATGATAACATGGCGATTTGGCTGATTTTCAACATCGTAGATAAGAACCTAGTTTAAAAGAAATAACATGATTAATGAATAACATAAATACTTTGTGTGTTTTTTTTTCTGTATGAACGAAACCCCACAAAAAATAGTCGATTTTTTCTCCGTTTTTTATATAGCACTATGGTACTCGTTGGAAAGATAATAAAACGCTCGTTAATTTGGTGTAATTTTTTTCTTTAAAAAATCCCGTATATAAAATATATAAACGTTTAAAAATTATGGGAGAAAATATGAGAGATAAAATTTTAAATTTATTTTTAAATTATTTTTTCCTAAAATAACTCAATTTAATTAAAAAAGGAAATAATTCAAAAACACCAAAAACACTCAATTATTAAGCCACGTGGCACTCTCAAAAGAAGGTTGAGACCTCCATTGCACGCCACGTCAGCATATACGTTTTCTTTTATATATATTAATAGATTTTAAACTAAAAGTTATAAGGTATTTATGGACGATTCATTATGGTGATACTAAGTATGTAGAAAGCAACAACCTAATATTTAGTTATAAATTATTTAGTATCCATGAGTTCTTGAGTACCTTGAATAAGTTTGTAAAACTACCGTTGGATACTTTATATAACTGTGTGATACTTCGACATTTATAAAACTATGTTGTATATAAACAAAGCTTTATAACATAGATTTTTAAAATGTAATACAGAGTTAAAAATGATGCAGTCAAGAAATTCATCTCCTAGTAAGTTCTATAGTTTTTTCCATTGTATGTAGTTTATTTAACAAGTATTGTGTTTGTTATGTTCAATCGGTTGGTTGTTTCCGCAAAATGAAATTAATTATGTTAATAAGTTGAATTAAATTGATAAGAATTAGGACCACCAATATTAAACTGACCCGAGTCTATTTAGACTAAACCCTACCTAAAATTTTTGTGTTGGATTGATGGCGTGTTAATTCACACCCCTAGCTCCATGTCCTGAACATATAGTTTTGATTAAAAGCAAAACAAAAAAATGAGCCTATGTGCCAAATCCAATTGTTAAAAAGGTTTGCACATGTAACGACTTATAGAAAGTTATTTGGAAAATACTACATAGTTAGATTGAAGCCATACTTGGTGGTTAGGAGGAATAAGATAATTAAATCAAATATATAGTATCAATAAAAAAGATATAAAACCCCAAAAGCTACATGATAATATTAACGAGTCTTAGGGCAAATATAACATTATATACAACACGAATGTCCTGTATCAATTAAGTTGATGCGTCTGTTTCAAAACACATTATCTTTAAATCTCTCATTGTTTTAATTTCCTACATAGAAATTTTTACTTAACAATAATAGAAGGCCGAAACTCGAGCAAAAAAAAAAGAGCACGCCATTAGATTGGATAAATAATGCCATACCATATTGTTCAACCATCTCTAGTCCCTGATTTGGCTATCTCCTTTGGGTCCTACAAAAGATCATCAATAAAGAAACTTCACGATAATTAATTTAAATCTCAAATATTTTATAATTTATCAAATGAAGTTACTGGGCCAATACAAAGTAAAAGCGTATGCCAAAGTTCAATATTTTATTGGGAAAAAATAATGCAATACATACCGTTTTAGGCTGATGACCCAGGCAGAAAGCTTTCGTCTTTGTCTCCTTTTCACAAATCATAAATCGTTCCATTTAACGCTCGATATGCTTGCGCACATCCATTAAAGCCTGCTAGTAAGAGGCACTAACCTATGTCCACATGCTTGGTCCTCCATTTTCAAAGATAAATTGGAAGAATATTCTATTTATCTATGGTTGGAGATGAGAAGAATGAGAAGCATGTAATTTTTAAGACATGAGAAGGTGAGAATACATATACACTTCATGGACACTCAAA
This sequence comes from Ambrosia trifida, assembly GCA_028751855.1. Lineage (NCBI taxonomy): Eukaryota > Viridiplantae > Streptophyta > Magnoliopsida > Asterales > Asteraceae > Ambrosia > Ambrosia trifida. Next base: position 23,269,887 of record CM054125.1, on the reverse strand, counting down.
GGTCTTAATATTAAGCATTCAATTAAGATTTATTTTGTTTTATAAGGGTGAGTTACATCTTGATGGATATAAAGTATGTATTAGATACATAAACAATTGGCATTGAATGTTGTACAAGATGGCATAAAAGGAAGAAATTGTACAAAAATTATAGATTTATACTAAGACTCTTGATATGCCATCTTAAAGAAGATATAAATTTACCTTCTTAGCCATCAAGCACCCATTATATAGTAGTATAGATAGTATAGATGAAAATGTGTTTCAATAGTATCGAATTTAAACAAAGGTGAGTATCAAATACATTATGGAATATTTTTGGTAGAGTCAAGTTATTCTACACAGTGTAACAAAAATGAGAAATGTAAGAATGATATAAAAAACACAATAGATCATGAAATATGACACAATGAGTCATAAAATATAACATAATGCTGAAGAAAAAAGACACAATGAATTGAAAAAATGACACAATGATGAAAATAAAAAACACAATAATGTAACGTATATTCTAAAACTACAAGTTAAAACCCCAATAAACGAAGACCTAAAAACTACCATCGTAGGGTTTGATGAGGCAGTTCCAATGCCGCTTGAATGAGTTCAATCGGAATCCGTTTGTTACCCTTCCTACGACTTCCTATTTTTCTTTCACTGTGTATTTGATCTTAGGCCCTAATCTGTTACCTTTATACACCTAGGTGCATAAGAGTTAAGAGTTCATCTATCTTCATCATCAAATCCTAAATTACTTTGTTATTTGAAGCATTTGTAAACCCTAAACCAAATGCCGATACAACATTTGTATAAAAAAAACATTTATCTTTTAGGGTATGTGTAGTGGTAGAGGGTTATGTGGGGGTTATAGGATTAAAATATTAAAAAGTAATAGAAAGGGGGTTATGTGGGGGTTATAGAAAAAGAGGGTGTAGTGGGAATGGGGGTTATGTGGGGGTTATAAATGATTGGTAATGATTGGTTTTTTTTTTTTTTTTATTATTATTATTATTATTATTATTATTATTATTATTAAAAAATCACAAATTAACAAACTAATTGGGTCTTCTTCCAAGTTATAAACCTAACACACCTTCATCTCTCCCACCACCACCCTCCTTTCTTCAAGCTAGCTTTCTACCACCATCATCACCATCGTCCCCCCTCAACCATCATCACCATTCACCTTCATCTCCAACCATCACAGCCAGTCAGCCACCACCTTCAACCATCACAACCACCACCTTCAACAGTGTGTGTTTGTATATATATAAAGTTTGAATAAAAAAAAAAAAAAAAAACTCGATCTGTGCCATAACGCTCGCCATATGCACAACCGGCGCTACCAAAACGAACCCATAGCGCCGGCGGGGGCGGTGTGCCCGGCGCTATGGGGCAATTAAATATTCAAAACGCTTGGCCATGGCGCTCCACTACAGATACTCTTAGTCTTGCTCAAAGTTTTGGCTTTATATAATATTTTATTATTATTATTATTATTATATTTTCTTTAACATAGATTTTTTTTTGAACGGCAAGTGGTGCAACCAGTGAAGCTCCGGCTAATACCCTGGGCCAGCCTGTACTAATTACCCATGGTAAATATGGCTCTAACAAGAATCGAACACTCAACCTCCACATAACCTCCACTCTAGCTCCTTTAATTTTCACCAATTAAGCTAAGCTTCATCGACTTTAATATAGATTTATATTTGGGAAAATTGATGATATTTATGGGGCGGCGTAATTAATTTACTAGGAAGATTCTTTGGTGGCCCATGAAAAAAGGTTAATATCAGACGGGGTGTCGGGTAGTCTACCACTTGTGGAGGGGGGCTCCCTCTCCTTTTATCGTTGCTTACTTTCTTTTTTCATAAATGCAATGCAATATTTTATCAAACATTAGAATAAATATTCACCATGAATTAAATGTTAGGGGACGGGGCGCACCAGAATTGGGCACGAATACCTTATTATCAGCATAGTAACATCGCCGCCACCCGTGCTGGTAGGGGTCCCGTGGACTGTTTTCTAGTTCTATCTAGAGGTGAACAAAAGGACCGGTTCTATAACCAGAACCGTGGAACCGAACCGGAACCGGTTACGGTTCCAAACCGGTATATAGTGGAACCGGTTCCGGTTCCGGTTCCTCTAGGAACCGCCGGTTTCAGCACCGATTCCACTATTTTAGCCAAAAACGGTTCGGAATCGGAACCGATCTCAAGAACCGGTCCCAGAACCGGTTCCATCGTTAGAATAGGCCAAATTCGTTTTTTTTGCTCGTTGGGCTCGTTTATAGCCATTAACTAGCCATTTTTTTCACAAAAAATCACCATTTTGCCACCCTTGTTTAGTATAAATAGGTTTTGGATGTTTTGGTTGATCATAACACTCAAAACCGCCAAAAGAAACAACCCGAAAACACAAAAACCGCTAACGTATGCACTTAATATTGTGTTCGCTTTGCTTTTATTACATCATTCCGTGGCTTCATCTTCAAACCCATCCCAAACCGGATCCACAAACGAGCATACCGTTGTTTAAAATTTCGAGACGACACGAAACGCCGAACTTTTTGGCAAAAATTGGTTATTTTGACTTGTGTCTTATGTCGAATGGTAAAAAAATAAACACGTTAGTAGAAAGTTTTAATTTCATTTTCCATGTTTTTGTTTCGAAATACTAAAAAAAAATAACAAAAGTCGTAATTTTATGTTTATTTTTTTTGCCATCGGCTTATTTATTTGTTTTTTATTTGTGCGCGTAAGAACCGATTCCGGAACCGAAACCGGAACCAAACCGGAACCGAACCGCATCGGAACCGGTCTTAAAAACCGGCCTTTGGAACCGATGGAACCGGGACCGAAATCGGACGGAACGACACTGTAGCGGACCGGTTCCAAACTGGAACCGGTTCCTCAAAAAAAACCGATTTGTTCACCTCTAGTTCTATCTAACGGGCTGGTAACCGTGTATTTTCTGATTTTTTATTTACTTTAATTCCTTTTTTAATTATTTATAACCGTTTGGAAGCAACATTTTTGTTTATTTTTTTTACGTAAACCATTTAGAGTTAAAAATAAATTCAACCAAAAGTAAATAAAAAACATAAAACAATATTTATTAATATTAAACATAAATAAAATACATAAAAAACATATTAGATAATTAGAGTTCACGCATGAGTTGTCAGGCTTGAAGATGCTCAAAGTTGCCGTTGTAACGACCTGCATACGTCACCTGGGTCAACTCCACAGCCAACTCCGACACAATGCCTGGGTGACGGGTCATGGTTTGCTCATAGCAGGTGGTCCACCGATCACATTTGTTTTTTAGATCGGTCCATTTCCTCTGTAGGCTCTCAATTGTGCGGTCGTTCTCGCCGACTTGGGCTTTGAAGTCACCCAAGACACGGTCCCAGAAGCGTGTGTTCCTGCTCCCGGAGGCTTGGCGGCGTTGTCGTTGCAAGGATGAGTCGTTTTGTGCGTCTCTAACGCACATGACCAGAGCAATTTCTTCATTTTCGGTCCAGCGAGTCATTTTTGTGGGTTTTGTTGATGTTGAATTGTGTTTTCACCACCGTCGTTTATATACAAAAATTCTCAACCGTATTGCATGTACAAATTCAATTTTCCTGATGGTTAGACAAGACCGACTTAAATGGAAATAAATTTTTTTGACCGTGTTGGGTGGAGTTGATTACGGACTGACGGTTTAGTAAAGCAATAAATCGTGTGTATTTAAAAAAAAAGATTTGTATTTGTATTTAAATGAAAAAAAAAAAGAATCAGTGGAGTGCTGCCTAAAAAAAAGTGAATCAGTGAAGTAAATCAGTTAAGTGATGTGACAGTGCATAATTGATTAAAATCAGTAAAAAAAAATGAATTCTAGTAGCCCCCTAACGCCCTTACATCTATCTATCTATACATATAATAAACCAAAGTCATTTTAATGACATGTCACTCAAAGAGGGTATTCTCTTCATTGAGTGTGCCATTTGTCATCCCATGTGGCAAGGGCTTTATTTTAGGAAAATAATAATTTAAAATTTAAAAACAAAATTAGATTTTATCTCTAATGTTTTTTCCCATAACTTTTAAACGTTAATATCTTTTATATACGAGATTTTTTAAAGAAAAAAATTACACCAAATTAACGAGCGTTTTATTATCTTTCCAACGGGTACGATAGTGCAATATAAAAAACGGAGAAAAAAACGACTATTTTTTTGTGTAGTTTTGTTCATACAGGAAAAAACACACAAAGTGTTCAGGTTATTCATTAATCATGTATAGGCAAGTCATTAGTTATGTTCAAACCAGTAAATATGATTTTTATTTACAACATGTGTTAGCATTGGAGTTGTACATTGTTTTAGGTTAGGTTTTAATATTAGAGTTATATAGTGTTTAAGGTTATGCACTAACATTGAAGATACATTGTTAATTGTTTTAGGTTAAGTGCTACCCGAAGCTTTCCTGCAAGTAACTGTAAAACACATCAGTCTATTTCAGGTGTAAAATTGATATTTCAAATTAGATTTCTCAACCCAGGACGCTCCCGGGATATATTAGTTTAAAAAAAATTGTGGGTTTGGGTCGGGCCTGGGATTAGGTGATACCCGACCCAATTACCCTTTTTTATATTAGAATATGATAACTTATGGCAGAGATTTGTTTAAAATAATAATAATAATAATAATAATAATAATAATAATAATAATAATAATAATAATAATAATAATAATAATAATAATATTCATTAATCATATATTGGCAAGTCATTAATTATGTTGTCATATTAGATATTTTATTATGTCATATTAGATATTTCAGCCCGGGATGCTCTCCAACAGGTAATTGCTATGTTTTCTTTTTCTACCATATTCTTAAATAGCTCAAATCTTATTGTATGCAGTTAAAGACCTTTGAGTGAATGTATTGGTGCTAAACAATCTTTGTCCCCTTGAAGTGCTTGGGATCTTAATATTCTGTTTTAGATGTTAATGTTGTAAGGTGAAATGGATCTTTTGGTATATATTTTTTTAAAAGTATCTAATGTAAGTTGATACATAGATATCACTTTTATAGTTTAGATATTTCTAATTTTATTCACTTTACTTAGATTTCTCAACCCGGGACGCTCCCGGGGTATAAGCTAGTATATCTATATATATATACACACAATTACAGTTATGTTAACAATCATACGTCACGTCATTGTTATTATTGTACCACGAAAAAAAAAAAATGTTATTTATAATAGTATTACATCGGTTTTTTAATTTATTATAAAAGATTAATATTCTCTCGTTCACATCTTTCAAGTCCACAAGATTCTCCTAGCCTACGTTTGTTTGGCATGTTGTCATATTATTAGTTTTTTAAGAATGACGGTAACATATACAAAGGAAAAGACTAGTATGAGGCTAAACGAGAAAGAATACTAGCATATTATTAGTAAACTGGCAGCTTTTATGAAATTAAAATCCTAATCTTTTATATTAAAAACAAATATTCAATCAAAACATAAGTGAATGAGCAACAGAGACGTTACTAAGAATTCACGTACTCTATCTGAGTCATTAAAAAAATGTTCCTTAAGCTTTAACGAATGAAACAACTTAAACTAAATTTTATGTATGATCAATAGTTAGTAATAAACATAACAATTAGCAAAATAATAATATTAGAATGAGTGAAATTACATACCGTATTGGGTTTTGGGCTCATAAATTTATTATGAGTTATTAGGTTACTTAACAATTTTAGAAGATTTGAGTTTAATTGGGTCCAAGTTCAAGTGTTAAATAAGTTATTTAAAAAAAAAATACATACACATATATAGGTATTTTTTTATTAAAATATATATGCCCCTAAGATTTACGGGAACCCTGTTCTGTTGGCCTACTCAGACCTCCCCAAAGCCACCCCTAATGAGCAATGCAATAAAAATAGATCGTAAAAGGTAAACAGAGAGAGAAAGAGAAACCACTTGAATAGATAAGGCAGTGTATGAATGCCTAGATGGTACGTGGTGTGGGAAGGTGATTGAAGATGTATAATAAGTGTTGACTGTTCTCGGGTTTGATTTGTTGACTGTTAAAAAAATGGATGGATAAAGAAACCAAACCGGATAGGATAACGTGAAACACATTGGGTTGATGTCACACCCTCAAAATCCACTTGCGGAGTTTTACCGCGAGGCGCATGACAAACCAGGATCCAAACCAACGATCACAATAAACAAGTCTAAATGAACATATGCAATTTAAGAAAACATAGTTTAAAATCCCCAATTACAGCGGAAGCTTATTCAAAACAGAATCCAAAATAATTCAAGTGTTCAACGTTCGAAAACCATGCAATCCTAACTAGACGCCGTGCAGACGCGTGCGCCCTAGTTCCATTGTGCTACCTTAGCGACCTGAGAAAACATGTAAAAGTTTACGTCAGCACAAAAATGCTGGTGAGTTTACAGGTTTTGTAATCCAAGTACCAAGTCCAACCTGTCCATACTATAACAAATCGAAAACCAAAGTACGCTAGCTAGGCGTATGTTTTGTTACTATCACGATTGGAAAACCATTACTAACTCGCAAACCAGATGTCGTGCCCGATGTAGTAACCTGTTGTTCCTGTTTGAGACAATATGCACTCGCCGACCCTCCAAGCCGACGAGCGGGGTTGGTCACTCCCAATAGCGCTATTCACATTTCCCCGTTGTGCAAACCCGCACATTCATGGTCCCCCCCGGGACTTCCAAAGATCGTATAGTAAACAATAGAAAACCCATAGTATGACAGTAGTTACCAAACATAAGTTTTAACACATGTTTTCTCCCCCGAAAAGTGAAACCAGTTAAAAGAGGGGCCGTAAACTCACCTTAAGTTGCGTTACTCCGTAACACGAATAAACTCAGCAGCTATGCTAGTCCCGTAAAGCGGCGACCTAACATATGACAGTTACAAGTACTTAGACTAATAACCCGCAGGTTAGTTAGTCCCTAGATGTCCAGACCATAACCAAGTTCGTTTGAAAACACCGTGACTGTTTAACTGACCCAATGTACAAGACTCGACATCCCATTGGTGACCCGAGACTCCCCGTGTTATGTTTACGCTCCCAAACAAACAATCATGCAATCACACTTAACATACGTTAACGTCCAACAAGTTATAGCACGTAGTTCACGTATCACATAATTACATCCAAACATATGTTACCAAGTTATTAGATATGTTACGGGGTTCCTAGCATGTTCCTAGATGTCAAATCGGGTCTCGGAATGCTAATTTACACTTACAGCAGCAGTACACGCGATTAGGAAAAGTCAACTAGCATTTAGGTTGGTCAACAGGCATTTAGGAAGGCTAATCGCATGATATATAGGCAATTAGGGTCATAAGACATGTAAATCTTGAGCTTATAGGCGATTAGGGCTATAAGACATGTATTTCAGGACTTAACTAGCATTTAGGATCACAATTGCATGTAATAGAGGCATTTAGCCCCCAATTGCATGGTATATAGGCGATTAGGGTTGCCAATCGCCAATAACCCAGCTGTTCCGGTTTTTCGCGCGTTTAACACTCCAAATCAGATCCAGAACGCGTATAATCATCCAATATCAATCCAACAACTATACCAAACATGTTTAAACCAAAATCCTTCGTTTAACCTCGTATTATCAGCCCTGCATGCAACCATGTAATCCAAACATAATACACATAGCATGAAACATCACATTAACATGCATAACTATAACCCTAATGAACAATTACTCAGATCCTATCATCATGCCATCATTATTAATCTGAAACTAATCTAATAACATGTAATCATCCATCTTGAATCATAAAAACCCTAGCTTTTAATCATAAACACACATAACACATGTATGATAGTTAGAATCCGATTAACCACCCTTATTAACGATTTTCAGAAAGCTTATTTGTTTTAGAACAGGTCTGGACCATTAGGGATTTAATAAAAACGTTAATAAAGATTGCATGGATGGAAACCACACCTTAGATTTGTGAAAGATTGATGAAATAAGCTTGAATCCTTGTGTTTTGATCAAAAATCACGTTCCAGAGGTTGTGTGTGTGTTGGGGCGGGTTATGGGACGACTAGGGTTGTTATTATGAAGTTTAGGAGGTCAAGCATTGTATTTATAGTCGTTTTTAGTCGTCCAGCACGTAACACGCGATTGTGCAGCATTTACACACGATTAGCATTGCTAATCGCATGACTGTGCATGCATTTAGGGCTAATCGCCCCCAGTAGCATGCATTTAGCATGCTACTCGCCCCTGATGCTGCCCAATCGCATACCCTATAGGCGATTGGGCTCCCCTAATCGCCTATAGGGGTTGGTTCCATGTATTTTGCGCGTTAAACCCCGTTTTAACATATGTTAACACATTTTCACATACCGACAAGTCACATAATGATTGTAAACACATAACACTTGCAAACAAACATATTCACACTCGTTCACCAATTCCCGGGACTCGAGACTTGTATGTTCCCTATGCTCTGACGATTCCACGAATCGTCACCACTTGTACACTTGGTTAAGGACTGACATCTAATGAACCTCTAGACTCACATCCGATGATCCTCTATACTGAACTAACAGTTCCCGAACCGTAACACGACTTAACTAACCTAGTTAAGTACAATATACACGTGACTCGCTAAGGTAGACTTTCATCTAGACAACGTTGTTAACCAGAATTTGCCGGGGGTCACAGTTGAGTAATGTGATGGGTATTAGGGTATGAGGCTACCTTTAAACATTTAGCTGGATATGAGGCATATATATGTATTGGGTGGTAATCAATCCATTACCATAACATCATTATCGGTACTGAAATCGTATATATTAATATATTATATTAATTTATATTTGAAGTTGTTTTTTTATGCGAGTTAAAATCAAGTTTTGGATAATTAACATGGCAACGAGTACACTTTTTAACCACATAAGACTATAAAATGGGCATACCCAATACCCGCGAACTTGAAGGGTAACAAGTAATGTGTACATGTTGAGTTTGGGACTAGATATGAGATATGGTTTTATACTCGGGTATGTGACTAGGATCACCCGTACTCATCCTAGTGGTCATCCCTACTCATAAGTGACTTATGTGGTAGTATACATGCTAACCGCTAAAGGTCAAACATATATGGAAACTACATTACATTATAACAAGAACTTAATGAAACTATTGTTTTGTAGATGGTAACTACTCAATGGTGTTGAAACATTTTGGGACTACTTACTACTCTGGTGTATTATTGGGAAAACCTTGAATCATTTACATAAATGGTAGACTTATTTTTTTAGAAATTACATTTAGGGGGTATTGGGGCAAAAAACTGATTTTGGTGATATATGGAATTGGTTTAGCGGCATCTAAGAAAATCAAGTAGATGCCGCCAAATGGTTCAAGGACATTGATGCCGCCAAACTAAAGACCCACATTGATGCCGCCAAATGGTAGTGAGGCATCATTTCTTATATAAGGACTCGACCAGCTTCCAATTCTCTCCATCCCATTTACACATGCATCTCAATCCCACATATCTCAATCCCATTTACAACACCACATATCTCAATTGTTCTGGAGGGTACGGTTTTTTATTGATATTGGGTCGATGTTACATTCACATGGAGTTTTAACTGTTTTCGGCGGGGATGAGTCATGCTTAACAGCATTGTCTACCGTTTCATCCCCCGCTTGGCATCGCTTTTCTGGGGTCCAAAAAAGCGGTGTCTTTGGATCGGTGTTACATCCACATTAAACTACACCTCTCAATGCAACATTGAGGGTTTAGTTTAAAATATTAGAGAGTTATGGATCGTTGGGCGGGTCTACTTTCCAGGCAAACCCACGCCATCCGGTGTTGATGAATCACATCACGTCATTAGCGACTTGTCCGGCAACGGATGATGCGATTCTTCACCGTACTACTTTCGTATGGCAGGCTGGTTTGAACATTGGGTACCTGTAGATTTGGTACACATATTCAACGGGTAGAACCATGTTCTCCTGGATCAAATTCAGATAAGTTTGAATCTGAATGCGGTCCTGAGTTCCCGCTGACTGGAAAAGACAAGCTTCTGGGTGCGAAACAGAAACTTAATGAACTATGCAATAAAAACGGTGGTAGAATATTGGAATAGGTGATCTCGGAAAATATATTGTCTTGTAAATCCGTAGATTGTATAGTTTGAGTGACTAGTTTTGAAAAACAGTTGTTAAATAAATTTGTAATATTGGTTTTAAATAAATCTATCATATTTGTATTATTTGTTTGAGACATTCCAAAAATGGAAAGTCTGTGTGTTATTTGAAATAAATAAATCTATCCCTCCGAGCCGTTTTCGGGCCACCGGGATCAGGCCCCGGAGACCTGAAAACCGCCCGGACTTCGTGCGACGCCCGTGTGTTACCCAAGGGCAACGCGTCCGTCAGTCAGGTTACCTGTCCGGCAGGCCCAGCCAGGCTGCACAGAGGCCCAAAGAGGGCAGCCTGGCCCGTTTTCAACATAGTGTGGGTTTATAAGGCAAAACAATAATTAATGTTCATATATTTATAAGGCAAAACAATAATTAATGTTATAAAAAATGTTACAACAGGTAATTATGAACAGACTTGAATTCGACAATGTTATTGGTTAAACCAGTACAGATCGTTCGAGGGTCCCTGATTCTGAAGACGTTCAGATTGCCTCCTGGGTGGTGGTTGGTTGGCGGGTGGGGCTCCTTCATTACCGTACTCGTTATCAGGAAAGAGGTTTAAATTCAGCGTGGTAGATGGTCCTGGCCGGCTTGAAGGTCCTTCATCACACGAATTATGCGGGGCATGGTAATGAAAATCACTAAAAAGGTCGTGATCAAACCGTGGCAACCCCTGTCCAGTAGGCGTCACGTAAGCCGGTGATGAAGGAAACCCCCAACTATCTCCGATGGGAATTCCGCCTGCACGAAAGTTAGCTAGCGGACCCATCTCCCCCGGTTGACTGCCACCGGACCCACCAACATGACCAGTTCCCTGCACGATTGATCCACCCAATCCAAATGGAGTTCCCATCTGGTCCAATCCACTGTCCATGAATTGCGGGACATATCCCCCGATCTGGTTCTGATTGTTGCTGGCCGCAACAGATGCACGAAACCCAGCGTCAGAGTGACTTCCACCAGCTTGGTCTTCATTCTCCGGAACGTTTTCCGGCACCTGACGGGGAGCGCGTCGCCGGCGCACCCTTTGAGGCCGTGCAGGTGCCGACAAGTCAACGGCGTCCATGGTAAGATGCGTCGGATTTTGTAAGTGTCCGGCGTTTTGTGACATCATCATACTGTGAAACGCCGTGTTTTGTATGCGCTCAAGCTGCGTGGCGAATGCCTGAGGATTATTAAAGGCCTCCTGAGATGACCGGTAAATATCACCCATGGCATCCCTCTGCAGCAAACAAAATTTTTAGTTAGAAACACCGAATTGCGAAAATAATTAATGTATGAATTAGGAACGTAAAAATGGTTTACCATCAACTGGATTCTAGCACCGTCGTCTTGGAAACCGCCAGCTGGGGACGGTGCTGCACCCGGATTTCCAATAAATGCAACGGTACGCCCCATATACCATTGCATATAACCGGGCTCGGTTGAAGCTGTCCTTATGAGTTCAGAGCGGATAACCGTGTTACGACGGTTATTCCATGCATTGACGTAGGCTTCATGCCTAGTCATCCAGTCCGCCCCGTTGTGTCCTTGCCGCCCCAAGGAATGCAGTGTTGCAAGCCGGGCCGTGGGTACGGCTAAGGTTATCTGGGGAGGTATGTACTGGACCATGCCGAATTGCCTCAAAACCCGTTGAGGGTAATGATGCTCAACCATCTCGAAGCTTATAAGGGGACAGCAACTCCTCCAGCTTTCCCTCCCGTTTGTGCACATTGCCGGTAGTCGGTCCAAAACCGAGTTGTAGGGGGTCCAGTTGAACTAAAAACAAACACTTAAGTCAGTAACAAAACACAATAAATGCATGATTAATACATACAAAAAACTAAAAATAATTACTAACATACCATCTCCTCGTTCAACGATTGTAGCTGTGAACGGTATGCCTTGAGGCAGTGTTGGGCCACCTCCGCGAACTTTAACCGCCGGTCTCGCCACCTACAAAATTAACATGTTAAAAAACGTGTTCAGAAAAAAAAAATACAAAGGGATGCCATGCAGGCAAGTATATACAAACTGGGATTTGCGATATATACCGAGCGGCTATCGGGCAAGTATAATCAAACCGGTTTGAGGGTGGTCGTGGCGCGAGACACCGGATCCTCTCCCATGCCCATACTTGAAGGAGCATCATGGGTCCGGTCATGGCTTTCCTATCCGGCTGGGTGGCATCACAAAGCCGCCTGTATAAACAAGCCAGAACCGCACTGCCCCAGCTATAAGATGCTGTACGGTTCAGGTCTCGTAAAAATCTCAAGTAAAAAACATTTATTCTATTATTATTATTATCAGGGAGTAAGGTGGAACCGATCAAAAAGAAAATGATTTGACGAGCACGAAAAATGCACTCTTCATCCGTAGCCTCTGCTTCAACAAATTCCTGCTTTAGTTTATCAAGAATAACAGTACCAAAAACGGACTTGCCGGACATTTGGGCCTGTGTAGGCGTAACACCTAAGAATCGTTGGCACAAGGCTATTGCGTCGGCAGTAGACAAATTATCATCTACCCCAGACACAACAGCTCCCTCAATAGGCAACCCCCACAAGACGTTAACATCTTGTAAGGTGACAGTAGCTTCACCAAATGGAAGGTGGAACGTGTGAGTTTCGGGCCTCCATCGTTCCACCAAAGCTGTTGTCAAGGAGTGGTCAACGTATCGGTAACCACAATCTATGAGGCCACCAAACCCTGCAGCATCGATAAGGTGACGAACCCGTCCTACAACAGGGTGGTCACGAAGTAACGTCCATATTCCTCTATCGCTGCGCTTCACCATCATGGCGCCATTGAAGTTTTCCTCGTCTGTGAAAACGTGAAAGGCACGATGTCGATCACGAAGATACAACACATCGTCGTTTAGGGGACCAGGGTGTAAGTTCATGTTTTGATTCATGGTGGGAGGAATTTGGTGGGTATGATTTTTTATGAATTTCAAAGGTTTCAGATGGAGATTGTTGTGTTTCAGATGGAGATTGTTGTGTTGATGGTGTGTTCTTGGATGTGGGTGGTGCTCCTTCTTCACCTCAACCTCCATTTTATAACCTTCAAAGCCTGAATTCTTACACTCCCAAGAATACTATTTGCCTATCAAATCATCTGCAACTTACAAGACCATTGCATGCAATGCTAGAGACCTTGTGAGTGTGTTTATAGGCTGCATGCTTTGCAGGTGAAGACCAACTTTAATTTGGTGGTTTTAATGCATGAAAATGGATTGGCGGGATCATGACGGCAAAATTAAAGACTCCCCTAACTCAATTGGCGGTATCAATGACACCTTCAAATGGATTGGCGGCATCTAGAGGTGATCCCTCTAACCCATTTGGCGGCATCTACACACACTGACAAAGACAATGTGATACCGCTATATCAATTGGCGGCATCTACTTTAATTTATTTGATACCGCCAATCCACTTCTATACATCACCATTTTCAGTTTTTTCCCCCAATACCCCCCAAATGTAATTTGTAAAATAATAAACCCGCTATTTATGTAAATGATTCGAAAACCTTAAGTGAGTACGAAAAGTTATGCAACATAATTGTTTACACTTTTAGCGTTCAACTGGTCAGGATTGTGACTTTAGTTATTGATAATACGAAACCAATGACCCATATGGGCCATATCAATAAGTGGGACCAAATGGTTGGCCTCTAGAGACTTAGGGCGCTACACAAAGCCTATGAAGACAACCCAGTGACAATGGTATCATACTAATGGAATTCTTCTAATAGTTTGACTAAAACATAACTATAAACGGTGGATATATCATGAATGTGGTTGAAGTCTAGGACATGAAAGTTGAAACATGCATGTTGTAATAGAATTATCTCAGTCTTGGTCTCAATAACCTTTAACACTACAAAGTATATTTATTTATCTTATTCAACCTAAACGTGTCAGATTAATTGATGTGTTGTAATAAAGTTGTAAATATGTTAAACTACTTATAAACAAGCCGACAGGATTGTAGTAAGTGAGTCATAGGAAAGTTGACATGTTGATTTGTATGATTAAATCGGCTAACAGTTTGACCTATTCAATTAAATGAATTAAACATGTCAACATGAACACGACTCATTCAATTCAACGGGCTGAATATGTCAATCCAAACACGACATAATTTTTAAAGAGGCCAAAGATAATAACTAGGGGTGTTCACGGTCCAGTTTTCGCGGTTATCTATTTTTGTAAACCAAAACCGAACCATAAAATTCTTAAACCGAACCGAACCAAACCAAACCAAACGAAACCGTTAGTAACAGTTTGGTTTCATGGTTTGGACTCACTAGATCTTTATACAAGAAGTCTAAAATTAGGCATGATATATATAAGTAAAGTTGTCCAAAGTTTACAGAATTTAACAAGTTATCAAATATAATTGTCTCAAACAGTTGTACACTTTAACATGCTATTAAAAAAGAAAAAGAGCTCTTTGTAAAATGTAAAGCACAAACTATTCTTATTTTAAGTTTGAAAAGGAAAACACTTGTCCATGAAGTCACTTGTTGTATTGAGATTGTAGAATGTATAAATAGCTTTTGGCACAATTTTCATTTACTTTATTTTAGTTAATTAGAAACAATACGGTTTTGCATTTAAATTTAATTATGCCTAATAATATATAAATCTATATAATACATTTTTACGGTCCAGTTTTTTACGGTTGTTTTTTGGTATAAATCGAAAACCAAACCGTTCGTTACGGTTTGAAACTTTGAAAATATCGAAACCAACCAACCAAAAATTAAGTAAAAAAACCGACCATAAAACCAAACTGATAACCGGTTTTAATAGATAATAGTTGACTTTGTAATTATAGATAGCTTTCATTATCATTAATATTTGTATTTATCACTTCCCAAATATAAGGGAATGTGAGTTGTATATATTCTAGACCTTATGGAATGAAATCAAGCATTGAAAGCCATAACATCTTACATGGTATCAATCGCCAAACCCTAATTCCCTAGCTTCTTTTCGCCGGCCCTCCTTCTTCTGCCGCGTCCTTACCACCTGCTGCGAACACCTTCTGCCTCGCCGCACACCATCACAACTCCCCTCTCTCATCATGTCTCACTCACTTCACCCCGCTATCACCGTAACCAACATCAAAAACTTCATACCCATCACCCTTGATAGCCAAACCGAGCATTACAACACATGGGCCGAACTATTCACTATCCATTGCAAAGCATACGAAGTGTTCGACCATCTTCAACCCCGCCCCGCTACATCCTCCACCACCACCGCTGAAACCACACCCGCCGCCCAACCATCTCTTGCGTCATGGGAACGTATAGACGCCATTGTTCTACAATGGATATACGGTACCATCTCCCAAGATTTGGTTCACACCATTATGATCAAAAACACTACCGCCTATGACGCGTGGAGCCGACTCCAAAATTTCTTTTTGGATAATCAGGCTGCTCGCATCATCTCTCTACAAAACAAACTTTTTCATACCCGCCTCGACCAATTTCCAAACATCTCTGCCTACTGTCAAGCCATGAAATTGATCTATGATCAACTCATAAGTCTTGGCGCACCCACTACCGAAAATCAACTTGTTCTCCAAATCCTCACTGGTTTGACGGAACAATATGAAAACATCTCTCTCATCCTTCAACAAACACACCCTTTACCCGATTTTTATACCACCCGTTCCAAACTATGCCAAGTTGAAGACCATAAAAACAACCAAGCCAAGCTCTCTTCCCAAGCGGCGGGTACCGCACTCCACACCACCACACAAGCTTCCTCCTCACCCGACACCAGTACCCACACCCGAAGTGACTCTGCTGAACGGGGATGCGGACGTGGTCGCGGCCGAGGCCGCGGTCGCGGACGACTCTCCTACGGTAGGGGTCGCTACCAACAACCCCATAATTATCCCCAACAATACTGGACCCCATCCCCGTGGCCTAATCCATCTCCCCAAACTTACCAGCCTTCACCTTGGGCCTGCTGGGCCTTCCCTCCGTGCCCCTATCCGAACAACCCTGCACCCAAAAACCAAACAGGCTCCTCGGCCCAATCCCAAAACTCGCAGCAAGGTGTTTCACAGCAAGGTGTTCTGGGCCCCAGGCCCAACTCCGCTTCGGCCCAGTCATACGCGGCTGGATATGCCCCGACTGACATTGCTCAGGCACTGTATAATTTGGCTTTACATCAGTCTGACCCATCATGGACCATGGACACAGGCGCGTCAGGTACAATGTCTCCTCAGGCAAATTTATTTAAGTCTATTTTTAATTCTAGCATTATTCGCAACATCATTGTTGGGAATGGTAAAACCATTCCGGTTTTAGGACAAGGCGACATCACCCTACCACCACCATTCCCTCCCTTTAAATTAAAAAATGTCCTCTATGCCCCTAATTTAGTTAAAAACCTTATATCTGTCCGTCGGTTTACAACCGACAATCAATTATCTGTTGAATTTGACCCTTATGGTTTTACTGTGAAGGACCTCCAGACCAGGAAACCTATCCTACGGTGCAATAGCTCGGGGGATCTCTACACACTCACTCCATCCAACATCACTCCTCTTCAGTCTGCGTCCACTTTTGCAGCAATTACTCAAGACATCTGGCATCAACGGTTGGGTCACCCAGGCCCTGCCATTTTACAAAATTTAAAAACTTCTAGTTCTATTGCTTTTGGTTCTTTAAATAATAAAGTATGCACTGCTTGTATTTTTGGAAAACATATTAGACTACCTTTTATTTCTTCTAATACAAGTACGTCTTTGCCATTTGATCTTGTTCATAGTGATGTTTGGACATCCCCCATCATCTCTAATGGGGGCCACCGCTATTATGTGCTATTTCTAGATGATTTCACTAATTTCTTATGGACCTACCCTATTGCCTACAAATCCGATGTCTTTACCATGTTTCTAAAATTTACCAATTTTATTCAAACCCAATTTCACACCAAAATTAAACAATTGCAATGTGATAACGGACGTGAATATGCAAATAATCAATTCCATAATTATTGCACACAAAATGGCATGCATTTCCGTTTCACTTGCCCCCATACCTCGCCACAAAATGGCAAAGCGGAGCGCAAAATTCGCACCATCAATAATCTTATGCGCACCATCCTTGCCCACTCCTCCACCCCAACCACCTACTGGCATCATGCACTCGAAACCGCCACCTACCTACAAAACATTATCCCCACCAAAATACACAACTTCCAAACACCCACCCAGAGACTATACAACTGTCTACCCACCTATGACCATCTTCGCGTGTTTGGTTGCATTTGCTATCCTCTCATTCCCCATACCACCATCCACAAATTAGCCTACCGATCATACCCTTGTGTATTCCTAGGCTACCCTTCAAATCACCGGGGATACAAATGCCTTGACCTCAAAACTCGCACCATCATTATAAATCGTCATGTACTCTTTGACGAAACTGTCTTCCCTTTTGCCAAAACACACAAACCCAAACCAAACACCTACAATTTCCTAGACAGCCCTCTTCACCCATCCATATATACCCACTCCGTACCTCCCACCCAACCTGATCCACCTTCGCCCTCCCCTTCGGCCCAATCCACATCTCCTACCACGGCCCACCAGCCAATCCAAACAACTCCAAACTCCAGCCCACCTCCACCAAATAATCACACCATCGCCTCCTCCCAAGCCCATCCGTCCCCCACACCAAGCCCGATACCAACACCGCCTCCTCCACCACCTCCCGCCCCCCGACTCGCACCATGACCACCCGCTCCATGGCGGGTATCACCAAACCAAAAACCATTTTTAACCTATCCACCACCACCATTGCCCCGGTACCCAAAAATCCCATAGACGCCTTGACTAATCCGGAGTGGCATAACGCCATGAAAAACGAATTTAATGCTTTAATTAAAAATAAGACTTGGGAACTTGTCCCGAGACATCCTGATATGCATATTATTCGTAGCATGTGGCTTTTTCGTCATAAATACAGGTCGGATGGCACTCTAGAACGGTACAAGGCTCGTCTGGTATGTGATGGGCGAAATCAGGAGATTGGAGTAGATTGTGGGGAAACATTTAGTCCGGTTGTCAAACCGGCTACCATTCGTACCGTTCTTACACTGGCACTTTCTCAGTCTTGGTCCATACATCAGTTGGATGTGACCAACGCCTTTCTGCATGGCAACCTTACGGAGACGGTATATATGTATCAACATATGGGGTTTCGACATCGGGATTATCCTGATCATGTCTGTCTACTTAAAAAGTCTTTATATGGGCTCAAACAGGCACCACGAGCTTGGTACCAACGTTTTACAGATTTTGTTACATCTATTGGTTTCTCCCAGAGTAAATGTGATAATTCTCTTTTCACATATCATCACGGGGGTGATATTGCTTACTTATTAATTTATGTGGACGGCATTATTCTCACCACATCCTCAGAAGCGTTAAGGGTAAATCTCATGGGCAGCCTCGCGGCTGAATTTGCAATGAAAGATCTTGGACCTCTAAGCTATTTCTTGGGCATCTCTGTCACTCGCTCGGGTGACACCATGTTTCTCTCTCAGCAATCATATGCTAAGGATATTATCAGTCGGGCAGGTATGGAAAATTGTAATCCAGTAGCTACTCCGGTTAACACCAAACCAAAGCTCAGTGCCACTTCAGGTGATCTATTTGAGAATCCAACACTGTATAGAAGTCTTGCAGGTGCTCTCCAATATCTTACATTTACAAGACCAGACATCAGTTATGCGGTTCAGCAAATCTGTATTCACATGCATAACCCCACCACAGATCATTGGCATGCGTTAAAACGCATAATACGGTATATACAGGGCACCACTTCTTACGGGCTCACCTTGTCATCCTGTCCCTCCATCTCACTTCGTGCCTACACAGATGCAGACTGGGCAGGATGCCCTGATACCCGTCGTTCGACATCCGGCTACTGTGTTTACAT
The DNA here is from genome assembly GCA_028751855.1 of Ambrosia trifida. Lineage (NCBI taxonomy): Eukaryota > Viridiplantae > Streptophyta > Magnoliopsida > Asterales > Asteraceae > Ambrosia > Ambrosia trifida. Next base: position 23,250,681 of record CM054125.1, on the reverse strand, counting down.
GGGATCTAATCTTCTCTCATGGTCCTCGAAACGCCAGTCCACCATCTCTCGTTCAAGTGCTGAGGCAGAGTATCGAGCTGTGGCCAATGTTGTTGCAGAAATTTGTTGGATTCGGAATTTATTACTTGAATTACGGCGTCCTCTTTCCACGGCCACTCTTGTGTATTGTGATAATATTAGTGCCATATATTTATCCAACAATCCGGTACAGCATCAACGCACTAAACACATTGAACTTGACATCCACTTCGTGCGGGACCATGTGCAACGCGGCACCATTCGGATTCTACATACTCCAACCCGACTGCAGATTGCTGACATCTTCACCAAGGGTCTACCACGAGTTCTATTTGATGACTTCCGCTCCAGTCTCAACATCCGCCCTCCTCCTGTTTCGACTGCGGGGGTGTAATAGATAATAGTTGACTTTGTAATTATAGATAGCTTTCATTATCATTAATATTTGTATTTATCACTTCCCAAATATAAGGGAATGTGAGTTGTATATATTCTAGACCTTATGGAATGAAATCAAGCATTGAAAGCCATAACATCTTACAGGTTTGAACGGTTTCACGGTTTGAAACCGAACCTTGAACACCCCTAATAATAACCAAAAACCTAAATATTTTCATGTCATGTTACAAAATAGTTAGAAAGTGATAAGCTTAAAAATAGAAAATTTTCAATTGCCACATGGGATGAAGTTTGAATAACTGACTCGTCCAATTGAAGAAAACCTAAGTCCGTAACTTGCACGTTTCGATCGACCCATCCATCCTTGACCGACACTTTAGTTTCCAAAAAGTTGTTGACCTTACAATAATAGATTAGAACAAATCTACAATTGGTAATTTGATATTTCAAGAAATTCTTAAGTTATAAATTTTATATATTATCCTAACTAAACTATAAAACTATTCCAATTTTAAATAATTTGAAGAGTTAAAATTTATTAGCAAGCATATTTCAAATTATTGATCCTATATTCACTTAAAAATATATATTCACTTAAAAATAATTTTGGCCAGCTTTAAATTTATTTTGTTTTTAGTCGAAATTATATGCGTCTACTATTTTAATTTTCATCAATCACTTCTACTTATTATAATTGATTTTCTACTTCTGTACTATTAATTAAACATATTTTATTCATGGATAATAAGATTACAAACGAAAAAGAAAAAAAGTTGCAATAATAATAAGAAAGGAACCTCCCTTTATGTTTGGTCAACTGGTCCAAGGAATGGGCCCAATAACAAGACCAATTTTGATTCAAATTCGCCCATTCTCCACTGCCGCCGATTGATGGGCCTCGCGTGAGCTGGAACAAGCTTATTCGGTGCATACCATCACACGTGTGTGGTTATCATTGGACGATTTATATTTTGTCAAATAACTTTATCATGCTTTTGACGATTTCCTACCAACAAATGTATCTTAATTAATCTTAAATTTTGTTTTATACTATAAGATTATATGGTGTGGTTTAGGTAAGGCTTGAGAAGCCCTGTCGTTATGTTCGTAAAAAGTGGGCCATGCTTTGTTTTAGACATTCTAAGGACTACCCAAAGGTGTGGGGTAGTCCTTCTTGAGTAGTCATCCTCTCCTATTGGCCACAATTTATTTTTTATTTTCTAATTTTTAACTAGGACAAATTACATTTTTCGTCCTTTACGAATTGGCCATTTTTCATTGGATGTCCTTTCGCGTTTCACTTGCTGTGTTTAGTCCTTAACGACTTAAAATCATTACACTCCATGTCCTAAGGGCCTAACCTGGTTAGTTTTTAACGACAAATCAGGTCATGTGCCTTGCACATGAGGGTAGTCTAGTAATTTCACTTATATATAAATAAAATAAATCCCTTCTCTTTAAAACATAGCTCTCTGACTCTCTCTCTCTACCCTCTCTCTCTCTCTCTCTCTCTCAATACACTCCATGGATGAATCTGCAAGTTCTTCAAAATAGCTTAATCCACCACCCAACATCCTACCACCACCACCACCACCACCACCCTATATCTACTTCTGACCGGAAAAATCCGCACCTCGAGAACAAAACCCAACCCAAACCAAAAACAACCCGGAAAAATAACGATTCTTGAATAGGAGTTCTCGATCGAAGCTTTGTTTTTCCTTTTCACAACAAATACGGATCTGAAGACGATCGACCTTTACATCACCGGCGATGTAAACGAACACTTTGCCTAATAAGCGTATGATGAACACTTTGCCTAATAAGCGTATGATGTCAAATCATCTAAACAGATCGAAACAACAACAAATCATAGAGTGAAACAAGTTGAAAAGCCCTAAGTCTAAAACGGAATCGATCGAACATAAAGTGCCATATGGAGATTAAAACAACAATCGTTACAGACAAAATTAAATCTAGAATCAGTTTGCTTCACCTTCCACTTACTGCATCCAGAAACTTCCGTCGAGTTAATCAAATCAGCCATAAGGTTGATTGGTGACAAAGGATTCACACTGGAAGTTTCTAGAAGGTTTGGGATCTGAGAAATTGGATTGGATGTCGGAGACGACGGCGGCGGTGGTGGTGGTTGAGAGTGATCTAGTGAAGAGGAAAGAAGATGAAGAGGGTTTGACTTTGAGGAGGCGGGTGATGGCCGCCATTGGTGGGTTTTGACGGCTGATGAGTTGCAGGGAGATAGAAACAGGGAGATAGGAGAGGGGTTGGTTATTTTGAAGAGGAGTCGGTGGAGAATTTGGAGAAAGAGGAGATTGCTTTTAAGTTGATTTTTCATATAGTTGCTAGGTTGAAGATTGATTATAATCTGTTGGAACGGGGCAGATGATCAGACGGTGAAGGATTTGGACAGATGATTGGGTTTGGTTGAAGGGAAGGGTTTGATAGAGAAATATGAGGTGGTGATATGAGGTGAGGGAAATCAAAGGGGCAGATGAATTGACGAATATACCCTCACGTGCCCCCCACATGACCTGACTTAACGTTAAAAACTAACCAAGTTAGGCCCTTAGGACATGGAGTGTAAGGATTTTAGGTCGTTAAGGACGAAACACAGCAAGTGAAACGCGAAAGGACATCCAATAAAAAATGGCCAATTCGTAAAGGACGAAAAATGTAAATAATATAGAATTACCTTTCAAAAAAAAAAAAAAATATACAAAAGTAATATAAAGTATTCAAGTACTGAAAATAATATATAATTATTTTTTTCAACCTCCATCTTCAACCTCATCTTCAACATCCAACCTCCAGAGGTAAGTAAACTCGTGACTTTTTTTTTTTTTTTTTTTAAATGGGAGGGAAAACAAGGAGGATTAGAGAGGGGTCCCACACAAAGCAAATAACCAATCAAAAGGCACGGCCAATTCGTTCGAAAACAGCCGTTTAGGCCGGATGTGAAGTGGTGGGGGCGGTGTTGGCCGGCCCAAGACGTGCTCGACGGGCCGATGCCGACCCACACACCGTTTAGTCTAGGACTCTGTATTTTTTTTAAAGGAAACCATCTAGAGACAAATACTATGAAAGTAACATGGTAGGGACACACATGTGTATTTGTGAATTTCTTGCCAGTCTAGGACTGTGTTTTCCCTACTTTTGTTTGAATTATATGACATGTACATTTTGTTGACTACGTTTTTGATCATCAAGCAACTTAATTTGATTCTTGTTTTGGAATGTTATGATCATCCTGGATTTAAAAAAAAAAAAAATCTACCCTGTCGTTATGTTTATGTATATGGGTTGGGTCATACATCGATAATGGTTCAAACTTCATATCAATAAGTTCCTGAGTTTGTCAACTAATAAACCGTAAACCTATTACCTATGGTCAATCACAATATTTGAATACGAGTTGTCCATGTTAAATTTAATGTTATGCAACAAAAATCGTAATTGGTACCGAGAGTTGGAAAGAAGCTTTGGGAATGGGTTAGCTACAATTGTGAGACATGAATCCAAAAAGGAATTTAGCTTTGTTACATGGTTGAACCATGTCTGTCCATGTGACACAGTTATAATGTCAAAGTCAGGTAAACATGTATATGCTGTTTCAGGAATTCAGGGTTTGTACCAGAAATGTTTAGTAGATGATGCCTAATTAGAAAGATAAGTATGATATTTATATAGGTTCACCAGACAACAATATCATTACCAATAATGTTGTAGCACGCACCACTACTGATGGCATTGGAACTAATCTTGACATAATCTTTAAAGTACCCCCTTTGAGATATTATGTCGGATTTAGTGTAACCCTAGTTGAGTTGCCTTTTGAAGTTCAATACATTCGAAGAGTGTTTGGTATGATGGAATGGGAGGGGGAATGGAATGGACCATTACGAGGTAATGAAAAAAAGTGTGTTTGGTTGGTTAAAGAAATAGAATCACTCATTCCACAAGGCATTCCATTCCCTCAAAACCATTCCATCCATCTCCATGTTTTTTTTCATTCCATCTCTCATTCACCCTTTACTAACAACTCCATAACCCACAACCACCACCCACCACCATCATCATCGCCTACCACCGTTGCCGTCACCAACCACCACCACCACCACCGTCGTCACCACCAACCACCGTCGACCACCACTGCTGCCGCCACCACCCACCACCACTGTCGTCACTCACCACTGTCGTCGTCGTCGCCGCCACCACACGCTACCACCCACCACCGTCACCCACCCACCGCCGCCTCCACCACCTGCCACTGTCACTCACCACAATTTCCTTTACCCACCACTACCGCCGCCACCCACCTCCACCATCCACCGCCGCCACCACCCACCACCGCCGCTACCGCCACATATCACCACCCACCATCACCGCCACATATCACCCATCCACCATCACCGCCACCAACCACCACCCACCACAACCACTCATCACCGATTTTATTCCTTTGTCTTTTCTTGGATATCCAACAACACAAAGTAATGTTTTGTTTCATTCCCACATGGCAACCAAACATGACATGGAATGGTAATGATCCATTCCATTACCTTGTCCATTCCATTACCTCATCCATTCCATTCCCTCGCCATTCCATTACCCCATACCAAACAGGCGCCACTCTTAGGCCTCTCGGTATGGTACCCGGCATAGGGCCGACAAGGTAATGCCGCCCCGGCAAACACCGCCTCCCTATGCCGGCATAGGCGGCATCCTCACGACTCTTGTGCCGGGCCAAAAACTAACCGTTGGGACTATTATGACCGTTGACAGCGGTCGATTTAAAAAAAGATTTTTTTTTTAAATTTAAATACACCACAAACCAATCCATTTTCTTTTACATTTTTTTAAAAACTCTCTTAAACTCTATCAATATATTCAAACCAACCCATTATTTATAAAAATTCCAAACCCTCAAACAGCTATGTCATCATCATCTTCTTCGGGTTCATCATCTACAAATGAAGCCGTAAATTTTGTTATAAATATCGTGGTGCAAACGGCGCAGATCATTGCCGATGAGGAAGGAGATGAAGTCGACTTGGTACCTCGAACTAGGCAAACGGTTATAAACATAGTCCGAGAAAGTATGTTTTATATTTTTTTATTATTTATGTGTATTATATATTTTTTAGATTGTAGTTGTTTATTATATTTAAATTTGTTAATATTGTAAATTTTTTATTGTGTTTATATTTGTTAAAATATGTGTAGGTGCCCATGATAGATTGGTAGCCGATTATTTTGCCGATGAAACCTTGTACTCGGCGACCATATTTAGGCGTAGGTTCCGAATGAGTAGAAGACTTTTCTTACGTATAGCCGATGATGTGGCGAATTTTCACCCATTTTTTTACCTTACGATATGATGCTAGAAAGAAAAGGGGGTTCACCACCCTACAAAAATGCACAACGGCACTTTGGCAACTAGCGTACGGCACTACGGCGGATGCGTGGGACGGGTATTTAAAGATGTTGGAAAGAACTGCATGAGAATGTCTGTACAAGTTTAGCAAGTGTGTGGTTAAGCTTTACATCAAGAAATATTTGCGAAAACCAAACTCTAGTGAGGTCCAACAATTGTATAAGTTCCACCACCAAAGACATGGTTTTTCAGGAATGCTCGAAAGCATTGATTGCATGCATTGGCCTTGGAAAAATTGCCCGAATGCATGGCACGGAATGTTCACACGAGGGGATCATGGACATCCATCAATAATCTTGTAGGCTGTTTATTCACAAGATCTATGGGTTTGGCACGCTTTCTTTGGCATTCCTGGTTCGAACAACGACATTAATGTCATTAACCAATCAGAGGTTTTTGACGATGTCATAAAAGGAACAGGTCTGGATACCAGGTTGACAGTATCGGGGGGTGGAATATAGGCGCGGGTATTATCTTGCTGATGGGATCTACCCACCTTACGCTACGATCGTTAAAACTATTCACCACCTATTCGATGAAAAAAGAAAGAAATTTGACAAGTTTCAAGAGGCGACAAGAAAAGACATTGAACGGTTATTTGGGGTTCTACAAGCAAGATGACACATCATTGCAAACCCGGCACATATGTTCACCCCAAAAAGGTTGCGTTACTGTATGTATGCTTGTATCTTGTTGCATAACATGATACTCGAAGACGAAGGCTCCACCATCTGTGAGTATGACGAGAATGCCCCGGTGGAGAATGTTGTGCCTGTTGACCCACATCAACAAGATTTAAACGATTTCTTGTTACATAACGAGTTCACGCTTCATAATCATCAAGCAGACTTGGTTGAATATATTTGGAACAACGGAGAATAGTAGATTATTTGTAATTTTTTTATGTCGAATAGGTTAATTTAATTTTAGTTGTGTTTTTAATGTAATATTAACTTTTTAATATTAATATTATAATATTATTTAATTAAAAATAACAAAAAAAAAACAAAAAACAAAAAAAGAAAAAGAAAAGGTGGATGATGGGCCTCCTACCACACCCCATATGATGCTCCTACCCCACGATGACGTGGCAGTTGAGGTTGAGGACCATCATGGATGATGGGCCTTCTCCACACCCAATGGTCTTAGCTACCCTGAATGCCTCCAATCCTACACTATCACCTCATTACCCTGATTTATTAGACGATAGGGTGTGGAGGAGGCCCATCATCCATAATGGTCCTCCATCTCAGCTGCCATGTCATCGTGGGGTAGGAGCATCATATGGATGATGGTCCAAGGGTGTGGTAGGAGGTGTGGTAGGAGGCCCATCATCACCTTTTTTTTTGTTTTTTAATTAAATAATATTATAATATTAATATTAAAAAGTTAAAATTACATTAATAAACCTAAAATTACAAATAAAAAAACACTTAAATAAAACTAAAAAAATGAACACTTAGAAAAAAAAACGAACACTTAAATAAATGTAAAAAAGAAAACGAACACCTAAATTAAAAAAAAACGACGAATTATATTTTTTTGGCGATATTCTCCTTCATTTTGAGAAACACGGGACGGTCTTATTCGTGATAGTCGTTGATGTTAGATGTCATTATTCGCCATTCTTCTAGTTACATAGCTTCATTCTTTTGGCGAATGCTTCCCTCCACTTTCTTTTGTCTCAATCGAAGTTTTTCTTCAACTTCGCGTTCCTTCAAATTTACCTTCTCTACTTGAGTTTGACTAAAGGTATATTTGAAGGATTCCAATTCAGCCACCAACCCGTTCATCTTTGACCCGCTCCCACTCCTTGACGCGACTTGTTTTTATGCAGCCGCTTGCTTCTTAGCTTTGTCCCTCCCTATGGGTCATGGCTCATCTGGAATGGGATCTTCCTCGAACTCTGGGTCGTTGTTTATATTAATTTGACATCGACCGATCGACCCGCCTCCCATGCTATAGCCGCCCGACTCTGAAGTTTTGGATCGTTTGGCGCTTGCAACCTTGTTTGGAACCGGTGCCCATTTGGGAGATGTCTTCAAAACCATCCACGCACGAACGTGATGGAAAACTTGCCCATGCTTGTCTTCATATTTACGCATCGCCTCTTTGAAAATCATTTCCTTGTTCCACCAACTTGAAGGATTCACAAACACCGAATTATAAATCATGATGAACTTGCCGACTGTAGTATTTATTTTCCTCCACTTGGAACTTACGGACTCGAAGTTGCGATATGGAGGTTGCTCCATTATTTGGTGGAATTTATTGGTTACTTCGATATATAAACTATCTCTCGTTTGATTGTTCCCTACATTTTTAAATAAAACGTATATTAGAGCACTAAAAAAATTGTAACACGTACATTAGAGCACTAAAATAAAAAAAAAATTGTAACACATATATTAGAGCACTAAAAAAAAATTGTAACACGTATTGTAAGAATTTATTTTACCAACTATGAGATGTTTTGAAGTAGAAACATACGCCTTAGCTAATGCTTCTTCTTCTATTTTCGTCCATTGCCTTTTGGACGCGGGAGTTTCACGCTCTTTAGCCTGACTTTTCTTTTTTTTCCCCTTCGAAGATTCGGGTTGCTTTTCGGGCACGAACTCTTCCACCTCATCTTCTTCTTCTTCATCGGGTTCGAAAGAGGGTTGTCGTTGTGGTTATTGTGACGGTTGTGGTTGTAGAGAAAGATTGAGAGTTATGGTGCATTTGCATATGGCTAAATTGGTCAAAGGTAGTGAGACTTTGGTGCATTTGGGAATATTGGGTGAAAGGGTTGGGACTTTGTTTGAAAGGGTCACATCAAACAAATGGTCGAAAATTTGGCTCGGCATCCCCAACAAATTCGCGTCGCTCATGCCTATGCCGGCATAGGGAGGCGGTGTGCGCCGGCCCGACATACACTTGCCGGCCCTATGCCGGCTCCACACCGTAAGGTCTTATCATGAAATGTTTTTTTAGGCAACACAACTCCGAACCACTACCATGAAATGTTCTTTTTATTTTTTATTTTATAAATTAGCATTTTAACTAAAAAAATGAAACATTAACTAAAACTAATACATAAAATAAAAACCAATACATGTCTAAAATTAAAATTAATACATATCTAAGATAAAGATTAATACATACATAAAATTAAAACTAATACATAAATAAATCACTTAGAGGAAAATTAAAACTAGACATTTAAACACACAATTATTTAAATCAATAATCAAATAGAGGGAACAAACCCTCTTAGAGGAGAATTGGGGTCTGAATCTCACAAAAAGGTGAAAAAGTTAATTGTTCGAAAAAATAATTGGGAATCAGGCGACGAGTAGTACAATCACTGTCACGCCCGTCCAACCTATCGATAGCCAAAGTTTCAGATGTCGGATCAACCATCCTTCATTTTACCTTGTTATGTATTCCGCCCCTACACCGGTTTCGTACCCTTCAGCCTAAATTGGAGTACGTGTTAAATTGGAGTACGTGTTTGGCACTGCATGCGCGTCTCAAATTCATAATGCACCTAATCATAGTTGAGTCATGGTATAATCATATACACATTTCAAATTTTTCTACAATCAAATCTTCAAGATGTTGTGGATGATAAAATTAAAAAGTTAGAGGGTTTGAAGGCGGTGGGTTAGAAGGCGGTGAGTTAGAAGGTGGACGATTTGAATGGCGACGGGATTATCGTTGACGGTATGAAGGTCCCATAGGTTCATCTGGAAATGGATAACCAACCCCTCATGAAGATAAAATGTGAAGAAATTGAATGAAATTGGAGAAGGTGAAATGGTTAAGAAATGGTTTGAATAAAGATGGTGTGGTTTAAATAAAGATGGTAAAATGGTTTATTTAGATGTAGTTAAATTGTTTTTTTAAATTACTGTGGTCAAAAAAACCGTTAAGGAGGGGGGTTGAAATAGGTGCCCGAAGCCTTTACGGTGGCGCCCCTCCACCCTTATTGTGGCTTCAGAATATGAACAATGTTTGTGACCTGTTTAGTAAACGTGTAAACATAAGTTCCTGAAAATAGACATTGGAGTAAATTACTATTTGAGTCCCTGTGTTATAGTCATTTTAACTGCTTGAATCCAAAATCAGAATGTTTAACGACTTGAGCACATGATATTTCTAAATATAACTATCTGAATCCAATTTACTAATGTCGTTAGTCAACTCTGTTAGTTAGAAGGGCAATTTAGTCATTTACATCTGAGGTACAAGTTTTTAATGCACACGATATTTAAAAATAAATTTACTGTTTTTTTATTTTATTATTATTATTATTATTATTCTATACGCATATATATATATATATATATATATATATATATACACACACACACACACGGTTGGGTTCAATAGGGAACTACAAAAAAGTGGGGAACTGGGGAACCAGAGGTATTTTTGTCCAAATGTTAAAAATATAAATTGCTCACCTTCTCCTCCCCCCTCTCTCTAGATACAATTCAGAGCCCCCTCTCTCTGATATACTCTCTCTCTCTTGTTTTCTCCTTCTCTCTCTAGATACGTTCGCTGTCTCTCTCTATAGATACGTCAAACCTCAGTTACAGATCTGGAACAAACCTTAGTTATAGATCTAGAACAGAAGGCAGATATAGTACATCTCTCTCCCCCCCTCTCTCTCTCGATACAATCGTAGAGATAATAGTTACAGCAAAAATTGTGTGTGTCTCTCTCAGTACGTTTCTCTCTCTCTCTCTCTCTCTCTATCTCTATCTCTCTCTCTATAGATACTTTTGCAGCAGAAAACCTTTTGATTTGTTGAATTTCTCAGATTTGTGTTAAATTGATTAGTGATTTGTTGTTTAGTTGAATTTCTCAGATTTGTGTGGTTTGTTATTTAGTTGAATTTCTCAGATTTGTGTGATTTGTTATTTAGTTGGATTATATTATTTATATGATTTGTTATTTAGTTGAATTTCTCATATTTGTTTAAATTGATTTGTTGTATTGTTGAATAAGTAATTAGGGTTTGATTTGTAAGAACTTGTATAATTAGATTGTTAATATTTAGGGTTTCATGGAACAAAAAGTTGAACATATATGATTTGTAACTAAAATTTGATTTATTTAACATATTAAATTGTTTTGTATTAGCTTTAGTTTAAACAGATTTGAACACATAACATGTAAGTTAAAAACTTTAAATGTTAAATTATTTATCAAAAATATTTAGCTTGTTAGAATATGTGGTGTTTGGGAAAGTTTACCATAGACTTAAGCATGTAAATTGAAGAGTTTCCTGGGAGTCTTAAGTGTGTTAATTGCTATGAAATGATGAAGTGAAACCGTTTAATGTTTTGATTATACAACTATTAAAGCATTGCCTTCGATCAAAGTTAAGTTCAAATTACTTGGCAATAATGATAACACAGGTATATATTACTTTTATACTTTGAACTATAAATTGATATGGCATTTCTAAGTGTCTATTGGGCCTGTTTCTGCGTCTCTGTTGAATGCGCCTCCGGTTTCTGAGTTGACGCAGAGGAATGTAATGTGGTTGTGAATACTAATCCGCGGAGGGTTTAGGAGTTTGCAAAATTTGGGGAGATTGGTGATGGGTTGTTAGGGTTAAATGAACATACTAGGAAACTGAAAGTGTTTGCGTTGGCATGTATATGTGTCCTTTTTTTTTCTCTTTTACTGCTCAAGAAGATGTGGCGTTTTAGGTTCTAGTCGCCATACTGCGAGATGTTTAGGTTCATTTCCTGCAGTTTGCCTGTTAAAACAAATCTGGATAAAATAAACTGTTAAAATTGAGTCAATTACTATGTTTTCAGTGATAAATTTGTTTCAGAACCTGCCTATAGTTGTAGATTTTTGGGTCGTTGGAAAAATATTTTAGAAGTAAATTCCTGTGTTGGAGTCATTGGAAAAATATTCTATTTTGCTTTTATCAAAGCAATTTAACATGTTAAATAATTTAATTTTAACATGTTAAACCTTTTAAATCTTAACTTTTAAAACAAGTTAGGAAAACTCAAAAAGAAATAAAATAATTTAAGATGATAAGATCATTTTTCTTGAAGCCACAAAACAATATGAACATGGGTTGAAAGTTACCAAAATTCCGGTTCATGACTATAGATTTTGGCTGCAGTTTATGACCGATGTTGTTTTCAGTTTTGGCATATTTTACCACGGTTTTTAACATATTTCGACACTGTCTTGGCTGCAGTTTGTTAACTATTTCGGCACATTTTTTGCTGCTAGTCTTACCTATTTTGGCATGTTTTTGCAACAGTTTTTGGCTGCACTTTATGACCCAACACAAAGATAAATTTAAAATGAGTTTCATTGATGTTTTAGTCAAATTGTTATAAAACACATTGAAATCTGGAAAATTCCTTAATAGCAAGGCTATTAACATGTTAAATAATTTTAATTTAACATGATAACTATTTTAAATGTTAATTTTTAAAACAAGTTAGGAAACTCAAAAAGAAAAAAAAATTAACATGTTAAATAATTTTAATTTAACATGTTAAATATTTTAACTTTTAATGTTTTAAACAAATTAGGAAACTCAAAATTAAAAACAAAAAATTTAACATGTTAAGTTCATTTTCCCTGAAGCAACAAAATAATATTAACACTTTTGCTGTGGTTTTGTCTGCAATTTGACATGATAGTTACCAAAATGACAGTTTATTTTTTGTCTTCAATAGAAAGTAACTTGTTAGTTGTTATTCAATAGCAGGTTTAATGATACTGTTAATATTTCCATATATCTTATTATGCTTCTTAACCATGCATAAGTGTTTTATAAAAATTAAGCAATGGATGGAGAAAACGATATTCAAACAACAATGAACAATGAACTTGAAGGATAAGGTAATTTAAAAATATGTTTAATACTTGTTGCATTATTATTTTAGGTTTATGAATATGTATTATAAAGTTTTTATATGATTTTTTTTTGCAAGATCAAATGATACATCAACAACTGATTCATATTATAGTTTTCCAAGTAATACACCTCAAGGTTCTTTAGTTTGGATACCTCAAGTGCCAAAAGATCAAAAACCCTTTATTATAATTAAGTTGAATATTGAATTTAATACTTTTTATTATAATTTTTGTTTAAATATTTCAACTTTTTTCATCAATATTTCAGGTTATACATAACGAAAAAGATGGAAGCATTGTTTGCACATGTCAGATGTTCTTAAGACTTGGAATACTATGTAAACACATATTCCATGTTTTTAACAACACTAACATTGAGGAAATACCTAAACAGTATATTACCAAGCGTTGGACAAAAGATTTGATACCAGCAGATGTGAGACAAAAGAGATTTCTATACAGTGAATTTGATGTTGAAGCATAAGCTATGGCTAACAAAGCAATTTCTACAGTTGATTTTTGTTTAAGGACTATAATGAAGGATAAATAAGAACTTAAAGAATATGTAGAAAAAATAGAAAAGCTGAGAAAAGATATAGAAGATAAGCAAGATAAAGGAGAAAAACTAACCAAAGAAGCTCGGTATGAATCTCTACTTGGGGTAAGTGTTTGAGAAAACAATGAAATCGAAAATCCAAAAGGAATTAGAAACAAAGGATCTGGAACTGGAAAAAGATTAAAGGGACAAGGTGAGAAAGAAAACGAGAAGAAAAAATGATCATTCAGAAAGTGTGGAAAATTTGGAATATACACTGATCAACATGATAGAAGAACATGTGGTAAAGTACCAGTCGAAGAAGGATCAAAACAAAAGGAGGAAAATTCAACAAGTACTGAAGGTAGTATATAGACAGATGTTGATTTAGTATTTTGATTAAGTATCCCCTTGTTTTGAACTTTTTGTTTGTTTTTCATATTTAGATATAAAAAATGTTGCTGGTACTTTAATGTGTTATACAAATGTGAAGGTTTCTGTCCAAATACTTTTGCTACAGTATTTGACCAATTTTAGCACATTTTTGCCTGCAATTTTTTGACCCATGTCGGATGCAGTTTTGGCACATTTTACTGCAATTTTAAACACATTTTGACACTAAATTGGTTGTAGTTTTTAACACATTTGTTCTTTTTACACATTTCGAAACTAAATTGGTTGCAGTTTTAACACATTTTTGTACTTTCTTGCTTGCAGTTTTTAGCAGATTTTAACATATTTCTGCTGCAGTTTTTAATCAATTCTAGCACGTTTTTGCGGTAGTTTTTACTACAGTTTTTAATTTAACATGTTAAAATGTTTTTAACTTAACAAGTTAATTCCTTGGAGTGTTAATTTTAAAATAAAAATGTTAAGTTAATTTTGTCGAAAAGAAAAAAAATAATTTAACATGTTAAATAATTTTAATTTAACATGTTAATTTTTTTTTTTACTTTTAAAACAAATTATGGAACATTAAAAGAAATACAAAAATCTTTTTAATAATTTAATTTAACATGTTAAATCTTTTAAGTGTTAAGTTCATTTTCCTTAAGCCACAAAATAATATGAACATGGGAGGAAAGTTATCATAACACCAGTTTATGACTGCATTTTTCTTGTTTTTGTTTTGCTGCAAAATTTAATTTAACATTTTAAATCTTTTGATTCTTAAACTTTAAAAAAATAGGAAAAAGTCAGACATAAATTAAATAATTTAACATGTTAAATTCTTTTTTCTTTAATGCACAATCTAATTTAACTTGTGTCGCCATCAAATATTTTCAAGAAATCATGTTCAAAATCCATACATCAAAACAATTTCAATTTAACATGTTATATCATAGTATTGTTATGTTTTACAAACCTGTGCTTGGTTTTAAAAAAGCGTTAGGCGCACAAAAGCGACGAAGTCTAAGCACATCGTGTGAAGCGCAAAGCGCAAAAAGCGTGGGATTTTCGTATCCAAAGCGTGCACTAATTAAAAAATATTTATGCATAAGAATACTTGGTGTAAGAGAGGCGCGCGCCTCAGGGCCAAAAGCGATTGAAAAAATGTCAAAAAAATACGCTTTTTTATGCCTTTGGGAAAATGGGTAGGTGAAAGCCCTGACGCACCCTATGCCGCGCCTCAGGTGAGGTTTTTAAACCCATAACCTATATGAAAGTAGAAATGAAATAAGAAAATTTAATATGTTAAATTTGTTTAAGTATAAAGAACACAACATTGGGACTACTCAACATTCATATCTCCCACCATAAACCTTAATTCCCAAACTGCTCATGACCCATTTGACCCAAATACAAGTGACCCATTTGACTTGATTTTTGGCTTTGTTGATTTGTACACATGCAAGTGACCCATTTCACCCATTACATGTTCGACAACCGAGGTGAAATCGACAACCTTGTAGCTTATATTCGACAGTAGAGGCGAAATCGACAGCTGCTGCGAGTTTTAGACGACAACAGCATAGGCGAAATCAACAGCTGCTTTATGTTATATTTGACATCCACAGAAGCGAAACTGAAAGCTTCTGTAGGTTGTAAAGTCCTACAACTATTTTGCCTCTTACTCATCAACTATACTTTATACATCTTGTTTTCAATAGGTGTAAGGCTAGTGCGCCCAATGTTGATAAATTACTTATTAAAATTATTTGAAAATCAATGTATCATATATATGTAAGAATATAAACAACGAGACAACACTATGCTAACATTCAGCAACAACTAACGCAACTAGCTTCTTTTTTATTTGTGGTGGTGTCTATAATCGTAGGTAATCAAGATTTAGGAAATGTAATTTTGTAGGTCTGAGGTTTGTACATGGATACATTTGGATTTTAAAGACGGGAAATTACAAATATGTCTTTCAGATTTCATTACTTATTAACAATGTTAGTGATTTGGACGGATTTGGCACTAAATGGTAAACGTTAGTGGCTTAGGTGAAAAAAGAAACCTTTTTGGATGGATCTAACAAAAAATAGGGAAATCTCAGGAACAATTTATTATATTAACATGTTCTAAAGTGTTATAATATTGAACATATGATCAACTGCAGGTATAGTAGCATTCAGATCGTAAGAAGTTACAACAGGTCAAAAGGGCAGCCAAATGGATACTTTCACTATTGAAATTAGGTCTAACATTAGAAGACACTTAATGAGAAAACTGTTATTGACATTTTGATGATAAATTTAGTCTTTACTAAGATTTTAGTAGTTCGTGAGACTTTTGTATTTGTTTATGGGTTGGTTTCCATTCTGATCGTTAGAATTTATAATGATTGGATTGTTTCCTTTGGCGTGGATGACACAATTTGATAGTACATATTGACATGTTACAAATTTTAGTATAATATGTTAGTAAATTGCAAAAAAAAAAAGGTAGTTATGTCATTTGTATTTATATTAGATTCTAATTTATATGATAGTTTTAAAAATAAAAAATTAATAAAGCATGCTCGAACGTGGTAATTTTAATTCTGAAAAATTCTTTAATAGAAAGGATGTTTAATATGTTAAATAATTTTAATTTAACATGATATGAACATGGGTGGAAAGTTATCATAACAACAGTTTGTGACTGCATTTTCTTTGATATGCCAATTTTTAATTTAACATGTTAAATCTATTAAATAATTTTCCTGAAGCCACTTTTTTGCTTAACATTAACATGTTAAATAATTTTAATTTAACATGTTAAATCTATTAAATGTTAAATTCATTTTTCTAAACCAAAAAATATTATGAACATGGGTGGAAAGTTATAAAAACGCCAATTTATGACTGGGATTTTTGTCTGCTGTTTTTGACCCATTTTAGCACAATTTTGATGTAGTTGATCACCCATTTCGGTTGCATTTTTGACACATTTTACTGCAGTTTTTAACACATTTCGGGAATAACTTGGCTGTGTATCACCTTTGCATTTAGTTGGGTAAGTAGGATGAAAATTCGATAAACACTCTAATAAACAAGACTATTAAAATGTTAAACAATTATATAAAACATGTAAAATCTTTTAAATGAAATAATTTAACATGTTAAATTGAAACTTCCCGGTATTTTTCCAGTACGCAAACTAAAACTCAAATCAAGCGAAACTAGTTTGGAACAATAGCCAAAACTTATAGGAACAAATCCAGGAAAATTAAAATTCTGCAGTATTTGACCCATTTCACGACATAATTTGCGATTGATATTGTTAAGAATGTTTTAGTCAAATTATAACAAAAATCTTTAGTCAACAGCAGGGGAGGTGAAAATTGATAGCTGTTTCAAGTTGTCTTCCACAACAGTAGAGGCGAAAATGACAGCCCATTTTGGTTACAGTTTTTGTACATCTTGCTGCAATTTTGAACACATTTCGAGACCAACTTCGCTACAGTTTTAACACATTTTTGCTGCAGTTTGGCACACTTTGTTGCAGTTTTTAACCCTTTTCAGTTGCAGTTGTGGCACAATGTACTACAGTTTTAACGCATTTCGGTAATTACTTGGCTGTTTATCACCTTTGCATCAAGTTGATGTAATTAGGTTGAAAATCTAATAAACTCTATAATAACAAGACTATTTAACATGTTAAACAATTTTAATTAAACATGTAAACTCTTTTAACTGTTAAGTTCTACAAGAAGTTAGGAAACTCAAAACAGAAATAAAATAATTTAACATGTTAAATTGAAATTTCCCAGTATGTTTCCACTAGCTTTAGGAGGGCTTCTCAATTCTAACATAGTAGACGCTGTGTCGAGACTACAGATAGTTTTGTTCAATAAAAACATTAGCAACAGAAGGTAGTAACCTGTGAGTCACAAAATGAATGAATGAATAAACATATATAGAAGAGTAGTAATAAATGAAATTACTACTTTTTAGACAATGGCATTGGGGGGGTGATGTAGAGGCTTCTAGAGTAGGGATGAGCTCGGGACGGTATCGGTACCGAACCGATACCGATCCCGACAATACCGATACCGAAAACTCCAAAAAACCAATACCGATACCGATACCGAACACATACGGTACGGTACGGTATCGGTTCGGTATCGGTACGGTACCGGTATGGTATCGGTATTTTACCTTAAAATACCGATACCATACCGATCCCGTACTGATACCGATAATACCGAAACCGAAAATCCATAAATATGGGTACCGATACCGATCCCGAAACCCCTCGGTTCGGTATCGGTTCGGTACGGTATCGGGATCGGGACGGGACGGGATCGGTATTCGGCCTTGTATGCTCATCCCTATTCTAGAGTGCATGGTACGACACAGAGTGTATCAGTGCAACGGCAGATACAAGAGCATCAACAATCCAAAATTTAAATAATTTGGTCTTTTTATAGATAAATCCGTCATAACAAATGCGAGTGACCCATTTGACCCATTCAGTGGCTTTGTTGATTTGTACAAACGAAAGTGACCCATTTGGTAGCTTTGTTCATGAATGTCGTCTAAGACACTGCAACTGTTAAACACAGTGCCAGTTAGACACAGCAACAGTTGTTAACACAACATGTTAAACATGCTGCTGCAGGTTGTTTGCTAAGCTGTTAACATGGCAACAATAAATTTACATGTTTTACAGCTGTGGCGAAAATCAACAACCGCTACAGGTTATAATCAGCAGTAGAGGCGAAATCAGTAGCCCATTTCGGTTACAATTTTTGCACATCTAACTGCAGTTTGAACACATTTCGGCACTAAATTGGCTCTAGTTTTTAGCACATTTTTGATGCATTTTATGACATATTTTTGCTGCACTTTTTTTATGAAATTTATCATAAACACAAGATAATTTTAAAATAATATTGTAAGGAATGTTTTACTAAAATTATTACAATAAATTTACATGTTTTACATGGGTGGAAAGTTACCAAAACAAAAGTTTATAAGTGAAATTTATGGCTGCAGTTTTTGACGCATTTATGGGCAATTTGGCTGTAGTTTATGACCCATTACAGTTGCAGTTGTGGCACAATTTACTACAGTTTTCGACAAATTTTTGGACTAACTTAGTTGTATATCACCCTTGCATCGACTTGGCGTAATACACATAAATATACAATTCACACTTTCACAGTATAAGGTCACCTAATATAACCTATTGCATGCCAACAAATCAAAATAAATAGATCCGATCTATCAAATAAACAAGCAATCAATATAGACAGATCCAAATAGTATACAGTATGGATTTATAACCTGTGATACAGAATAGCATGAGCCACCCAAAAAAAATTTAACATGTTAACATGATTGATTCCTAGAACAACAATGTCATGTTCCTGCAGCGCAAACAATGATTCCTCCAACAAACAAACAAGAACAATTGGACTCATAGCTAACTGAAAACCAAAAGTTGATTCCGGTTCTAAGGTCGCAAACCGTGCCGTTTATAATATAAACATTTATAAAACAAATCCTAACAAAGCCATATAAACACTTCAAACACAAAATATCTCATAAATAATTATAGATCAACAATTCATTCACTCTTATCTATCAAAATAACACACATACATATACAATTCATACTTTCATAGTATATGGTCGCCTAACATAACCTACTGCATGTCAACAGATCTGATATATAAAATAAACCAACAATTTATATAAACAGATCTGAAAAGTATACAATACCTAAGATTAATCTAATCTTGTTAACTTAAGGCCGTTTCTAAACACATGATCATAATCATCAATAAAACATAAGTCAGTATCACACACGTTTCCTAGGATAAGATGCTTTTTTAGCTTGTATAAATCTATCACACGACTGTTTACTCTGTCAACAAGCTTTCTAAAAGTAATATCATTAAAACCTAAACCTAACTGCCAAATAAGGAAAAAAAAGTGAACAATGCTAATTTCTACCACATTTACAAATAATATCATCAAAAGTGAGAAAAACAGATGATAATCGTAAATTCGAAGAGCAATATACATAATCGAAGTGTGTGATCATGAAAACGTAAACAGAGTATCAAGATGAAGAAGTTCTTATTACGATTCGAATAATATACAAAACCTGAGATTAATCCATTGCTGTAGTTTGTAGATCGATCCAAGCAAAACACGCATGAAAGTAGCCATCGAAGCTTTGATTTTGATCTCAGATCTTGTTACTAACTGATGATAATAATAATAATAATAATGTTAGAAAGAGGGATAGAGAGAGCAGAAGAGAGATAGAGCTGAAGAGATGGAGAGATAGAAGAGATCAAGAAGATAGAGTGAGAGAGCAGGAGAGAGAGAGAGAGAGAGAGAGAGAGAGAGAGTGAGCTGGAGAGATAAAGAGAGAAGGAAAGATCGCAGAGAGAGAGAGAGAGAGAGAGAGAGAGAGAGAGAGAGAGATAGAACCTTGGGTGAAAGATATTTTTATAAATTCCAATTATACCCTTAGCTGAAAATTAAGCTTATGATTACTTGGTTTGATCTTAGCCATTGATTTACATAATCCAAGGGTTCTTAGAGGGGTTCCCTAGTTCCCCACTTTTTTTAGGTTCCCCATTGAACCTTTCACTATATATATATATGTTCCCAGCCAACACCATTGCTCACCTCCACTGCCTACCTCCACCACCCACCTCCACCATCGACCCCCTCTCTATGAAGCTTATGCTCACCAATTGAACGAACACCACCACAACCCACCATTGTTCACTTCGGCTGTCGTTATCTCTACCATAGAAGTCGGATTTAAGCCATACAACCGGGAAAAAGACCTAAGTGTGTTACATCTAACCTCGGTTACCGAACACCACCACCTACCACCCTCACCTTACCACAACCACACCACCGCCCTTACAGCTCCATGCCTCCCACCACAACCACACCACCCCGTTGCTCCAAAATACCCTACCATCGTTCTCCACAACCAATGATGATTTGTTCGATTTGTAGACCTAGGTTCAGTTTACAGATCTAAATCATCAAAGATAAGATGTGTCTGATGCCTCACCTTTTGTAGATACGGGTTCGATTTGATTTTGTAGATGTTCGCTCACAAAGAAATCATATGATGGTGTGTTTGGTTTGTTTTTAGTGTCTATCAAAGCAGCTAATTTGTTCGATTTGTAGATCTGTGTTTGGTTTGTTCTTCCACTGTCAATTTCCCACAAGAAAAAAATAAAATCATTTTTATGTTAATAAACATTCAGGCCATATATCCTTATATATAGTGCAGGTGGGTAGAAAGAACAAAAGTGCAGGTTGCTTGTCACCAGAGACGGTGGTTGCGGTGGTGTAATTATGGTGGTGAGTGTTTGGTTAGCAGAGAGAATGGAGGAAGAAGACACCACAAAGAGGGGTTTATATGTTTTTTTAATGATGGGGGCATTTTTGTCTTTTCACAAGAAATCTAATAGAACTGGTGTACGGCGTTTGTAAATTGGACTCAGATAATTATAATCAGAAAAACCAGGTGCTCAGATAGTTAAACATTTTGGTTTTGAATTCAAATAATTAAAACCACCAAAACACAGAGACTCAAATAGTAATTTACTCTAGACATTGTTATCTTCACTCTTCATTGCTTTTAGTACTAACCATCAAAGCTATCGACAGGCTTTAGGTTCAGGTTTTATTTTTTATTTTTAGGTTAAGGGGTGTTTAACTCCTATATTTAAAAGTAGGTACACCAATAATCTAGCTAGTAATCTAGATGTTGGCCATTAGGTTTGAAATCTATAAAAAAGAGTTGTAAAAAAAAAGTGAACGTCAAAATGTATGATATTACAAACAAAACTTTTGTACTAAATCTAATTCTGAAATAAAACCATTATAAGGCTATGAAAAACTATAAACAAAATACATACAATCAAGAATGTCAATATTACAAACAAAACTTCGTAGCAGGATACTAATTCTGAAATAAAACAATTACAAGGCTATGAAAAACTATAAACAAAATAAATATAGGATGCAACTTCCTCAACAATACGGGCATATTGAATAGAAAGACTTTTAGAGGGGGTTTCTAGGTTCAAATATAGGTAATGGTGTATTTGGTGCAAAATATAGTAGGGATGATATTAACTCTTAAAAAAAGAATGAGAGGCTCTTGAATGGCCGGAGAGGACCCACAGCTAGGATCCGTTTTATTCGGGGGCACAATTTTTAAATATAAAATACCTATATACATATGTTATATGTGTGTGTTTTAATAGAAACCTCATTTTAAAATTATAACTTAGGGCCACTGAAAACTCATTTAAAACTTATTAGCCAATTTATAAGCCAATACTCATTTAAAACTCAAAAGTTAAGGTTGAAGGAGCATATTTCTAAATGGCTCGAATAGAGCATCTAAATTTTCAAGGACGTCTCTATAAATGACGCATTACAAAAAAGCAACCAAAAAAAATAATCTTATTGTTCAACAACCAGGCCATTATCAGTATTTTAATAGATTTACGTAATACGAACCAATAAAAACATAAATTCCAAAACATAAAGGTTTAACAACCGTCGCTTAGAAGTCCGGAAAACATCACCCATCAAGAATATATTTGAGAAGGCTAAATGCAATTTTACGATCAATGTTTTTAGAACCGGACCGGACAATGAACCAGACAACCTACTGGTCCACTGATCGGACCGGATTTAAGAACCGAATGGATCATAATTGTATATTTATATTATGTATAGAAAATACAAGTATAAACGTTAATCATTCTAAACAAACCTAAAATTTTGAGCAAACATAATCTGAATTTAAACAAACTAACCCAAATTTAAGTTCTTTATTTATTATTTTGTTTTTAAATTAGTTTTGCTATTTTCAATAAACTTGGTGTACATGAACATAATTCCAATTCAACTTTGGTCTGTTGTTTCCTTGTATTCTTTCCTTCAAGTAAATTTCATTTGCATTATGCATCTGGTTTGAGTTTTTCCGTTCAATACATTTGACAACTAGTCCAGCAATTCGGATATATGTCAAAGCTCCGGCAAGCTGCTGCAATTCCAACTCCTCTATCATTCTCTCTCCGGTTCCTCTATCTTTGTTTATTATTCTTATTCACTTTTGAACATTTCCTTTTGCTTGCTATTGGTGTGTACAAATGCAGAAGCCTCTCATTAGTCATTATGTTCACTACTGAATTGCATGTGTTCATACTTCATTTTATCGATTTGGGTTTCTTGAACAGTAAAAGAGAATGATGGACATACTTTTATTGGTTCTTTGTGACATTTCAAGATTGGGTAGTCTTCGTGGAGAGAAGTCGAAGCATCAAAAGTTCATATTAGATTTTTCAACATCCGGACGTTTCCGGGGTATAAAGCTAGTTTTAATATATTTACGTAATACGAACCAATAAAAACATAAAATCCAAAATATAAAGGTTTATATATAACATCTGGTGCTTAGAAGTCCGGAAAACATCACCAATCAAGAATATATTTGAGTAGGGGTGTGCAACGGTTCAGAACCGGACCGAACCAATCTGAACCAGAACCGTTTAGTGATAAATATAAGTACCGGAACCGAACCGTATAAAAACCTACTGGTTCGGTTCGGAACCGAGTTAAACGGTTCTCGTGTAAACGGTTCTTGCCAGAACCGATTGTCAATTAAATCCTAAAACTAACAATTAAATCAAAGGCAACTTTAGTAAACTAAAGTGTGGTGTCCTACTCATATTATGAACCTATGATACATGTTTAGAAATGCACAATACCAACCGCATATATGCAATGATTGTGATTTTGACATTACGAATGATATGTGTCATGCATTCCTAATGTCACATGTTATACTACATCATTGTCCGATACACATTATAGGCCAACCTGTGCACCTTATAAATGAATTTGTAAGCGTTGATTCTCAGTTTAAACTATTTTCGTTCCCTTTATTATACTCTATATGTTTGTATAGAAATTACATAATTCAAATGGAACTCCTATCACAACAAGTTTATTAGTTAACATGACTCGAAAATTATTCTTTATAAAGATTAAACTTGGGAATTGAAAATATGGATAGTCGGTATACAAACTACTTGGAAAAGCCCACTAAATTAATAGGGTTTTATATATAATATTTAAAGTTTTAACCCAACCCGGTTCTAGCGGTTCTTTAAACAGAACTGCGGTTCTGAACCGAACCGAACCGGGAACCGTTTTCACCAAAATTTTAAGAACCGGAACCGAACCCTAAATACAAGAATACGGTTCAAATCTAGCGGTTCTGCGTCGGTTCCTCGGTTCTAACGGTTCCGAACCGTGAATTGCTCAGCCCTATATTTGAGAAGGCTAAATGCAATTTTACAATCAATGTTTTTAGAATCGAACCGGACAATGAATCAGACGACCTACTGATCCACTGATCAGACCGGATTTAAAATCCGGATGGGTCATAATTGTATATTTATATAATGTATAGAAAATACAAGTATAAACGTTAATCATTCTAAACAAACGTAAAATTTTGAGCAAACATAATCTGAATTTAAACAAACTAACCCAAATTTAAGTTCTTTATTTATTATTTTGATTTTAAATTAGTTTTGCTATTTTCAATACACTTGGTTTACATGAACATAATTCCAATTCAACTTTGTTGTTTCCTTTATGTATTCTTTCCGTCAAGTAAATTTCATTTGCATTATACATCTGGTTTGAGTTTTTCGGTTCAATACATTTGACAACTAGTCCAGCAATTCGGATATATGTCAAAGCTCCGGCAAGCTGCTGCAATTCCAACTCCTCTATCATTCTCTCTCCGGCTCCTTCCAACTACCTATCTATACATATAATAAATTAAAGCCATTTTAATGACATGGCACTCAAAGAGGGTATTCTCTTCATTGAGTGTACCATGTGTATCAAAGCCATTTTAATGACATGGCACTCAAAGAGGGTATTCTCTTCATTGAGTGTACCATGTGTCATCCCATGTGGCAAGGGCTTTATTTTAGGAAAATAATAATTTAAAATTTAAAAACAAAATTAGTTTTTTATCTCTAATGTTTTCTTCCATAACTTTTAAATGTTAATATCTTTTATATATGAGATTTTTTAAAGAAACAAATTACACCAAATTAACGAGCGTTTTATTATCTTTCCAACGGGTACCATAGTGCTATATAAAAACGGAGAAAAAAAACGACTATTTTTTTGTGTGGTTTTGTTCATACAGGAAAAAAACACAAAGTATTCAAGTTATTCATTAATCATGTATACGCAAGTCATTAGTTATGTTCAAACCAGTAAATATGATTTTTATTTACAACATGTGTTAGCATTGGAGTTGTACATTGTTTTAGGTTAGGTTTTAATATTAGAGTTATACATTGTTTAAGGTTATGCACTAACATTGAAGATACATTGTTAGTTGTTTTAGGTTAAGTGCTACCCGAAGCTTTCCTGCATGTAACTGTAACATGCATCAGTCTATTTCAGGTGTAAAATTGATATTTTAAATTAGATTTCTCAACCCGGGACGTTCCCGGGATATATTAGTTTTAAAAAAATTGTGGGTTTGAGTCGGGCCTGGGATTATGTGATCACCGACCCAATTACCCTTTTTTTTATATTAGAATATGATAACTTATGACAGAGATTTGTTTAAAATAATAAGAATAAGAATAATAATAATAATAATAATAATAATAATAATAATAATAATATTCATTAATCATATATTGGCAAGTCATTAATTATTTTGTCATATTAGATATTTTATTATGTCATATTAGATATTTCAACCCGGGACGCTCTCCAACAGATAATTGCTCTGTTTTCTTTTTCTACCATATTCTAAAATAGCTCAAATCTTATTGTATGCGGTTAAAGACCTTTGACTCAATGTATTGGTGCTAAACAATCTTTGTCCCTTTGAAGTGCTTGGGATCTTAATATTCTGTTTTAGGTGTTGATGTTGTAAGGTGAAATGGATCTTTTGGTATATTTTTTTTAAATATATAATGTAAGTTGATACATATATGCCATTTTTATAGTTTAGATACTTCTAATTTTATTCACTTTACCTAGATTTCTCAACCCGGGACGCTCCCGGGATATAAGCTAGTAAAAATAAATACTTAAATACCAAAATCTGGTCCAACCGGATAACCACAGAACCGGACGGTTCAATTGAAAAACGGTCCAATCACCATGACCGGACCGCTGATTGTACACAATCCCGGTCGAACGGGTCCGAAAGAATTCCGACCGGGTTTCAAAACACGGGTTACGTCTCAACCTCTGGCCAAAACGAATTCCGATCATCCGAAGTCCTCTCATGCAACAGGTCACCATTTAATATGTTTATATATTTTCTTTTTTATTTCTGAATCTTGCCTCAATAACCAACGAAAACAACGCCCGTATCTGATAAGAAAACAAGAAAAGAAAAAGGTTGAGTAAAAGCATGAGTAAAGAAATGCTAAATAGTATGAGTAAAGAAATGGCAATAGCAGGCAGTGAAGTTTGGTTTGAATATCATGACCGGAACCTCATTTGGTATATGTTTGGTGAAGAAATTTACACCTACCAAACCAAACCAAACCTCACACTAGTTTTTATTTTAAGTTTAATCTATCACTCAGTCAGTGAGTGTTAATCATCATCATCATCAACAGATTACAACATATCACGTACATTGGTGAATGAGAGAAATGGACGATGTGATAAAGTCATCGAGGGATGTTCTCAACTCCGTCTTACACCAATCTAAACATCTAGACTTTGAAATTCACAAAACCTCTTCCAATCTCTCTCGTATCCATCAAACCTTTCCGTCTTTAGAAACCGCTGTCAGAGATATAACCTCTTCCGTTAGAGTCAGAGAAGGAGACCATCTCGTTTGGGCGGTTTTCGATGTCTACCAACTCGTCAATGACCTCGCCACCTTGCTCCCTTCTTCTAATAATAATAATAATAATAATAATAATAATGATCTCACTCTCTACATCTCTCGCCTCAAACGCTTTAGACAGGCACTCAAACTTCTAACCAGCACCTGCAAGTTAGCAATCATCTGGCTTCAACACAACACTGCTTCTATCCCTCTCCATCTTCTGCATTCGCTTGCGAAAACCGAGCAGCGCTGCCTTCTTGATCACGGAATTGTTGGTGTTGCTTTCACCTTCCTCCAAGATCGATTTCGGGATCTCCTTATCCAAAATAGTTTTCCCCAACCTGTTGTGGACAGCCTCAAAGCTATCGTCGCTACATGTGATGATAGTTACACTCGCTGCAGCTCTATATATGTAGAGGCTCGCACCGCGACCCTTCAAACATCTTTACAGGCTCTTCATTTGGATTATTTGGATATCTGTTTATCGGAGTTTGACAGCGTGCAAGACATCCAACCACACATAGACCAATGGGGGAGACATTTGGAGTTTCTACTCAAGCATGTGCTTCAACCCGAGTACGCGCTCTGTCACCAAGTGTTTGGCCACCTACATTGCTTCTCCAAGATCGCACCCCGCTTAGGAATACAAGCTTTTATCACATTCGGGAACACGGTCACAAAAGCAAAGAAAGAAGCCATCAAGCTATTCAAGCTGCTGGACGTGTTTGCTACCCTCCATAATCTCAGACAGGATTTCAATATGTTTTTTGGCGACTGTTCGGAAATTCAATCCCAGATAAGGGACCTCATCAAGAAGCTTGTCAATGGGGCATTCGAAATTTTCCATGAGCTATCAGCACAGGTTCACCTTCAAAGGCTAATGGATCCACCTCCGGATGGCTCGCTTCCAAGACTGGTTAGTTTCGTAACAGAATATTCGGAAGAGTTGCTAGATGATGACTACAGACATGTACTGGACCAGGTTCTTGAAATCCACTGCAGCTGGTACAACGCCAACAAGGGACCTGGTGTTTCGGTTGAGGTTCACAACATAATAAAATCCTTGGAACTCAACATAGAGACATGGGCAAAGAGATACGAAGACAGCGCCTTGCGTTGTATTTTCATGATGAACACCAGTTGCTACATGAGCAAACAAGTAAAGGGCACAAGGCTAGGGGATCTAATGGGGGAGTCTTGGTTGAAGCGGCATGAGGATCGCGTGGAATACTATGCGCAACTCTATTTGAGAGAGAGTTGGGGAAAGATGTTGGTGACTAACAATGACGGAATCAAGGGATTCACTGAGGCGTTTGATCAGGAATATCGGAAACAATCAGGGTGGGTGTTGTGTGATAACAGTTTGAGATGGAAAACTGGGCAGCTAATAGCGGGAGTCATAGTTCCGGTTTACAAGAGGTTGGTGGACGGCAGCAGTAACAAGTATGTAAAATATACTTCAGAGAGCCTAGAGAATATGGTGAATTCCATGCTTCAGCCGAAGTATGGCAGCAACATTAAGTTGATGGATAGGATCAAGAGTGTCGTTGCAGGACGCTTCTCACCAACAACTACCATTGCTGCAGCCTGATATTAATCTTTACATATGACTTTGCACCCTAGGGAACCTGACCTCCAACATCTAACACCTGAACATTAATAACAAAAAAAAAAAAAGTCAATATGTTGATGATAGTTTACTGTTGGAAGTCAATGGCTCATGCTAATGTATATTGATGCAGCTGTTAATATTGTGCATAATGATAATTGTAATTCTGCTAATGGATTTAAGTTTAATTGATTATTTAGTACCAAAGTCAAGTGTGGGTCTATGCATATAAGAGTTCAAGGGCATGTTAACTGTTGGGATAGATGAAAAAAGAGCTCAAGTTGTGATAATAATGGCAAACTCGAACCGACAGTGGAATGCCAAGAACTATATAATTTGGTTCTAGAATTGGGGTAGTGCATGTTGAATAAATGTAATGGTTTGTAGTCTCAAATGGGCTATATACATATGGACCCATTTTTAGATTGTGTATGATTTTGTTTATTGTCATCATCATGATGACGAATTGACGATGACGATGACGATGACGATGACGTTTCCTCAAAACTGCCCTCAAACGTATTCTTATTTCTTGAGATTAAAATGAATAGTAGCTTATATGTAGGGCTGGCAAATCGTGTCTTAACAGGTTTAACAGGTCTCTGATGATGCGAACAACAAAAGTTCCATGAACATGACTCGTTTAGCTACTTTGTATCCCATGTTTATAACACAGTTATAAGTTTTATGTACCAAAAAAAGAGAAATAATGTATCTTTGCCTCTTAATTCTAATTACATAAGCAAAAGTAAAAATAGCATAGTGTATTTTTCAGTTAATAGGTCTAATCGTGTCTTGCCAGCCGGTTTCTCATCAAAGAAATTCACACAACTATATGTGGATTTTAGACATTTATGTTAAAAAATCCTTTGTTTAGTTTCTAATTTTGAGTTTCATCAAAATTTCATTATTTCACATGGTATAGGTCTAATTGAATTTAGAATGAGTCCATTTTAATTTTTAAGATTCTGATAACTATAGACTAAATAGTACATGTAAATTGAACAAAATTCTCCCATAGCATGTGTATTTTGTAAACACCAAGTCTTTTCTTGATTTCAACATAGTGTGATGTTATGTCCAAAATAACTCTAGGGTGGTTGTGACTTGTGTGTAGCCTCTCAAATTTGTATCTTAATGTCCATATCAATTAATCTTATTTTATCCGTTTATATACATATAAACTTATATGATATACAATTAAAAAATATTGTCTACTTCAACTCAAGAATTTGATTTTTTTTTCAATGAAAATTGATTTGCATATATGCAAAATTATAAAATGCTTACCAGGTGGTTTGTACGACTACAGCCTACATGTATGTTAGAATTTAGTTTCATTAGGTATGGGCTTGAATACTGCAACTGCTTAGTTGTTGGACCTTTTCATTACTCAAAGCCCATACAAACAAACACTTAATATTATGATATTATCTTCTATATTGAGGCAGGTTATATAAAATGTGATATTATAATATTGAGGCAGATTAATATTATGATATTATGATATTATCTTTAGGATATTTTTCAGAAGTATGGCCCAACTTGGTAGGCCACATATGCTATTTTTTTCCCAATTGAAACGCCCAAATTGACTAAATTTTTCTTCAACAAGATTATGCCCTTGATTGTGCATAAAATTGGGTGATTGATTTCCAACATTAATCCTTTTTTTTTTTCCTTCTAAGCAATAAAATAGAAATAAACATAAAAGAACCATCTTTTATATTACACATTAACATAAACACTTTAAAACACCCAAGTTAATTTACAAGACAAATAGCCCAATTCATATAGGGCACCCTTCAACTCAAAAAAGTGAAGAAGCTTAGTTTTGGGTCCTTATAACACATTTCCAAGCAAACCCTTTTGAAATCAATAACTGTAATCCTAAAAGAAGCTCTTAACAGGAGCTCTTCCAACAACTTTCATCAAGCTAGCCACTTCAAGAACCCTAGCCGTCTTGGTTCCCCTAACCGACTCAGCCGATGCTCTCCTTTCCTCGGCTTTACGATGAGCTTTTGCTATCTCGTTTTCCATCTTTTCCTTTGCTCTCGCCTTCTTCTCCTCTAGCTTCCTCTACATAAAAATTAACAAAATAAATAAATTGGTAAACTATTAGTGATGAATTTAGTGACAATAAGTTAGAAATATAAGTATATAGCGTAAATATTTTCATACTTCGACTTGCTTCATCTTTAAACTCGCCTTTTGAACTTGCTCACTTTCCCACCCTTTAATGATCGCATCTTCACACTTGAATCTATTTGTAATCTCTGCGATCTTAGCGTTCTTCCATGCACTTATCTTCGATTCAACCTCCTCTTTCTTCACACTTGTCACGGGCACCACCACCTCCCTTACATTCATATTAGACAAAGAAGGATGCAACACGCTATCAACTCGATCATATTCTCCTCCAATGATCACACGCTCATCATTTTCGACTCCAATAGTCTCTACAACTGATCCCGCCACCACCAAAGTACTATTATTGACACTCGTAATTGAAAAATCATCACGAGACATTTGATCATTAGTAGACATGGATAAGTATGATCGTAAGGGATGGTAAACGGGTGGAGGAAGGACGGGTGACGGGGTTAAGGCGTGTATATCTCTCATAAGAGTTTCATTGTCATTAGGATTTAGATCTTCCCTAGCAACCCCTTGATAATTAGACATTTGAATGTGATTGAACAAAGTTATTTTGATGAAATACAACTATAGATAATGTATATGTGCATTGTGACATATATAATATGTGAAGTGTTATTTAAAATCATTGGAGGATGCTTCGTTTATGAATATAAAACATGAATGTCACTGTCCATCAATAATATATGTAGCCTCTGAATTAAAGTGATTGGTGTAGATTATGAAAACGCGTTCTTCATTTTCTTAACTTTATTCAAAAAGCAAATAGGACATAGCCATATTCATATTTTTATTTAATTTTATATTGTTTTGCTCTTAAAACTTTCGAAAAAGTTGAACATAATGGGATTATATTTTCTTTATCTAGAAGGAGAGATTGTTATTCATCAAGGGTGTCCATATCAACTTCCTTTTAATATTATTATTGATTGATTTTCTATTTACAACACGTACTAAAGAGTAAAGACTAAAGACAGACACTTTTAGCAACAGATTCAATGAGTAAAATGAATATTCCTAGTATTTTGTTAGAACTATCATTGGTGTGGGATTTTCTGAACTAGATTAGGTATTTAGGTACCCTTTTTATTTCTTTTTCAAGAAAAATGCAATGAAATAACGGTTTTCGTTATTACAATTGTAAAAAATGTTTGAGCCAAGTTACGAAATTCTCTCATCCCACTTTCTTCCCCTTTCTCATTCTCGGTTCGCAACGCCTATTTCCAAGACAAACTACTCTTTTTTCTCTTCAAAGTCCATAGGCAATGCTTCTTTCTACAAGGGCTACGAACAGCCCGACTAAAGGAATATGAACCGTGATTCTTTCATTGATATTATCTCAGTATATAATACAAGGAATTATCCTAAATATGGATACATGATAAATACACTTAATTACAATATAATAATCATCCCTATAATTATGCTAGCTATTACACCTCCGCAGTCGAAGCGGGAGGTGACCGTATACTGAGACTGGAAAGAAAGTCTTCAAACAGAACCCGTGGTAATCCCTTGGTGAAGATGTCTGCAATCTGAAATCTGGATGGGACATGAATGATGCGAACATTACCCCGCTGAACTTGTTCTCGAACAAAATGGATATCCAATTCAATGTGTTTTGTCCGTTGGTGTTGAACCGGATTGCCAGATAGATAAATGGCGCTAACATTATCACAGTATACCATGGTAGCGCGTGTAAGGGGTAAGGATAGTTCGAGAAGCAGATTCCTAAGCCAGGAAATTTCTGCCACAACATTAGCTACTCCGCGGTATTCGGCTTCTGCGCTGGAACGCGAAACGGTTTCTTGTCGTTTGGATGAGCATGAAATCAAATTATCACCGAAATAGATGCAGTAGCCATTTGTGGAACGGCGGGTGTCGGGGCAGTCAGCCCAGTCAGCGTCGGTATAGGCTACCAAGGAGGTGGCACTAGAGGGGCCAAGAGTGAGACCAAACGCGCCAGCCCCTTTGACGTATCGTATGATCCGTTTCAGGGCGTTCCAGCAGATTTGTTGTACCACATATGTGATGTCTGGTCTAGTGAAAGTAAGATACTGGAGAGCCCCAGCTAAACTGCGGTACAATGTAGCATCATGAAACGGTTCGCTAGAGGTAGCACCCAGTTTAGCATTTGTGTCAACAGGGGTGGCGATAGGATTGCAAGATTGCATCCCTGTGCGTGCAATGATGTCAGTGGCATAGGACTGCTGAGATAAGAACATGGTGTTGGCATGTTTAGAAACAGAAATGGCCAGAAAATAGCTGAGGGGATCGAGGTCTTTCATGGCAAACTCAGCTGCAAGGCTAGCCAGAAGGCGGTGTCGAAGAGTGTCTGAAGAAGTGACCAAGAGAATATCATCCACATATAAGAGTAAGTAGGCTGTGTCATGACCCTGGTTATATGAGAAAAGAGAAGCATCACATATGCTATGGTGAAAACCCATGGTAAGAACATAATCGGTGAAGCGTTGTTACCACGCCTTCGGTGCATGTTTTAACCCGTATAGAGACTTGCGCAAGAGACAAACATAATCTGGGACATTTTTATCACGGAAACCCATGGGCTGATACATGTAAACTGTTTCATTCAAGTTTCCGTGTAAGAATGCGTTTGTCACATCAAGTTGGTGAATTGCCCACCCCTTAGATAAAACAAGAGAGAGAACGGTCCCGATGGTTGCCGGTTTGACCACAGGGCTGAACGTGTCTCCACAATTAATGCCCACCTGTTGTGATTGACCATCACATACCAATCTAGCTTTGTACCACTCCAATGTGCCATCCGACCTGAATTTATGTTTAAACAACCACATACTACGGACAATATTCATGTCAGGTAAGTGGGGAACTAACTCCCACGTACCATTTCTAAGTAATGTATTAAACTCAGTAGTCATGGCGGAGTACCATACCGGGTCTCATAAGGTGTGACATCCGTCACTTTTATCAGTATTATATATATATATATATATATATATATATATATATATATATATTTTCTTTCGTACCTCTTATCTTGTACGATGCATTTTATCATAATAATAATAATAATAATAATAATAATAAAAATAATAGAGTTGGTTTGAACATTACATTAACCATCCATCCTAAAACAACCCAACTCAACCAAAACCCACAACATAACCCTACCTGAGCCCACAAGAACCGGTCCAACACTGGCCAGGCCCAACAACCATCCAGCCCAACACCTCTCTTCCTCTCCCTTTCCCTCTATCTGATTAAAAAAAATATATAAAAGCTGCTGCTGCGGGACTCGAACCCGAGCAACAGCCGTGTCACAACACATCCACGCACACGCCAGCTGAGCTACAGCTCGCTTGTGTTCTTAACCCAGCTTGAATAATATAAAAACACCCCTACCTGTTTCTTTTTTTCTTCCCTTCGTTCGCTGCTACTAAACAGGCCGAACAATCATCATTTTTTTGACTATAGATTGATCTAATAAATGGAAATAATTGATTCTTTGACCTCGCCTAAACGACTAACACTACAATCTCGCGTCAATCGAGCATAACAACTCGTAATTTAGCAGAATTTTTGCTCGGTTTGACCAAATAAGTCAAAGAATCGTGATCTTTCCATTCTTGGCGTTTTGTATAAATTGAATCCATATCTTCACTCTAACAGAGCCGAAAAACAAACCCCTAACATCAATTTCGATTCATCTTTAACACATCGATCAGTTTTGAGGAAGTTCTGTGCATTTTCAATTGTTCGCGTGTTCATCGATTCTTAAACGGTATATCTCAATTAAAAACATGGTTAGATTCGAAATTTTGTGTAGATTAATAGCCCTAACATACTGATACGTTCTCTTGATCAATTGTACGGGTTAAGAAATCTAGGGCTTGAATAAATAGAATTGGGGAAGAACAGCGAGTATCTTATATAATTATTTTAAAACAAAAATAACACAACCAACTTATTCAGATCAGATGGTTAACACAGCTGTTACAAAACGAAGGGTCCCGGGTTCGAATCCCATAAGTGTCAAAACAGTTTTTTTTTGTCTCTTTTTATTTATATATTTAACCCTTAATCTTTTAAAAATCGTTTTAAAATATTAAACTATTTTATAAATTCTACAAAATTTATCTTATGTTATACCAATGATAAACTTTGCTGTCCATTTTTTAGTTATTCGAAAATCATTTATTTAATATATATAATAATTATTACAAGTTTATTCATTTATAAATGTAAAATTCAACAAAAATATCTAAACGATTTTATTAAATTCCACAAAAATTATCCTAAACTTGTATTTTAAATAAAAAGTGAAGAAGCTAAGTTTTTGGGTCCTTATAACACATTTCCAAGCAAACCCTTTTGAAATCAATAACTTTAGTCCTAAAAGAAGCTCTTAACAAGAGCTCTTCCAACAACTTTCATCAAGTTAGCCACTTCAAGAACCCTAGCCGTCTTGGTTCCCCTAACTGACTCAGCCGATGCTCTCCTTTCCACAGCTTTGCAATGAGCTTTTGCTATCTCGTTTTCCATCTTTTCCTTTGCTCTGGCCTTCTTCTCCTCTAGCTTCCTCTACATAAAGATTAACAAAATAAATAAATTGGTAAACTGTTAGTGATGAATTTAGTGACAATAAGTTAGAAATATAAGTTTATAGTGTAAATATTTTCATACTTCGACTTGCTTCATCTTTAAAGTCGCCTTTTGAACTTGCTCACTTTCCCACCCTTTAATGATCGCATCTTCACACTTGAATCTATTTGTAATCTCTGCGATCTTAGCGTTCTTCCATGCACTTATCTTCGATTCAACCTCCTCTTTCTTCACACTTGTCACGGGCACCACCACCTCCCTTACATTCATATTAGACAAAGAATGATGCAACACACTATCAACTCGATCATATTCTCCCCCAATGATCACACGCTCATCATTTTCGACTCCAATAGTCTCTACAACTGATCCCGCCACCACCAAAGTACTATTATTGACACTCGTGATTGAAAAATCATCACGAGACGTTTGATCATTAGTAGACATGGATAAGTATGATCGTAATGGATGGTAAACGGGTGGAGGAAGGACGGGTGACGGGGTTAAGGCGTGTATATCTCTCATAAGAGTTTCATTGCCATTAGGAATTGGATCTTCCCTAGCAACCCCTTGATAATTAGACATTTGAATGTGGTTGAACAAAGTTATGTTGATGAAATACAACTATAGATAATGTATATGTGCATTGTGACTGAAGAGGTATAAGCATTTATACCGCGGCTCGCCCCAAAATACGGACCAAGGACACTAGGACGTGGCATAATATCACTAGGACGTGGCATAATATCTCCACCAAAGGATGTAAAACCTACTCCCGGAAGTCAAGAGGGTCCGAATGATAGTACAAAAAGGGGTCCGAAGCAAAGTACAACTTTGTTGACCACTATAAATACCCCCTTCAAAGTACAATCAAGACACGAATGCATACACTCCGAATCTCACTTTCTCTCTCTACTTTATCTCACTAAATAAATACTTATCCTCACGCCGGAGGGTGGTTACAGAGAGGCCCTCCCTCCTCCTCTGTAACGAGCCTAACGGTCTTTTACCTTGTGCAGGTTTAAGCGTAGGTTCGAAGCATTCCAGATCCATCACTGTCATACCTGTTTTAATTGTAATTGCAGGTGCGTCCACTTTTTGGATCTTCAATTGGCGCCATCCGTTTGTACAACCGTTTTCTGTATCCTTAAAAGGAAAAGATTTCGACGGTTTTTCCCATGGCGGCTTCATCTGAAGGTTTTGTTGTCGAAGATGTCACAAATGCGGAGTATGGCGACGGGGCAACCACAGTTGCGGCCTCTGTTGTCATGACCCCGTCCGCAGGGCTCACCAACCCGGACGGACGTTTTATGCCCATGCAGAGTTCGGTGGACAACACCTTCCGAACAAGTCAAGATACCGCACCAGAGTTTGATGCAGACTTTCTACTCAAGAATCGTGATTTTTTGTTACAGCTTAAAGCACAGCAAGAAAAGGAAGCGAAACTCAAAAGTGTGCAAGTAAACCTGTTCTCCACCGACGGACTTCAGGCATCCTCCGGACATGGTCCGGGCCCTGTTGCACAAGTCACCTACTCCACCGTGGTTACCACTCCCGATCTAGGGACCCCGCAAGGGAGCTGCTTCCCATCGGGACACCACGAAGTCATACAGCCTGTCACCACCGTAGCAAAGCAAAGACCAACCGTCACTACAGCGGAAGATGACCTTACCACTCCTTATCACCCAGCCTATATGGCTGCCTACTCCAAGTTCGCACCCTGCATCGCCAGTGCTCCTCTACCAGCAAAACTCAAAATGCCCACAACGATAAAAAGATATGATGGAACGACGGATCCGGATGATCACATTCATGATTTTGGAGGAGCCGCAGAAATCGAACTATGGCCCATGCCCGCATGGTGTCACATGTTCGCCCAAACCCTTACGGGGGCGGCCAGGGTGTGGTTCGACGGTTTGGCACCAGGCGAGATAGCGAATTGGACGGAACTCCGCCGTGCTTTTCTACAAAATTTTTCCCAATAGCGGAGATGTTCGAAAGACATCACCGAGATCCACAACATTCGTAGAAAAGACGGCGAGTCATTGGAAAGGTTCATTGACAGGTTCAACAAGGAGAGTATGCAGATCAGTGGAGCTCTTGATCAACTATGGATATCCGGTTTTTGCCACGGAGTCCGAAATAACCAGCTTGTGGAGAAGTTACATGAAGATCTTCCAAAAACCATGGAAGTTTTAATGGAGCAGGCACGAGCCTTTGCTCGAGGAAAAAGTGCTTGCAGCCAAACGTATGACAACGAGTACCGCTCCTCCTCAAGAAGTAGCTCATGGAAGAAAGGCTCGGGAGCCCCAAGTTCGGAGCGAAGCAACTCCTGGGGTAAAAACAGATCTCAACCTTACTCCCGAAGCGATAAAAGTTCCACCGGTCGAAGCTCCTCCTCACATCGGGGGTCAACCTATTCCAAGCTATTAAAATCTCCCAGTGAGATACTCAGCACGGAAAACGTCGATTTCCCCAAGCCCCCGAGGCAAAAACCCACATCTGACAAGAACACCAAGAAATACTGTGATTACCATCGGGCTAGGGGACATGACACGGATGACTGTTGGTCCCTAAAGCAAGAAATTGAGAAGGCCCTTAAAGCGGGCAAGCTGTCACATCTGGTGAAAGAAATCAAAGAAGGAAAAGTGAGGGTTGCAAACATCCCCAACCCAAATGATCAAGTGGGAATACATATGATCCGAACCCTCAAGAAGCAGGGGGTTAAGAGGAATAATGATCATGTTGCGGCATGGATGGCCCAGCCCATAACCTTCCCCTCCATCTCGCCGGACGATTACAAGGAAGGTCCGATAATTGTATCCGGGATCGTGGCCGGCCATAAAACTCACCGAATCTATGTGGATGGAGGAAGTGCCTCCGAGATAATGTATCTTCAATGTTTCCAGTTGCTAGCAGAAGCTTCACAGCAGCGATTGATTCCTGTCTCCATGCCCCTTATAAGCTTTTCGGGGGAAATTGTCCAACCAATCGGACAATTATCCCTCCCAGTTACGTTTGGTTCCGGATCATTGCAGAGAACAGTTATCCTGACCTTTTTGGTGGTACGTTCAAGATCGGTACACAATATAATATTGGGAAGGCCCGGGATGAAAGCGTTCGGGATGGTAACATCTACCATCCACGGAGCTTTAAAATTCCCCACAGAAAAAGGGATAGCTACGCTAGAATCTGAAGTTGGGCTCGGTATATCCGAAGTACGACCGTGTCTGGGTTCGGGGCAGGACGATAATGACTCAGGAGAAGCGGGGGCCGCAGTAGTTGAAAAATGGTCGGTACATCCAAGATTTCCGGAACAAAAGCTATCCGTGGGTACACAGCTTCCCACCAAAGCCCGAGAAAAGCTTTGGAATCTACTCGCAAACTCACTAGATGTTTTTGCGTGGGAACATTCGGATTTTGACCGGGGTCCCAAGAAGTTTAGCAGAACACAAGTTGACTACTTACCCCGGTATAAAACCGGTAGCCCAGAAGAAGCGGAGCATGGCTCCTGACCGTGTCAAAGCCATTGCAGAAGATGTAAAGAACCTATTGAATGCTGGCATAATCCGGGAAGTACGGTATCAAACCTGGGTAGCCAATCCTGTACTCGTTAAAAAGCAGGATGGAGCTTGGAGAATGTGCGTGGATTTCAAAGACCTGAACAACGCATGTCCGAAAGACTGTTACCCCCTCCCGGAGATTGATGTAAAGGTGGATGCTGTGGCCGGGTTCAGGTTGAAATGCTTTCTTGATGCCTATAAGGGCTATCACCAGATCCAGATGGCCGAAGGTGATGAAGACAAAACAGCATTCGTCACGAACAATGGCCTGTATTGTTACACCAAAATGCCGTTCGGACTTAAAAATGCTGGAGCTACGTATCAAAGATTGATGGATTCAGCCTTCAAAGACCAGATAGGAAAGAATCTCGAAGTTTATGTAGATGATGTGGTAATAAAAAGTACGACCGAAGACTCCATGATCGAAGATATCAAGGAAACATTTGCCAAACTGCGGGAGATCAACATGAAGTTGAATCCCAAGAAGTGTTCTTTTGGTCTTGAAGAAGGGAAGTTTTTGGGAGTGTTGATGGCCCGGGATGGCATAAAAGCCAACCCGGAGAAGGTCGAAGCAGTTTTAAAAATGCAGCCGCCCAAATGCCTAAAGGAGATGCAGTCCCTAAATGGGCGTCTTGTGGCTTTGCACCGCTTTCTCTCAAAAGCCGCAGAAAAAACGCTCCCCTTTATGAACGTCTTAAAAAAGAGTTTGGGAAAAGAAAAATTTGAATGGACCCGGAGGCAGATGCTGCCTTCGAGGAGTTAAAAAAGTGCTTGGTAAATCTGCCCGTCTTAACCGCACCTGAACCAGGAGAAACGTTGACAGTATATCTCTCGGCTTCAGAAGGAGCAATATGTTCTGTCCTTATCGTCACCCGAGCCACAGTTCAGAAACCAGTGTATTACATCAGCAGGGCCCTCCGAGAATATGAGGTCCGTTATCCAATACTCGAAAAATTGGCCCTAGCACTCGTCTACACCTCCCGAAGACTTCGTCGATACTTTCAGGCCTTCAACATTGAAGTACAGTCCGAACACCCAATACTAAACATCTTGAGGAAGCCGGAGTCCTTCAGAAGAATGACCAAGTGGGCTATCGAGCTCGGAGCATTTGATATTACTTACAAAACACGAGGTCCGGTTAAGGGGCAGGCAGTAGCGGATTTTCTGGTTGAGATCCCAAAAAACCTAATGATCGAGTCTGCAACGCCTTCGGAACCTACGTGGTCTCTACATACTGATGGGGCCTCAGGCACAGAAGGATCGGGAGCAGGTCTGGTTTTATGCGAAGCTGAAGGGCGCGAGCTACTTTACGCAATTCGCCTAAACTTCACGAGTTGAAACAATGAAGCCGAATATGAAGCGCTCTTAGCAGGGCTGCGGCTGGCCATAAAGGTCGGAGCCAAAAAGGTACAAGTATACCGTGATAATCACTAAAACTCCCTGCTAAATGCAAAGTATCATAAAAATCTAAGATGCATATTCCTCTTACAGGTTATTGCACATGTCGATTCTTTGCTGGTAGCAAACCAGATATCCGGGGATTATGAGGCTAAAGAACCAAACATGATTCTTTACTTAGCCGAGGTATGGGATCAACTCGAATCTCCTAAACCTTCGAACCCCAGTAAGAAATCGACTAATCATTGCTTCATAATGCAGGCTAAAAAACTGATGAAACAGTTTGAAGCGTGCCAGGTGGTACACATTCCTGGAAGCAAGAACAAGAAAGCAGACGCCTTGAGTAAACTCGCTGCCACAACCACTGATATTGCAAACCAAGAAGTGCACATGGAAGGACTACAAAGCCCAACAGTCCATGCAGCCGAGGTCCTATCAATCAACTCACAGATAGACAGTTGGATGACCCCCATAATACAGTACTTAACAAATGATGTTGTCCCGGAAGACAAGGCAAAGGCTCGAAAGTTAAAAGTCAAAGCTCTCCAGTACCAGATGATTGACGGACAATTGTACCGAAGAACATTCCTAGGACCACTTCTCAAGTGCGTGGATTTGAATGAAGCTACATACGTCATTCAAGAAATCCATAGGGGGATATGTGGAATACACTCCGGTCCTAGAATGATGGTGGCCAAGATAATGAATGCCGGATACTTCTGGCCGGGGATGCATAATAGTGCAGTATCCGAGCTCCAGAGGTGCAATGAATGCCAAAGGCACGCGTCAGTTAGTCTTCGAGCCAAGAATAACCTGATTCCGGTAACAGTGGCATGGCCGTTCCAGCAATGGGGCATCGACATTGTCGGACCCTTTCCAAAGTCCACCGGAGGTATGAAATTCCTACAGGCGAATGGTCAGGTGGAGCGTATAAACAATAATCAGTGACAACGGAAAGCAGTTTGCAGACAACCCCTTTAAAAAATGGTGTCAAGATTTGCATATCCAACAATCATTTGCCTCGGTGGCCCATCCGCAGGCGAATGGTCAGGTGGAGCGTATAAACAGGAGTTTGGTCGAGGGGATAAAGAAGAGGCTGGGAAAAAGAAGAAGCGGCTGGGTGGATGAGCTCCCCAATGTCCTATGGGCTCACCGAACTTTCACTAAAACCAGCACGGGAGAAACACCCTTCAGCCTAACATACGGGACTGAAGCAGTCATACCAGTCGAGATCGGGTCTCCTTCTCTCCGAATTCAAAGCATTGAAAATAACGACAAAGAGCTCCGTATGAATCTTGACTTGCTAGACGAAAGAAGGGAAGCCGCAGCTGTCAAAGAAGCTCGGTACAAGCAGAAATTGGAAAAATTTTATAACTCCAGGGTAAAAGAAATCCGATTCAAACCCGGAGATTATGTGTTCCGGTGCAACGAGGCCAGCGGTGTAGAAAAAGGAAAGATGGCCGCGTCATGGGAGGGGCCGTATATCGTCAAAACCGCAGGAGTGAAAGGTGCCTATACCCTCCAAACCTTAGAAGGAAAAGATATACCTCGCACCTGGAACGGTGTCCACTTGAAAAAATGCTATATGTAAGCATTACCAGCTAGTTCTCTAAATCATATTTCATCTTCCTATTGTAATGTGGGATGTGCCATTCCCCACTTTCCTTTTTTCTTGTAATCATCCGGGATGTAACATGCCCCGGTGAAATATTAATAAGAAGCTGGTTTTTTACTCTAAGAAGTACTAAGGTGCTAATATTAGCCGAAGCTCAAAAATGAGCTCGGCATAACAAAAGCCACGTGGTATAAAACAGGAGTAGCAAAAAGAAACCGACCAAAGTGGATAAGTTTTGGTCCGGATCTAAAACTAACCTAAAATAATGCACCTCTTCTAATTCGAAACATAGTCATAAAAACAAAAATCTATAAAAAAGGGGAAAGCCTGAAACACCAGCACGCGGCATGGACAATAGCCGCGTCCCGGTAAGGAAGCCCCATAAACCATGGTTACCTAAATACACAAAATCTCGTGAGAAAAATTAGGACGTAGTAAGAACGTGGACGCACGATCAACTAAGCTACGAACCTTTCTTTATGACTTAGTCATTTAACCAAAGGACTTCACCTAAAAACAAAACACATCACAAAATAAGCACAAAAAATGGAGCCCGAACCTATGACATAATTCGGGCCCGACCTACGATCAAATAAAAGCTCGACCTTAACAGAAGGTCCAAGCTAGGTGATACTTGTCCAAATATTACAAAATAAAGTCCGGACCACACAAAGGCCCGGAATGAATAAGATTGTCTGAAATATAAAATGTTCAAGAAGGAAGCTTAAGCCCCTCGAAGGCTTCAGGAATGGACTCCGGAGGACCGGTCACTTGGTCAGCAAGCTTGGCAATCGGCGGGAAGACGAGAGTGTCGTAAGTCTCTACCGCGGCCAGGAGTTGTGTGTTGGCATCAGGTTTAAATGTGGGATTCTTCTCCAGTGGGATCCCTTTAGCAGCAGCTGCATAGCCAGCCTTCAAACCCTCATTAAACCCGGCAGCATTCATGGCATTAACAACCCCACTCACAGCTTGCTTCATGATCGGACCCTTGTGAACAAAGTCCGTTAAGAGTTGAGCTCCCTCCGTAAGGAAAAATTTCTTGAAACCAAAGAGCTCGTCAATGTTGGCAACCAGCTCTGCCCTCTCCTTCTTCCAAGCTTCCTCGTCATCAGCCATTTTCTTCTCGGCCGCAGCACACACCTGCCGGGCCACCTTCTCCCCCTTCAGAGCGTTATCTCGTTCTGGGCCAAGAAGAGTTTAGTATTTAAAAAAGAAATAAAAAGGAAAGAAGCATGCTTACAGATGCACGTACCAGCTGTCAAGGCATCCGTCCCTTTCCGCAAAGACTCCATCGTGGTCTCCATTTGCTTAATCACATCCTGGAGCTCCTTGGTGGATGAGGCATGAGCGGCTTCGGAAGAGTTAAACTTTCTTTTCAAATTTTCTAACTCTTTCAAGGCTTTGTCTCGAGCTTCGGCCGCAGAGGCCAGGGCCTTTTGAGAAGAAGAGGCTTGTTGCTGGGCACTCTTCAAGTTATCTTGAAGTTGCTTCAAAGCCCCTGAACTACCTCCTGCGGCCACCTTCTTCCGCAGCCTATCCCTATCCACCTCCGCATCCATCCATCTCCTGTAGGCTTCGGCCACTAAAAAATTAGATTGGGCCTGATTTACCAACAAAGCTTCACATAAGGTCGGAGACTACATGCCATGGTAGTACTCACGGTCAGCCGGAGTATCCAGTTTGAAAAGCATCATCCGAGCCGAAAGAGCATCCACCACTCTATCCCCATTCTTCAAATCCCACTCCGGGGAAAACTTTTCATCAGCAGCCGAAGCACCTGCCCCGACATCTCCACCTACCATCTCTGCAAAACCACATGTGGCAAACACCTCAGTCTCAAACCAACTTGGGGGGAAAGCAGCATCATTATCCCCCATGCCAGATTGAGAAAGAAGTGGGGATTGTCGAAACTCACCAAACTGAACTCCCTTCCCAGGAGCCTTATCAACTCTTGGACTTTCTAATCCCAGAAAAGCTTCGTCTTCCTCTTCTTCAATCGCCAACGTTTCACCAACTTGGTTAACCTGAGGATGATCTACCATTAGTACCGGGGCTGAGTCACGGGAGGATTGGCCTCTGTACAAGTGATTTTCAAGGTTATTCAAAAGATTAGAAAATACCTCATCAGGATGGTCTAAAAATCTCAACTTTTTCGGAGCTTTTGAACTAGCCCCGGTACCCTTCGTTCCAGCTCGTTTCCTCTTTCCGAAATCCTTGGAAACGGAGGTATCGGTCAAAGATCTATTCTCCACATTTCTCGAAGCACCGGGAGAAATAGACTTGGTAGCACTAGAAGGATGGGCAGTAGCATCTGGTGCAGGAGTCGAAATAGTATCCTTAGGTGAGGAATTTGTTGAGGTAGGGTGAGGAACAGTAGAAGTATCTCTCTGGGCAACATCAGTGTTGACACCTTCTTCCATGATCTTCATAACCACTCCGGTAGTCAATCCTTCTCCCCCGGCCCCGCTTGCCCAGCTGCGGCAACTTGGGCAGGACGGATGGGTTGCTGGGCCCGGTGGATCTGATCTAGGATAGGCTCACTTTGTTCCAGGTCAACATGAGAGTATGATAACGCCGAATCATTAAAAGTGTTGAGCTTCAGTGTGACACCCGGCATGTTCGGGTTAAACATATTAGTAACATCTAAGTCTACCTTAGCGAGAAACGTTTATAAACAAACTTAACTGGGTTAGTTGAGTCGGGTCAAGTTAGGATTGTCCAGGGTACAATGATCTGGAGGATCGTTGGGAGTCGTTTTGGTAATACAC
Organism: Ambrosia trifida; assembly: GCA_028751855.1. NCBI lineage: Eukaryota > Viridiplantae > Streptophyta > Magnoliopsida > Asterales > Asteraceae > Ambrosia > Ambrosia trifida. The sequence continues at coordinate 23,206,372 of CM054125.1, read as the reverse complement.
TAGTACCGGGTTCCGTTGTTGGTGACATTACATGAACTAATTAAGTATATGTGTAGATTATGGGTCGTGTGGTGGATTATATACATAGATGTGTTTAAATGATGTGTAAATGATTATTTGTGCTTAAAAGTGTTAAATATAGACTAAGGATGCATGCTTATGTGTTAAGATGTGTTAGAATGCGTTAAACACGACAAACTGGAAAACTAGTTAAAAAGGGGTCTTGGTTCGACCACTTCGAGTGGTCGAAGGAGAAGAAATTGTCTGGTTCGACCCTTGTAAACGGGCGAACAAGGGAAGTGGAATTTGAGGAATTCCCTTCGACCAGACAGGGCTCATTCGACCCTGTGAAAGGGTCGAAGGAGACCACCTTCGACCAATGAATTGGTGCGAAGGAGGACTAATATAAATACCAACCTTTGTCATTTTTCATCATTTCACAAACCCTAACCGTCCCAAAACGCTCTCAAACGATCTTAAACACTAAGGAAGGAGTTTTTGCTCTTCTTTTTCATAATCTAACCTATCTACAACATCTAAACAAGAATCCAAGGTGTGTTCATAATCCTAAACCTTTTTAAAAGCATTTTAATTCGTTTTCATCTAACCCTAATTGTCCGGATCTGTTCTAAGGGTATTTTTATGATTAAAAACCTTTTAAACATCTTTCTAAATCAAAACATGATCATTTAACATAGGTTTTCATGATGAATAACATATGTAAATTGTGTATTGTGTGGTGTTATGTGTTGTTCAATGATTTGCTGCTGTATCTATGATAGAAACATGATATAGGATTGTTATCAATGTTGGAATATTGTTGTCTAGGGTTAGGATTGGATATGATGATATTTGGGGGTTTTATTGGATTAAAACTTGATGTATGAATATTTATGATCAATAGAATGAATAAGAAAGATCGGATAATCGACAAACTGAGTATTTTAAGCTAAGCATGAATCGATTTCAAAAGTTTCCAAATTGGGTAAATTATTCATGCATGAAAATGATGTTTCCATAATCTTTACCATTTTGGGAAAGGGCTGAAACGGACGTATTATCGGGGGAAATCGGTGGGGTTTTGCAGGAATAAGTTATCTATGCTTGACTGCTGTGATTGATGATGTTTCGAGTCGTTTTGAGTGTGTTTGAAGCGTTTTTAGGAAAAATTATACAACAGGGGCGAACCTGGCCTCCTTCGACCAATCGAAGGTGCGAAGGAGGGATCCAGGGTCGAACCTGGGTTTTTATTGGACGAATGTGATAAAACGGGCGAAGGAAGCATCAAACGGTCGAACGAGATGTAAAATGGGCGAAGGAGACAAAAAGGTGCGAAGGAGACTTAAAACTGACTGGTTCGACCGTTCTGATGCAGAAATGAGATTTTTGATACAAACTAAGTGTATTATGCTTGAACCTTGTACGTAATCTATGTGTACTTGATTAGTTAGGGTAATGGGTCACCAACGAGATGTCGGGTCGTTCTAGTGTGTCAGTTAAACATTTAAACACGTTTTAAACATACTTGGTTACGATCTGGACAATCGGGGACTAGATAACCTTGTGGTTATTAGTCAGAACACTTATGTGAACATTTTGATAGATCTCCGGTAGAGGGATTATCAAGGGCTAAACATCTTTACTTGTAATTGAAGAACGCTATCTAAGGTGAGTTCACGGCCCCACTTTTACTGCTTTAACTTTTGGGGGAGAAAACATGCGCTAAACGGTTTTGGTAACATATGTCATACTATGATTTTAACTTTATATTGCTATACGATCTTTTGGAAAGTCCCGGGGGAAACCATGAATGTGCGGGGATGCACAACGTGGGAAATGTGGATAGATCTATTGGGCGTGACCTGCCCCACTCGTCGGCTTGGAGGGCCGGGCGGGTGCATATTGTCTCGAACAGGTACATTGGTATTATGCTGAACATACGGGCTGCTTAAACATGCTGAACATTGCTAAACGTGTCTAGTAATGGTTTTCAATCGTAGTAGTAATGAAACATACGCCTAGCTAGCGTACTTGGTAACATTAATATAGTATGGACATGGTATCATTTTGGTAACATATTGAACAAACCTATGAACTCACCAGCATTTTATGTTGACATCTTTTTGGCATGTTTTTCTCAGGTCGCTAAGGTAGCAATGAACGGAACTAGGCGCACGGGTCTGCATTGGCGTCTAGACTTAGTTGCACGTTTTGTAATAAAAGTATTTTGAATAACATTTGAGATGATAGCATAGCTGATTAAATGCTACTAAACGCTTCCGCGTATTAAATTAATGGTTATGTCCATTTACGTTTTTCACATAGAGTTGTTTATTGTGATCGTTGACTTGGATCCTGGTTTGTCATGCGCCTCGCGGTAAAACCCCGCAAGTGGAAATTTGAGGGTGTGACAGATTGGTATCAGAGACAATGGTTATAGTGAACTAGGACTGCATGTAGAGTCTGGTCTATAGCCGAGTCGCACACACTAGACGGTCACATACTTTGGGTCTAATAGTGGGATACGTACTAACGTTGTCGGGGTGTCCTTACATCATCATCATGTTTCTCCGTTACATCATCCGCTTTTATTTGGGTTCTTACCTACTCTTGTCTTCTTCTTCTGGATTGAAGAAGGAGGGGTTGATTTGTTTGTTCTAGCACACACATGCCTTCTTACACTTGCACCTATCGTAACACGTTACTAGGCGATGATATTCAGTGACTGGGGTCTAGATTAGGGGTACATCTGGAGGACCATGTAGAGAGGTTTATCATTTCGGGTGCACACGAAATAATAAACTGGAATACATGAAAATCCCGATGGACTTCGAGTTTGGATGTATAGTCCTGGATTTGTCCCTAGGTTAACTCTTGTAAATTTCTAGTGGTTGACACTGGAAGTAACTCTGAATCTCTCGATTTCTTGATTTGTTAGATCATGTCTGGTGCTCGCGGTGGTGGACGTCGTGGAGGCGGCGGTGGCCGTGCTGGAGGCGGTGGTCGTGGAAACATCAACATGACCCAAGCTGAACTGAACAACTTGCTACAGCAGCAAGTGAACATGGCTATGGCTAATTTCCAGGCTGGGATAAATGCCATGGGTGGTGAGTTGATTTCTGTCGACCTTGCCTCATTTTCGTGTTTCGTGTCCTTTCGTTTGTGTTTTACTCGTGTACCGTGTTTCAGGTGTTGGTGCCAATCCACCCCCACCTCAGTGCTCTTATAAGAAGTTTCGGGACTGTCAGCCCCATAACTTCGCTGGAACTGAGGGAGCGGTGGGACTGCTCCGATGGCTGGAGAAGGTGGAATCTGTGTTTGTTATGTGTAACTGTCCTACTGGGGACCGGGTGAGGTATGCTACTGCGACATTTGAGGGGCCTGCACTGTCGTGGTGGAATGCTACTACACAGAACATGGGATTGGGAGAAGCTATTGCTATGCCTTGGGCGGAGTTTGTGCAGCTTTTGAGAGGTGAGTACTGTCCGAGAGAGGAGATACAGAAGTTGGAGTATGAGGTCTGGAATTACAAGATGGTTAGGTCTGAGATTGAAGAATATACTGTGAGGAGGAATGAGCTGGCGGTGTTGTGTCCTGACTTACACACACCCGAGTACAGGAGGATCGAGCACTATGTGTCTGGACTAGTGCCCGAGATTGCTGGGTTGGTGGCTGCTGGGAATCTTCCCACTATTGCTGAAGTTGTCCGATCAGCTCATCGGATGACTAACCTGAAGGTGGTGGAAGGCGTTTTGCCACCCAAGGGTGCTACTGTGAAGGTTGCTGAGGGGCACAAGAGGAAGTGGGAGAGTGTGGGGAAGAGTGTGGTGCCAGCTCAGCCGGCGAAGAAGTTTGAGTCATCTGGGTCTTCTTCTGGGCAGAAGACGAGTGGGTATGTTGGGAAGCATCCTAAGTGTAACAAGTGTGGTTTTCACCATTATGGGAGTTGTGATAGGGCTCGTTGTCATCGGTGCCATCAGTTGGGGCACCATGCTAAGGATTGCAAGGTGGCACTCACCCCAACTCAGACTCCTGCGGCTACTCCTGCTCCTGCTGCTCAGGGGACTCAGGGGAGGCAGGGGTGTTATAACTGTGGTGACACGGGACATTTCAAGCGTGACTGTCCCAAACTGAAGCAGGGCGATAATGGGAGGGGCGGGAACGGTAACGGGAACAACGGTGGCGGAGGCAGGACTGCACGTGCTTTCGTCATTGGATCTGCGGAGGCTAGGCAGGATCCAGACACAGTTACCGGTACGTTCCTTCTTAATGATCGCTATGTTTCTGTCTTGTTTGATTCTGGTGCCGATAAGAGTTTCGTATCTTTGGATATTAGTCGATTGCTAGATATAGTACCCACACCTTTAGAGGCTAAGTACTTAATAGAATTGGCTGATGGTAAGAACATCGAAGCGACACACACCCTTAGGGAATGTCGCTTGGAACTGTCGGGTTTGTCTTTCCCCATTGACCTTATGCCGGTGCCCCTGGGTAGTTTTGATGTCGTGGTTGGCATGGATTGGTTATCGTTGTATCGCGCGGAGATCGTTTGTTTTGACAAGGTTATTCGTATCCCTCTCCCTGATGGAGAGATTCTTTCGGTTCGTGGCGAGAAAAGCGGTGCTCCGCTGAGTATCATTTCTAGCATGAAAGCCCGTAAGTATCTTCGGAAGGGCTGTTCGGCCATTCTGGCACTTGTTAACGTTTCTACTGACGGTGAGAAGAAGATCGAGGATATTCCGGTGGTTCGTGACTTTTCTGATGTGTTTCCTGATGATTTACCTGGTCTTCCTCCCCATCGTCAGGTTGAGTTTGGTATCGATCTTACTCCGGGCGCAGCTCCTATTGCCCGAGCTCCGTATCGTCTTGCACCTCCCGAGATGCAAGAGTTGTCCAGCCAGTTACAGGAACTCTTGGAAAAGGGTTTCATTCGACCGAGTTCTTCCCCGTGGGGAGCTCCTATTTTGTTTGTGAATAAGAAGGACAGAAGTCTTCGCATGTGTATTGATTATCGTGAGCTGAACAAAGTGACCATCAAGAATCGTTATCCTCTTCCTCGCATTGATGATCTCTTTGACCAGCTTCAGGGCTCTAGCTACTATTCGAAGATTGATTTGCGGTCCGGTTATCACCAGTTGCGCGTCAAGGAAGCTGACATTCAGAAGACTGCTTTTCGCACTCGTTATGGCCATTTTGAGTTCTTGGTCATGCCTTTTGGCCTCACTAACGCACCGGCGGTGTTCATGGATTTGATGAACCGCGTTTGCAAACCTTACCTTGATAAGTTCGTCATCGTGTTCATTGACGACATTCTGATTTACTCCAAGAACAAGGCGGATCATGAGGAACATCTGCGGTTGGTCTTGGAACTTTTGAGATTTCTGGTTACGTGAAGTTCAATTCCTAGGACATCTGGTGAATGAACTAGGAATTCATGCCGATCCGGCTAAGATCGAAGCTATTAAGGACTGGGAAGCACCAAAGACGCCATCTGAGGTGCGGCAATTCCTAGGTCTTGCGGGTTATTATCGTCGTTTCATTGAGGGATTTTCGAAGATCGCTCAACCCCTCACTGCTCTTACCCAGAAGGATCGAAAGTTCGACTGGGATGAACCACAAGAATCAGCATTTCAGATGCTGAAGCTTAAACTATGTTCTGCACCTATCTTGTCCTTACCAGAGGGTACGGATGACTTCGTTGTGTACTGTGATGCTTCTATTCGTGGTCTCGGTTGCGTGCTGATGCAGCACGGGAAGGTTATTGCTTATGCTTCTCGCCAACTCAAAGTTCATGAGAAGAACTACACTACTCATGACTTGGAACTGGGTGCGGTAGTCTTTGCGTTGAAAATCTAGAGACATTACTTGTACGGTACCAAGTGTGAAGTATATACCGATCACAAGAGTCTTCAGCATATTTTCGACCAGAAGGTGTTGAACATGCGACAGCGTCGCTGGGTAGAACTCCTGAACGATTATGACTGTGCCATCAAATACCATCCTGGCAAGGCGAACGTTGTGGCGGACGCCTTGAGCAGGAAGGAGTCTGCGAATCCTCGCCGTATTCGAGCCTTACAACTCACCATTCATTCGTCGTTGCCTGACCAAATCCGTTCTGCACAGTTGGAGGCCTTGAAGGAGGAAAACCTTAAGGCTGAAACTATGCACAGTGCTGACAAGCATCTTGAGCTCAGGACTGATGGCTTACACTATTTTGCGGGACGTGTTTGGGTCCCATTGTTCGGGGGATTGCGCGAGCTTGTTCTGGATGAAGCTTACAAATCCCGGTATTCTATTCACCCTGGCTCCGATAAGATGTATCAGGATTTGAAGATACTTTATTGGTGGCCGAACATGAAAGCCGACATAGCTTCTTACGTCAGCAAATGTTTGACTTGTACTAAAGTCAAGGTGGAGTATCAGAGGCCGTCTGGTCTCCTGCAACAACCAGAGGTTCCAGAATGGAAGTGGGAACGAATCACGATGGATTTTGTCACCAAGCTGCCAAGGTCACCTAGTGGTTATGATATGATTTGGGTGATTGTTGACCGGCTGACAAATCGGCACGTTTTATACCTATTAAGGAAACCGATGGACTCGAGCGGTTAGCTCGACTTTACCTTAAGGAGGTGGTTGCTCGGCACGGGGTGCCTGTTTCTATTATCTCGGATCGTGATTCTCGTTTCGCTTCGCGTTTCTGGAAGGCTCTGCACAAGGCTTTGGGTACTCAGTTGGATATGAGTACGGCTTATCATCCGCAAACTGATGGACAGAGTGAGCGGACAATTCAAACCTTGGAAGACATGCTTCGGGCATGTGTCATCGATTTTGGCAAAAGTTGGGAGATCCACCTGCCGTTAGTGGAATTCTCCTACAACAACAGCTATCACTCTAGCATCAAGGCAGCTCCGTTCGAGGCTCTGTACGGACGGAAATGTCGATCACCACTTTGTTGGGCCGAGGTGGGCGAGAGCCAGCTCACTGGTCCGGAACTCGTGTACGAAACTTCGGAGAAAATTGTACAGATCCGTCAACGTTTGGCTGCTGCACGGGATCGTCAGAAGGGCTATGCCGATCGCCGTCGAAAACCTTTAGAGTTCCAGGTTGGGGACAAGGTACTTCTGAAAGTTTCACCATGGAAGGGCGTCATACGCTTTGGAAAGCGTGGCAAGCTTAACCCTCGTTATGTCGGACCGTTCGCAATCTTGGATCGGATTGGACCGGTGGCATACAGACTTGACTTACTGGCGAAGCTCGGTAGTGTACACAACGTCTTCCATGTGTCTAATTTGAAGAAGTGTTTGGCTGATGAATCTCTCATTGTACCACTGGAAGAGATCAGGGTTGATGATCGTCTTCGCATTGTGGAGGAACCTGTCGAGATTCTCGACTACAAGATTCGTAGCCTTCGTCGGAGTAAAATCCGTATCGTTAAAGTCCGTTGGAACTCGAACCGTGGACCGGAGTTCACATGGGAACGGGAGGATCAGATGAAAGCTAAGTATCCTCATCTTTTTCCGAAGCGCGCGTTTGAATCGAGGCATGTTACTGCTGAAGCGGAATGAATCTCGGGTCGAGATTCCTTTCAACGTGGGGATGATGTGACATCCGGTAATTTTCTTTTCGTTCTGTTCTTTTTGTTTCTTACTTTTGGGGCTTTGCGCAATTTTCGGGACGAAAATTCTTTCAACGTGGGGATGATGTGACACCCGGCATGTTCGGCTTAAACATATTAGTAACATCTAAGTCTACCTTAGCGAGAAACGTTTATAAACAAACTTAGCTGGGTTAGTTGAGTCGGGTCAAGTTAGGATTGTCCAGGGTACAATGATCTGGAGGATCGTTGGGAGTCGTTTTGGTAATACACTAGTACCGGGTTCCGTTGTTGGTGACATTACATGAACTAATTAAGTATATGTGTAGATTATGGGTCGTGTGGTGGATTATATACATAGATGTGTTTAAATGATGTGTAAATGATTATCTGTGCTTAAATGTGTTAAATATAGACTAAGGATGCATGCTTATGTGTTAAGATGTGTTAGAATGCGTTAAACACGACAAACTGGAAAACTAGTTAAAAAGGGGTCTTGGTTCGACCACTTCGAGTGGTCGAAGGAGAAGAAATTGTCTGGTTCGACCCCTGTAAACGGGCGAACAAGGGAAGTGGAATTTGAGGAATTCCCTTCGACCAGACAGGTCTCATTCGACGCTGTGAAAGGGTCGAAGGAGACCACCTTCGACCAATGAATTGGTGCGAAGGAGGACTAATATAAATACCAACCTTTGTCATTTTTCATCATTTCACAAATCCTAACCGTCCCAAAACGCTCTCAAACGATCTTAAACACTAAGGAAGGAGTTTTTGCTCTTCTTTTTCATAATCTAACCTATCTACAACATCTAAACAAGAATCCAAGGTGTGTTCATAATCCTAAACCTTTTTAAAAGCATTTTAATTCGTTTTCATCTAACCCTAATGGTCCGGATCTGTTCTAAGGGTATGTTGGGATCAGTATGCTCTTTTTGCTAAGTAAGAACTTGCTATCTTGACACTTAAGTGTTTAGCAAGCCCTTGTAAATCAGATTATAAGCACAACGGAATGTATAAGTTAAAGCAACACTTTTTATACTAAGGAAGAGTTATTACTCCCCCTTGATGATTGAAACTAATAAATGACAAGTATTTATTATGAATCCAAGCAATAAATGAGAATTAGATACTTAGACAGATTCACAATAAATACTGAAATGGAATAGAACAGTGAGAGTGTTTGAAGGATTTTTCTATTAAAACCAATGTCTAAAATAGAAGGTTGAAGCCTCCTATTTATAGACGTTTACATACATGTATCTTGCCCAAAAAGCAAGTACAAAAACAACAGAAACAAGTTGCACAAGTTGCAACATTGAAACTAACAAATACAGCTAAAAGTAATAATAAACAATAAACTACTGATGCAAAAAGGCGGTGGAAAATATCTGATGCTAAGTGCTGATGAATGACAAACTACTGATGAGTAGTTTGTCTTCAGTACTTCTGAAGTGAACTTGTCTGGTTTGGACTTCAGAACTTCTGATGAAGTTTCTTCTTCAGCACTTCTCAAATCTTCTCTTCAGCAGTTCTTTGTTTTCTTTTCAGTACTTCTATACTTAGCCAAAATGACAGAAGTGAATTAGACTAAGGTTTCCAAAAGTGGTTTCACCAATCCTCTTTGTCCTAACAATCTCCCCCTGGATTGATGAAGCCAAAACCTTACTAATTCCTTATGTTTTTCTTCTGTCTTGAACAATCTTCCATATCTCTTTGTACATGGTGTTCTTGAGCTGGTTTAACTGACCATCAGATAGAGATCCTCTCTGTGGTTACAGATGTTGAATTGTGAGCAGGTCTTGTGTTGACAGTTTCTTCAGATCACTGATCTTCTTGTAAGCCCTGCTTGAGAGGTCTCTTCTTGTCAACAATACTGAGTTGTTATCAGTAAGTGACCATCTGATGATAGGTATCTTTGACTTGTTAAAGTCAGAAGAATAGGGAACCAGACTTGTCCCTTGGGTTGATGGTCCTGAGTGTTGGATGCTTTCAGTTTCAGTTAACCTCAGGTGGGAGTCTCTTCCTTGTTGTTGTTGCATATCAGGCATCTGAACAGTTGGGAGATGGTGTTCAGTCACTACTCTGGTATGCATCTTTTCTTTGATGGTCTTTTGTATTTGGTAGGCAAAAGTGGAAGGATCCCTGAATTGTGTTAACAGAGGTTTCTCCTCAATGTCAAAATCTGAATGGACTATTGAACTTCCTTCAAGTAGTACCATTTTGAAGTCAGTTTTGACATTGTCCTCTGCCTTCTTTCTCTGAGTAGCAGGTCTTCTAGTTGATACACCAGAAGTTCTAACTACTGATCTTGAAGGATCAGCAGTTTGAAACTTCTCTGGATTTGCAGCCTTGGCAGCCAAGTATTTCTTGTAAGTATCCATTAGTCTTTCTTCTTTCCATCTGGATACTGAGGCTTTTGAACCACAGCCCTCTGCTACTAACTCTTCTATTATTTGGGCTCTCTTGGCCTTTCCTTCTTTGCTTGTGGCCAGTTTGTCTGCAAGCAGTTGTGCTCTTCTTGTCAGCTCTTGCATGGAGAGTCCTTTGAGTGTATAGGCTTTAGTCTTGCTGTTCTTGGTAATGTAAGACACCAGTTGTTGTCTTTTATCTTGTTCAGCAATCTCATCAAGGCTAGCCTGCCTTTGTAGTTCAGCTTCATAAGCCTGAAGTTTTTCTTCATGGCTTAAATCTAGATCATCCCTTTCTTCCAGAGTTTTCCAAATCAGATCTTCTCTGGCCTTCTTGTTGGCTGCAACTAAGCTCTTCTCTAATAATTCAGCTGATTGAGAGATAGGAGAAGGGTTTAGTACAGTCATTGTTGTAACAGTTGTAGGCCTGATGGGATCAGATGTTGGTTGAATGGGAGCAGTGGTTTTGGAAGGGTCAGCAGTTTGAGGTTTGGAAGTGTTAACCTCTGATGGGTTGACAACTGCTGATGGTTTGTCAACTACTGAAGGATTGTCTTCAGTACTTTCTGATTCTTCATCAGAACTTTTGCCATCAGAAGTTTCTTCATTGTGCCTTAGGGATTCTTCAGATGTTTGGGTCTCATCTTCTTTTTCTGCTGCTTCAATCTCTTCTACTGAGACACCAAACTGTTCGGCCAGTTTTTCTTTCCTGGCCTGATCTTTTTGATCTCTTTCAAGGATGGCCACTCTTGCCCTTATCCTGGCTTGGAATGACTCCTTAGGTTCCCTGATCTTCTCCCCCTTTTTGGATTCATCAAGTTTAACTTTTGAAGTTGAGGGTTGGGAGAATTGTCCTTGAAGATGAGCAATCTGTTTGCTGTTGAAGTCTATCTTATTGGACAGATCATTCATCTTGGTCTTGATCACTCCAAATTGATTCTTGATAGACAGCTCCAAGTTAGCTGTGTATGTTTGGAAGTGATTTCTGATGAGAGTGTTCATCATGTGGTACAGGGGACCCTCTGGGCTGCATAGCTGGTTCAGGTCTATGCTTGTTTGCCCAGGGAATTGGGTAGGCATTTGTTGTGAAGAGGGTGTTTTAGGGAGATCCTCATGTTGTACAGAGGATGCCACTCTAGGGGTTTTAGGGATATAGTGGGCTTTAACCTGTGCAGGGGTGACTGGCTTCTTGAGCCTGGATACCCCTAAAACAGGACCTTCATAAAGTGCCGTCAATTCAGTAGTTTGTGTTTGTGAAACATCATCCGAATTAATGGAATCATCTGAATCCCTGATGTTGCCCTCAATGAGGACTGTCTCAGTTAAATCATGAGCTGAGCCCAACTCAGTTCTCTCATGAACCTCTTGTTCTTGGTTCTGAGGATTTCCTACTTCAGGCATTAAGCCTTCATCAGTAGTTGCCACATCTGAGGTCTTAGCTATGTTACTTCTATCCTCAGATCCACCACTGGGTGGTAACTGAGTAGTAGCAGCCTCAGATGCCCCAAGATTCTCTAAAATTGGGCTTAAAGACTCTGGTCCACCCTCATCTCTTGGGATAGGGCTAGAGATGTCCACATCCATGTCTGATGTTGTGGTTATGTCCCCTGTTTGTTGTGGTAGTAGGGGACTGACATAATCAGATGGGACCTTCTCTTTTAGCCCAGAGAGAAGTTTGGCAATTTCTATTGCCTCTTGTTCAGAAATTTGTGGGGTTGGTTCAGTAGTTTGGGCAATAGGTGAAATTTGTTGTTCAGCAGTTTCAAAAGAAGAGTGTGTTTCAATAGTTTTTCTAAGTCTTTTTCTTTTGAATAAAACGGTTATGGGTGCTCTTGGTGGGGTTTGAGATGGATGAGACTGAGAGGGTGTTTCAGTCTCACCTATTTGAGGAGCAGACTGCTCATGAGCATGTTCAGGCATCTCAACCTCCTGAACAGCTTTTCTTTTGGGTTGGTGGGTTTTTGTCTTTGTTGGCTTGGGCTTTTTGGCTTTTGGTGGTGTGAGTTTGGAAGATGTGGGTTTCAGGGGGACTTGTTGTTGTTCTCCCTGATCATCTTCTGGCCAGGCAGCCGGTTTGTTATGCCTTGAGTATGCTTGTGATGTTAAAGGATTTAAAGTTGAAATTTTTCCCACAAGCACCTCATTATCCAGTTCCCCTATTATGCCTTGCATAATGAACCTTGGGTACAACAAAAACTTTTTCTTGGTATTATTGTGATGTAACACCAACTCATTGAAAAATAGTTTTGATGCCCTGTATTTAGTTTCATTCACAATGGAATGAAATATTGGTTGAAAAGTGGAGGGCATCTGGTCATAAGACCCTGTTTTAGGACTCAAACACATAATAATATAATGAAACAAAAGCTTGTATTTTGGTTCAAAATATTTTTTGAAGATAGTAGCATGGGAGAGAGTACCTTGATAACCACACTCTGTCATGGTTAGGTGAATATCAGAATTAGCAACATGGTCAGGGGCAGTTACATCATCCAGACCCAGTCTTGTTGCCAGTGTGGCCGGTGTGATGGTCAGTGGTTTCCCTTTTATTCTTGAGTTGAGGGAAATGACTTCATCATCCGCCGTCACCGTCTCAGCATTTGCCCAGAACTCATTTAGAGTTTCAGTGTGAATTGGTGGGTTTATTGTGAGAGCAGTAAAATATTGGGATTTTACGACAAGATCAATGATCTCATCGTATTGGGACCAGCCTTCTTGTTTTTCAAGAAAGGCTCTTTGATTGTGTCCCTGCTTTAGAACGAGAGCCATGTGGTTTGGGTTTTTGATCGAACAGTTGATTTGCAGGTTTAGGTTATTGAGAGAGTTTTTGAGAGAGAAAGAGGGATATTTTGAATTTGAAAGGATAAGTGTTGAGAAAAGGTATTTATCAGAAGTTTTAACCGCTTGAATCTTCTTTATTAGAAGTTTTTAAACCGCCTTTGGTTAAAAAATCTTTTTATCAGAAGTTTTAAACTGATTAGGTCAAACCTCTGATGATGGGAAAAGTCAGATTTGCCCTTTTGACTTAAACTGCTGATGAAGGATTACTTCATCAGTAGTTCCCATTTCCTCTTCAGTAGTTTTAACAGCTGATGAGAAATGTTTTTATAAATACTTTTATTCATAACTTCTGAAGTTTATTTTATCAGAAGTTACACACTTTTTATAAATTATCCCCATACTGATGTTTTTGTTCATCAGTAGTTTCTCTCTTTTCAGAAGTTTTGTTTCAGACTTTTGTCTGTTTTGTAAGTGAAAAATGAAAAATTGCAAAATAAGAAAATAAACACTTACAAATTTAGCATCCCAAGCATGGATACTAACTTCTGAAATGTTGACGTGTCAAGGGGTTTTGTGAAGATGTCAGCTATTTGATTAGCTGTTGCTACATGCTTCACTTCAATCTTGCCTTTTTCATAGCAATCTCTTATGAAATGGTACCTAATCTCAATGTGTTTGGTTTTTGAGAATTGTACCGGATTTTGAATGATGCTAATGGCAGATTTGCTGTCTACAAACAAAGGTGTCTTGGTCTCTTTGATTCCATAATCAAGAAGTTGATATTGGAGCCATTGTATCTGTGATGTACAACTTGCAGCTGCAATGTATTCAGCTTCAGCAGTTGAAGTTGCAACAGATGTTTGCTTCTTTATTTGCCATGACACTAGACAGTTACCCAGGAATTGACAACCACCAGATGTTGACTTTCTTGTCATCTTACACGCTGCATAGTCACTATCTGAAAAAGCTGATAACTTGGTATTGCTTGAAGCAGGATACCAAATTCCAAGTGTTGGAGTTCCTTTCAGATATCTGAAAATTCTTTTGACTGCTATAAGGTGTGATTCCCTTGGTGCTGATTGATATCTAGCACAGACACATGTTGAAAACATAATATCTGGTCTAGAAGCAGTTAAGTATAAAAGGGAACCTATCATGCATCTGTACATGGTTTGATCAACCTGTTTTCCTTGATCATCAGGTTCAACTTGTGTGATTGGTGTCATGGGAGTGGAACATGATTTACAGCCTTTTAAAGAATATTTGTTCAATAATTCTTTAACATATTTTGATTGATGTATAAAAGTTCCATTTGTTTGTTGCTTGATCTGCAGTCCTAGAAAGTACTGCAGTTCTCCCATGGTACTCATCTCAAATTTTGATTGCATGAGTTTCTTAAAATCATCACACAGTTTTGTGTTTGTTGAACCAAAAATGATATCATCAACATAAATTTGAACAAGTAAGACATGATTTCCAACATGTTTAATGAAAAGAGTTTTATCAATGGCACCTCTTGTAAAGTTATTTTTGAGTAAAAAGGTGGAGAGTGTATCATACCAGGCTCTTGGAGCATGTTTGAGCCCATAAAGAGCTTTGTCTAGTCTGTACACCCACTCAGGATGAGAAGGATCCTCAAACCCAGGTGGCTGACAGACATACACCTCCTCTTTTATTTTTCCATACAAAAATGCACTTTTCACATCCATTTGATAAACTTTAATTTTGTTGGAAATGGCATAGGCCAGAAATAACCTGATGGCCTCAAGCCTTGCAACTGGAGCAAAGGTTTCATCATAGTCAATTCCCTCTTCTTGAGAGTACCCTTGAACTACCAGTCTTTCCTTGTTCTTGATTATCATACCAGCTTCATCTTGTTTGTTCCTGAAAACCCATCTTGTGCCAATTGGTTGCTTGTTTGGAGGTAAGGGACAGATTTCCCAGACCTGTTGCTTGTTGAACTGAAGCAGTTCATCTTGCATAGCTTGCACCCAATTATTGTCTTTGAGGGCTTCCTGGTACTTCTTTGGTTCCAACTGTGAGATAAAGGCTGAAAATAGGCAAAAGTTGGAGAGCTGGTTTCTGGTAAGAACACCTGAAGCTATATCACCCATGACTTGATCAAGTGGATGATCTCTGTGTTCAATCAGTTGTTGTAAACCACTGACAGGTGTAGGTGGCTCTTGTTCTTCAAACAAACTACTGAGGTCTATAATATCTGGTTCAGCAGTTTTAGTTTCTTCAGTAGTTGCAGATGCTGAAGCAGATGTTTGAGTTTGGCCTTCAGTATTTGTTTGATCAGAAGTTTGTGAAACTTCTGATGGTGTTGAAGTTGACTTAATGACTGTTTGAGGAGTCCATGGTGTAGGATCCTCATCTTCAAACCTTTGATCACCATAATAAGTAGGTTTGGAAGGAGTAACAGTCTTTTCAGGTCCAAAGTGGAAGTTGTCAAGGTCAAAGAGTTCAGCAGGATGTGCTGGAATAAGAGTGTGTTTTGACTCATTGAACTTGACATTCAATGTTTCTTCTACTATCTTGGTGTGAGAGTTAAAAACCTTGTAGGCTTTTCTAGTTGAAGAGTAACCAAGAAAGTATCCTGAGTCAACTTTGGCAGCAAACTTTGAAATAGATTCCTTGATGTTCAAGATGAAACATTGACACCCAAAAGCCCTGAAAAAGGAGATAAGGGGCTTCATGCCATGAAGAACTTCATAGGCAGTCTTGGAATGTCTCTTGACCACAAGAACTCTATTCTGAACATAACATGATGTGTTAACTGCTTCTGCCCAAAAGTACAAGGGCAGTCCAGAATCAGCTAACATTGTTCTTGCTCCTTCTATTAATGTTCTGTTCTTCCTTTCTACTACACCATTTTGTTCAGGAGTTCTGGGAACACTGTACTGTCTAATAATCCCTTTAGACAAACAGAATTCATCCAGAGTTTTGTTCCTGAACTCTGTCCCATTATCACTTCTAATGGTTTTGACAGATAGAGAATATTGTTTCTCTACTTGTAGAATGAAGAACTTGATGATTTCAGCAGCCTCATCCTTGGAGAATAAGAAGAATACCCATGTGAATCTTGAGTAGTCATCAATGATGACTAAGCAGTACTTCTTCTTACCAAGGCTCATAATCTTGACAGGTCCAAATAAGTCCATATGGAGTAGTTGAAGACATGCAGTTGTTTTTGATTCTTCAATAGACTTATAGGAGGACTTATGCTGTTTTCCCTTTAAACAGGATACACAGTGTTCTTGACACTGGTATACTTTCAAAGGTAGACCTCTGACCAAGCCCATTTTTGTGACTTTATTTATGGTTTTAAAGTTCACATGGCCAAGTCTCCTGTGCCAGAGATCTGTTTCTGAAGTTGATGCCCTTGAGAAGAAACAGGCAGTGTTGTTCAATACTTTGTCTTTCTCAATGTCCACTGCATAGACATTGCCACATCTTTTGGCAATCAGCAAAGTATGATCTTCAATGATCTTCTCTATCAACTTCTGGCCTTCTGGTGAGATGATCTTGCATGCTGTCTTTGTGAAAAAGGAAGAATATCCTTTATCACACATTTGTGACACGCTCAGCAAGTTGTATTCAAGGTTTTCCACCAGATTGACCTTGTAAAACTGTATTTTGCCAGAGGAGACATTGCCATGTCCAAGCACATATCCCTTAGCATTGTTCCCAAAGGATACAGATCCTTCTCTTTGGCTGATAAAGTTGTTTATCAGGTATCTGCATCCAGTCATGTGCATAGAGCCTCCACTATCAACATACCATATGCTGTTTAAGCCCTTGGAAACTCTCTACACATAAAAGCAAATTAGTTAGATCTAGGAACCCAAGCCTATTTGGCTTTGGGTTTGCTCTTGAGAACAGTTACAGTTTGTTCTTGACTAGGTTGAGAAATCCATGTCTTTTTGGCAATGGATTTTTCATTAAGAACCATGGTGGTATCCTTTTCAGGACCACCATCAACCTTGGTCATCAGTAGTTGTACCATGTTCATTAGATTTTGTATCTCAGCAGTTTGTGAAACTGCTGATGATTCAGGTCTAACTACTGACAAAGAATTTTGAGAAAAAGATTTTGGTTGAGATTTTATCTTTTTCTGAGAAAAGGTGTTTTCAGGTTGTTGTTTCTTGGGTTTAAAGATTCTTTCATAATCATTTCTGATTTGATTTCCCACAACCTGTTGTTTAATTTTTTGATTGAACTGAATTCCTTTTCTGTATCTACAAAATTCAGTTTTGTGGTTGAACAGACCACAAATTTCACACTCTTTTGCCTTTTGTTTTTGATCTAAAGGCAAATTTCTGACATTAGTGTAAAGATTTTGCTCATCAGTAGTTTTCAGGATCTCAACTCCTGATGTAGATGAAACTACTGATGGCTCATTGTCAGATTTTGTTGATATTTCTGAAGTACTTTCTTTGAAAATACCAGGATTTCTATTTAGAAAGTTTTCATGGAAAGATGTGCAGTCTTTCCCTTCAGAAGTTTCATTCGAAACAATTCTTCTCCCATCTTCAGTAGTTTTGGGAGAGAAATCTGTTGGTGTTTCAACATGATGGTATCCTATGCCAAACTTAACATTTGAAGCACTTTGTTTGTTTAGCAATAATTGATACCCCTTACAAGATTCCACCCATTTTTCACATGTGATCCTGGTGTCAGCAAGCTCTTGTCTGACATCTCCCAGGTCATTTAGCATGATTTTAATTTGTGCTTGGGTTTCAATAGCAGAGTCAGTTAATTTAGAAACTTCTTTTGTTTTAGCACACAGTTTTCTTTCTAAATCACATTTTATCTGTGTGTATTTTCTTTCTAAATCATTGGCCTTACCTTGTAAGTGCACATTTGTCTCTCTTATGAGAGCAAAAGTTTCTTTGCAAGAATTTGAGCAAAGTTTTGTCAAAGATTCTTTTGATACCTGTGATAATGCAGATTTTGAAGTACAGCCTTCAAATGCCATTAAGGCAAAGTTCTTTCTGCCATTGTCTGGTTCTCCCCAGTTGATGTCAAACACTTTGTTGTCTGCATCAGGATTGCACTCTGTGGTGTCAAAAGGGAGACTGCTCCAGTCAACATACCCTGAGGTGAAAAGACTTTGTTGAGAGGGTTGTTGAGGCTGTGGAGGATGTTGAGCAGCTGGAAAGGGAGGGATTGATTGTTGGCTCTGCATCTGTTGAGCAGGCACTTGAACATATTGTACTTGTGGCATGTATTGCTGTTGAGGAGCTTGTGCCTGTACAAAATGAGCACTCCCTTGAGTTCCATTATTCCTATTATAATTGGGGTTATAGTTATTTCCAGATTGTGATTGGTAAAAGCTAGAGCTTCTACACTCTCTAGCAAAGTGTCCCAACTTCTGACACTTGTGACATCTCAATTTAGATTTGTCAAAACCAATTTTTGTATTACTGGTCAATCCTGGAAATTTCCTTCCTGACCTTTTATAAAACTTGTTAGTTTTAATGCTTAGCATGGCCAGTTGGTGTAAAATGTCCATTTCTTCTAAGTCATCACTGCTAAAGTTTTTCAAATCATCCATGATAAAACATAGATTATCAGCAGTTTGACTTTGGTCATTATTGTCATAACCTGGGAAAGATCTTTCTGATGAGATCCCAGTTGTTATGTCAATATTGTCATAAGATCCATAGGAACAAGTTGGTGAATCTTGTCCCAAAAGTGTTGTACTACCTGGTAGGTAGTCATCAGCAGTTTTACCAGATGATTGTAATTTCTTCTTTTGATCAATTTCTCTCTCAAAAGTAAGTAATCTCCCATGGAGTTTTGTAAGAGTGAGGGAGCTAAAATCTGGTGAGGATCTTAAAACAATGGAGTATGTTTCCCATTTGTCTGGTAAAGACCTTAAAAATCTATGTAGCATAGATACTGTTGTATAGGTCTGACCATTTAACTTTAGCTCAGATATTAATGAGGAGAATCTTTCAAATTGTTGAGTTAAAGTTTCCCCATTAATATGAGCAAATGTCTCATATTGTTGAGCTAAAATCTCTCTGGTGTTGGCAATCACCTCTTCAGTTCCTCCAAACTGTTCTTTAAGACAATCCCAGAGTTCTTTGGCACTTTCACAATGTAAAAGGCCAGAGTATATCTCATTTGGGAGAGCCATTGCCAACATAGAGAATGCTTTTGCATCTAGCTCAAGTTTTAGGAAATCATCATCTGTATATTCTTTAGGGTCCTTAGGGACCTTAACATTAGTTTCAAGATTAACATTTACTGGTTTGTGAGGACCATATATCACAGATCTCCAACAACCTGTGTTGGTTTGTGACAAGGTATGTGCCATTCTCTTTTGCCATATGTTGTATTCATTTCTTACAAGCATGGCAGGTTTAGTGGCAGAACCAGTATTATGTGGATCCATTTTAAAGAGTATAGATTTGTCAGATGACTCTTTTAAGTGATGGATGTTGATAAAAAGTGAACTTTTGATCTTTTTATTGAGTATCAATAAGAGCTTTGTGTCTGATTCTCAATTTGTTAGATTGATATGTGATCAGATAAACCAATGCTCTGATACCAATTGTTGGGATCAGTATGCTCTTTTTGCTAAGTAAGAACTTGCTATCTTGACACTTAAGTGTTTAGCAAGCCCTTGTAAATCAGATTATAAGCACAGCGGAATGTATAAGTTAAAGCAACACTTTTTATACTAAGGAAGAGTTATTACTCCCCCTTGATGATTGAAACTAATAAATGACAAGTATTTATTATGAATCCAAGCAGTAAATGAGAATTAGATACTTAGACAGATTCACAATAAATACTGAAATGGAATAGAACAGTGAGAGTGTTTGAAGGATTTTTCTATTAAAATCAATGTCTAAAATAGAAGGTTGAAGCCTCCTATTTATAGACGTTTACATACATGTATCTTGCCCAAAAAGCAAGTACAGAAACAACAGAAACAAGTTGCACAAGTTGCAACATTGAAACTAACAAATACAGCTAAAAGTAATAATAAACAATAAACTACTGATGCAAAAAGGCGGTGGAAAATATCTGATGCTAAGTGCTGATGAATGACAAACTACTGATGAGTAGTTTGTCTTCAGTACTTCTGAAGTGAACTTGTCTGGTTTGGACTTCAGAACTTCTGATGAAGTTTCTTCTTCAGCACTTCTCAAATCTTCTCTTCAGCAGTTCTTTGTTTTCTTTTCAGTACTTCTATACTTAGCCAAAATGACAGAAGTGAATTAGACTAAGGTTTCCAAAAGTGGTTTCACCAATCCTCTTTGTCCTGACAGGGTATTTTTATGATTAAAAACCTTTTAAACATCTTTCTAAATCAAAACATGATCATTTAACATAGGTTTTCATGATGAATAACATATGTAAATTGTGTATTGTGTGGTGTTATGTGTTGTTCAATGATTTGCTGCTATATCTATGATAGAAACATGATATAGGATTGTTATCAATGTTGGAATATTGTTGTTTAGGGTTAGGATTGGATATGATGATATTTGGGGGTTTTATTGGATTAAAACTTGATGTATGAATATTTATGATCAATAGAATGAATAAGAAAGATCGGATAATCGACAAACTGAGTATTTTAAGCTAAGCATGAATCGATTTCAAAAGTTTCCAAATTGGGTAAATTATTCATGCATGAAAGTGATGTTTCCATAATCTTTACCATTTTGGGAAAGGGCTGAAACGGACGTATTATCGGGGTAAATCGGTGGGGTTTTGCAGGAATAAGTTATCTATGCTTGACTGCTGTGATTGATGATGTTTCGAGTCGTTTTGAGTGTGTTTGAAGCGTTTTTAGGAAAAATTATACAACAGGGGCGAACCTGGCCTCCTTCGACCAATCGAAGGTGCGAAGGAGGGATCCAGGGTCGAACCTGGGTTTTTATTGGACGAATGTGATAAAACGGGCGAAGGAAGCATCAAACGGTCGAACGAGATGTAAAATGGGCGAAGGAGACAAAAAGGTGCGAAGGAGACTTAAAACTGACTGGTTCGACCGTTCTGATGCAGAAATGAGATTTTTGATACAAACTAAGTGTTTTATGCTTGAACCTTGTATGTAATCTATGTGTACTTGATTAGTTAGGGTAATGGGTCACCAACGGGATGTCGGGTCGGTCTAGTGTGTCGGTTAAACATTTAAACACGTTTAAACATACTTGGTTACGATCTGGACAATCGGGGACTAGATAACCTTGTGGTTATTAGTCATAACACTTATGTGAACATTTTGATAGATCTCCGGTAGAGGGATTATCAAGGGCTAAACATATTTACTTGTAATTGAAGAACGCTATCTAAGGTGAGTTCACGGCCCCACTTTTACTGCTTTAACTTTTGGGGGAGAAAACATGCGCTAAACGGTTTTGGTAACATATGTCATACTATGGTTTTAACTTTATATTGCTATAGAATCTTTTGGAAAGTCCCAGGGGAAACCATGAATGTGCGGGGATGCACAACGGGGGAAATGTGGATAGATCTATTGGGCGTGACCAGCCCCACTCGTCGGCTTGGAGGGCTGGGCGGGTGCATATTGTCTCGAACAGGTACATTGGTATCATGCTGAACATACGGGCTGCTTAAACATGCTGAACATTGCTAAACGTGTCTAGTAATGGTTTCCAATCGTAGTAGTAATGAAACATACGCCTAGCTAGCGTACTTGGTAACATTAATATAGTATGGACATGGTAACATTTTGGTAACATATTGAACAAACCTGTGAACTCACCAGCATTTTATGTTGACATCTTTTTGGCATGTTTTTCTCAGGTAGCTAAGGTAGCAATGAACGAAACTAGGCACACGGGTCTGCATTGGCGTCTAGACTTAGTTGCACGTTTTGTAATAAAAGTAGTTTGAATAACTTTTGAGATGATAGCATAGCTGATTAAATGCTACTTGAACGCTTCCGCTTATTAAATTAATGGTTATGTCCATTTACGTTTTTCACATAGAGTTGTTTATTGTGATCGTTGACTTGGATCCTGGTTTGTCATGCGCCTCGCGGTAAAACCCCGCAAGTGGAAATTTGAGGGTGTGACATTCAGACTATCAAGCAATGACATTTCTGCATAACAAAGAACACAAAGTGTTAGAAAATTAAGGCCAAAAAAGATTTAAAGGAAGACAGTAAAGTGCAGGCTTCCCACTCACCCTCGCCATCATATAAAACTACCGGCCACCGGTCATGCAAGTCCCAATTACCACTGATACAGCCCAAAACGAGCACGTGCTCTGGATACTTCTGTATATTGGTTTTGTTCTCAGCAAGACCCAAATACAAGTCACGATTATACCTAAACCTCTTGGGCAAGTCCCAGTCGGAGGATTCGTACCGCGTACACCACGTCATGTCCGCGGGTAAACAGCGGTCGTCAAGCCAAAAGAACTGATTCTTCCAGTTCTTCAAGCTAGTGGTTTGGTAGTCATGACAGCTCTCCAGGGACCTCCGCTTCTCAAAACTATACCAACTTCCCTGCTTGGTCAGCTTGTAAAAACATCGGAACACACTCAAGTCCGCGCCCTTCTCCAAAGCTCGGCAAGATAGCTCGAAATGGCTAATACGGCTAAGACCGAAGGGGTTCACTTGTGAAATATGCACCCCGTGAAACCGCAGAACCCGCATCAAAAACTTGGTGAACGGGACGCGGTAGTTCGCAAAGTCGCAAACCCGGGTATAAAACCCAAACTTTCCTTCACGAAAGGGATAAACGGGCTCGTTCGGTTCGGGCAAAACCAGGTTCAGATCACGAGGTATCCTATATTCATCTAAAAACTTAGCTAACCTATCCGAAGACAACTTCGAAAAGGTAGTACCCATATCGTCCTTCACCATCCTTAAGAAGCGAATAATCAGAAATGAGGCTAAGGAAAGAGGGAACGCACCTTAAAACGGTTGCAGAAATTGGTCTTGCAGAGAAACGAGCGGAAACAACAGGGAAGCTCCGGCTTGGAAGAGAGAGTAAAAAGAAGGAGAGAAATTAGGTAAAACAGTAGAAAAGTAAAAGAAAAAAGAAGAGGGTTATATATATAGGAGGATGAGACCGTTGAGATGGCAGAGTGGGGAACAGCTGGACAGAATAAACGGTCCAGATCATCTCGACAACCCAACCGCCATCACATCAACAGACCCATCACATGGCTATAAATGCGTCCACGTGTCCTCCCATATCTGGACAGCTGGTATGGACACGCGTCGACAATCCTCACCATTTCCATAAATACCGTAACACAACCCAGAAGCCACGAGATGCCTAAGTCCAACAAGTTACTTGTAACTTGAGGACTTGGGAAGACATGAAGAGGTACAAGCAATTGAACCGCGGCTCGCTCACCTGTGCTACGGTCATACCTAAGTCTAGCAAGTTACAAGTAACTTGAGGACTTGGGAAGACATGAAGAGGTATAAGCATTTTACCGCGACTCGTGCGCCTATAAGTCGGACATACCTAAGTCCAGCAAGTTACTTGTAACTTGCTAGACTTGGGAAGACATGAAGAGGTATAAGCATTTATACCACGGCTCGCCCCAAAATACGGACCAAGGACACTAGGACGTGGCATAATATCTCCACCAAAGGATGTACAACCTACTCCCGGAAGTCAAGAGGGTCCGAATGATAGTACAAAAAGGGGTCCGAAGCAAAGTACAACTTTGCTGACCACTATAAATACCCCTTCAAAGTACAATCAAAACACGAATGCATACACTCCGAATCTCACTTTCTCTCTACTTTATCTCACTAAATAAATACTTATCCTCACGCCGGAGGGTGGTTACAGAGAGGCCCTCCCTCCTCCTCTATAACGAGCCTAACGGTCTATGTCAAGCGAGGAGACATGACCGGAATGAGTTAAAACAAATACTTCAGGTATGAGCGATATTTGATTATATTTCACTAACCCATGCAAACAAGTTTGGTTAGTCTTGTAGATGCAGGGAATATAACACATCACATTTGTTGATCTTGTGACATTTATTTACGAGAGGAGGCAACCTTAGTTCAACTTAAAGAATTGCACCTACGAGAGTAGGGACTAAAATTATGGAATGAAGATCATACATCAATTATTCAACTTAAAGATTTTCACGTCAAGTGATCAAGAACACAAATCATTAACTACAAAACTCTAAGCAACTTTCTTAGAAGATCAACACCATCATTCAAATGATAAATATTAAAATGAGGGGGAGTATTCGAAACGTTGCACTCTTTTTCCCTTCACTAAGTTTCGTCCAATCGGGTTTTCTTAGTAAGGTTTTTAATGAGGCAACATACCTAATCCAGAAGTATCGGGAAGAGTAATACGCCCTGCACTCCTTTTCCCTTAGCTGAGGTTTTGTCCCACTGGGTTTTCCTGGCAAGGTTTTTAACGAGGCAGCATCACCAAGCGTATACTACATTATTTTGTTTTATCACGTGGATAGTCAAGGGGGAGTGTTATAAATGTATTATTTAATATTGACTATCCACATTTCCAACTCCCATTTACATTTATATTTGTATTAATGTTATAGCCTATATATAGTGGCTCTTGTATTTGATCTAAGACACATCAATAAGAATGAATAATTCCATTCTCTATTCTCTCCAATCCATGTTCTTACATCTACATATCTTGTATGTTAGTTGTTAATAGGTCGTTGTTATACAACAGTATAAACGTTAATCATTCTAAACAAACCTAAAATTTTGAGCAAACATAATCTGAATTTAAACAAACTAACCCAAATTTAAGTTCTTTATTTATTATTTTGTTTTTAAATTAGTTTTGCTCTTTTCAATACAGTTGGTGGACATGAACATAATTCCAATTCAACTTTGGTTTGTTGTTTCCTTTATGTATTCATTCCTTCAAGTAAATTTCATTTGCATTAGAGCATTCACATTCGGTCCATCAAATGTATGTGAGTGTGTCCACCAAATTATATAGGGTGGGTGTAAGTGGTTGTGAGTGAAGGAGAGAGAAAATATTTGGTGGAAGCACTGTTCCACCCTAAATATGAAAAGCTACTGTTCACCCCTATATATATTTTAATATTTTTGTAAGTAGTTGTGAGTGAGGAGAGAGAAAATATAATGATAAAAATATTATTATTTTAATTAGGAGAGAGAAGATTTAAAGGTGAAGTAGTGATTTTTAGTGTAATTTGATAGATGAGATTTGGTGGAGGGGATGAGAATGCTCTTATACATCTGGTTTGAGTTTTTCCGTTCAATACATTTGACAACTAGTCCAGCGACCAGCAATTCGGATATATGTCAAAGCTCCGGCAAGCTGCTGCAATTCCAACTCCTCTATCATTCTCTCTCCGGCTCCTTCCAACTATAAAAATACTTAAATACCAAAATCCGGTCCAACCGGTTACCCACAGAACCCGACGGTTCAATTGAAAAACGGTCCAATCACCATGACCGGACCGCTGATTGTACATAATCCCGGTCGAACGGGTCCGAAAGAATTCCGACCGGGTTTCAAAACACGGGTTACGTCTCAACCTCTGGCCAAAACGAATTCCGATCATCCGAAGTCCTCTCATGTTTACATCTTTTCTTTTTATTTCTGAATCTTGACTCAATAACCAACGAAAACAACGCCCGTATCTGATAAGAAAAAAATAAAATAAAAAAGGAAGTTGAGTAAAAGCATGAGTAAAAGCAATGCTAAATAGTATGAGTAAAGAAATGGCAATAGCAGGCAGTGAAGTTTGGTTTGAATATAATGACTTGAACCTCATTTGGTATATGTTTGGTGAAGAAATTTACACCTACCAAACCAAACCTCACACTAGTTTTTATTTTAAGTTTAATCTCTCACTCAGTCAGTGAGTGTTAATCATCATCATCATCATCATCATCAGATTACATATCACGTACATTGGTGAGTGAGGGAAATGGACGATGTGATAAAGTCATCGAGGGATGTTCTCAACTCCGTCTTACACCAATCTAAACATCTAGACTTTGAATTCACAAAACCTCTTCCAATCTCTCTCGTATCCATCAAACCTTTCCGTCTTTAGAAACCGCTGTCAGAGATATAGTCTCTTCCGTTAGAGTCAGAGAAGGAGACCATCTCGTTTGGGCGGTTTTCGATGTCTACCGACACGTCAATGACCTCGCCACCTTGCTCTCTTCTTCTGATGATGATGATGATCTCACCTTATATATCTCTCGCCTCAAACGCTTTAGACAGGCGCTCAAACTTCTAACCAGCACCTGCAAGATAGAAATCCTCTGGCTTCAACACAACACTGCTTCTATCCCTCTCCATCTTCTGCATTCGCTTGCGAAAACCGAGCAGCGCTGCCTTCTTGATCACGGAATTGTTGGTGTTGCTTTCACCTTCCTCCAAGACCGATTTCGGGACCTCCTTATC
This sequence comes from Ambrosia trifida, assembly GCA_028751855.1. Classification (NCBI taxonomy): domain Eukaryota; kingdom Viridiplantae; phylum Streptophyta; class Magnoliopsida; order Asterales; family Asteraceae; genus Ambrosia; species Ambrosia trifida. The sequence goes on along the minus strand of CM054125.1, from coordinate 23,180,183 downwards.
CAAAACAGCTTTCCCCAACCTGTTGTGGACAGCCTCAAAGCTATCGTCGCTACATGTGATGATAGGTACACTCGCTGCAGCTCTATATATGTAGAGGTTCGCACTGCGACCCTTCAAACATCTTTACAGGCTCTTCATTTGGATTATTTGGATATCTGTTTATCGGAGTTTGACAGCGTGCAAGACATCCAACCACACATAGACCAATGGGGGAGACATTTGGAGTTTCTACTCAAGCATGTGCTTCAACCCGAGTACGCGCTCTGTCACCAAGTGTTTGGCCACCTACATTGCTTCTCCAAGATCGCACCCCGCTTAGGAATACAAGCTTTTATCACATTCGGGAACGCGGTCACAAAAGCAAAGAAAGAAGCCATCAAGCTATTCAAGCTGCTGGACGTTTTTGCTACCCTCCATAATCTCAGACAGGATTTCAATATGTTTTTTGGCGACTGTTCGGAAATTCAAACTCAGATTAGGGACCTCATCAAGAAGCTTGTCAATGGGGCATTTGAAATTTTCCATGAGCTCTCAGCACAGGTTCACCTTCAAAGGCTAATGGATCCACCTCCGGATGGCTCGCTTCCAAGACTGGTTAGTTTCGTAACAGAATATTCGGAAGAGTTGCTGGATGATAACTAAAGACCTGTACTGGACCAGGTTCTTGAAATCCACTGCAGCTGGTACAACGCCAACAAGGTGAAAGTTTATGAATGAGGGATAATTCTGTGATCTTATTAACATAATGAGGTGCCCTTTATATAGGGATTACAAGCATAACAAACCCTAGCTATAAATATGGAAACACAATCTTCTCTATACAAGAGATATCACTATCAATAATAATAAACATAATAATACTACAATTGTAATCGGCTAATACTCCCCCGCAGTTTGAGCGGGCGTAGGACAAACGCTCAAACTGGACCTAAAGGACTGAAATAGTTGTTTGGAAAGCCCTTTGGTAAAAATGTCTGCATATTGAAGAGCTGATGGAACGTGGAGCACGCGGATATCGCCGACCCGAACTTTTTCCCGCACAAAGTGAATATCAATTTCTATATGTTTGGTGCGTTGATGCTGCACAGGGTTATCTGATAAGTACACCGCAGAAACGTTGTCACAATAGACGACGGTCGCCTGTCTTAATGGATTGTGGAGCTCTAGTAACAAGTTGCGAATCTAGGTAGCTTCGGCAACAGCATTGGCGACACCCCGATATTCTGCCTCGGCACTAGACCGAGAGACCGTGGGTTGACGTTTTGAAGACCAAGACAAGAGATTATCACCCAAGAAAACACAATACCCACTGGTGGAGCGACGCGAGTCAGGACAACCACCCCAGTCAGCGTCTGAATACGCAACTAATGAATTAGTATTCGATTTTACCATCCGGATCCCATAATCCGTTGTACCCTGTATGTACCTGATAATACGTTTCATAAATGCAAAGTGAGTGTCCCGTGGGTCGTGCATAAACAAGCAAACCTGCTGGACCGCATAAGTGATATCCGGACGAGTAAAGGTCAAATATTGTAGTGCCCCTGCGAGACTGCGGTACAATGTAGGGTCAGAAAACCTGGGGCCATCATTAGCACTTAGCTTAGATGAGATATCAACTGGTGTGGTGCAAGGTTTGCACGCAGACATAGAGGCCCGAGCAATAATGTCCTTCGCATACTGTTGCTGCGAGAGGAAAATACCATTCTTAAGATGATCAACCTGAATACCAAGGAAATGGTGCAGCCGACCAAGATCAGTCATGGCGAACTCCCGAGAGAGCATGTTAATAATCTCATGTAAAAAACGGTCATTGGAGGCCGTCAAGACAATATCATCCACATACAGCAATAGATAAGCAACGTTACCCGAATCACGTCTGAAAATAAATAGTGAGTGATCACACTCACTACTGCGAAAGCCATGAGTGGTAATATAATTAGCAAACCTGGTATACCACGCCCGTGGAGCCTGTTTAAGCCCATATAAAGACTTCCTTAATCGACACACAAAGTTGGGAAATCGGCGATCCACAAAGCCAGGGGGCTGATGCATGAACACAGTTTCTTTAAGTTCCCTGTGTAAAAACGCATTCTTAACATCCAATTGATGAATAGGCCATGACCTAGAAACTGCTAATGATAAGACAGTCCGAATGGTGGCCGGTTTAACAACCGGGCTAAAGGTCTCGTCGCAGTCTATACCAACTGTCTGTGAATTGCCATTGACTACCAAACGAGCTTTATACCACTCGAGGGACCCGTCAGAATGAAATTTATGACGAAATAACCACATGCAACGAATAACTGGTCGATCCGTAGGTCGGGGAACAAGTTCCCATGTTTCGTTTTCCTATAGCGCAGAAAATTCTGCCTGCATGGCACGTGACCAATGGGGATCGGCAAGGGCTTTGGCATAGGTGGTAGGGACAGGTGAAATAGTGGAGGTGTTAAGGGTCGTGGACTGTTGAGGTTGTGTCCGGGATTTGGAGCGGGTAGTCATTGGGTGCTGATTGTGTAATGGGCCTACGGGATTGGGCTGGTTTGGTTGCGGAACAGGAGGGTGGGCTGGTGCCGTGGGCTGGTGTGGTGTAGAGGCCGTAGGTGGGGCAGGTGGGCCGGCATGTGGGTTGGTCTGAGATGGGCCGGGTGGGTGGTTCGTAGGTGGTTTAGGGCGGCGAGTGTAGTGGAAAGGGTAGGGAGCTATGGGTGACGGTCTAGGGGGTGGTCGCTGAAAGGTAAACCCTACTGGTAAAGTGTCATCTAGAAAGGTATAAGAACCGGTGGGGTGAGGGATGGTGTAAGGAAATACATGCTCATCAAAGGTAACATGGCGGGATATATGGACTTTACCAGTAGTAGGGTCAAAACAGCGATAGCCTCGGAAATCGGGGGGATAACCGAGGAAGATGCACCGGATAGCATGGGGAAATAGCTTGTGAGGTTGAGTGACGGAGGTGTTGGGGTAACATGCGCACCCGAACACGCGTAAGTGATCGTAGTCTGGGTGGCGAAGGTATAGGGCAAAGCAAGGGGTGTAAAAATTCAACCGTTTTGTCGGAAGAATATTATGAAGGTATGCCGCGGTGTATAATGCTTCAACCCAAAATGACGGGGGAAGGTTGGCATGAATGAGAAGTGCTCGGATGATGTCGTTGAGACGACGAATCATACGTTCAGCACGGCCATTCTGAGGGGAGGTTTGTGGACAAGAGAACCGAAACAAGAGACCATGGTGATTGGCAAAGCTTTTAAAGGCATGGTTATCAAATTCCCCGCCAAGGTCGCATTGAAAGGTTTTAATTTTTCTGTGAAATTGTGTGAGGATGAGTTGGTGAAATTTAGAAAAGGTGGGAAAGGTTTCTGATTTATATTTTAGGGGGTAGACCCACACAAAATGTGAAAAATTGTCTATAAGAACCATGTAATATTTATAACCGGATTTACTAGTTACAGGAGAAGTCCACAAATCGCAATGAATTATGTCAAACGGTGCAAAAGTAAATGAATTTGAAATAGAAAAAAGGCAATCTTTTACTGTTTGATAATTGACATGAATTGCAAAGACTAGAATTATGGTTCTTATTACATGAAAAAATGAAATTACGACTTAAAATATCTAAGACTTGAGCGCCTGGATGGCCCAGACGATCATGCCATGGTAATGAGGTAGAGGTGATGAAGCAGGCTTGAGGCGGCAGTTGAGGTGGTGTGAATGGATACAAGTCCCCGGTGCTATTGTGTCGAGAATGGAGCCTCCTAGTGGCGAGATCCTTCAAAGAAAAACCAAAAGGGTCAAATTCTATCGACACATTATTATCACGAGAAAAACGGCGTACGGAAATTAAGTTTCTAATGATGTGGGGGCTGTAAAGGATATTGGGAAGTATATAGGTTCGGTTTGGTAAGGTGTGAAAACCCGTGCCAGTCCCCTTAATTGGAACACAATGACCACTACCGACAAGAATTGAACTACGTACAGTAGACGAATTAGGGATAATGATTTTACCTTGCTCACGGGTCACATGTTGCTCAGCTCCAGTGTCCATGATGTCCTGTTGCCAGGATGAGTTTTGTTGGTTGACCTGCATGTTAGCAAAAGCAGCACTTAAGTCAGAAGGGCTGAGTGCATCATACCCTGTGGGTGGTGGGCCGTATTGTGGGGCTGAGTATTGGCCATATGCTGCTGGTCCAGAATAGCCCATATAATGCGCCTGAGAAGCGGAATTTGTGGGCTGTTGCTGCTGCGAAGTGGGCTTCCAATTAGATTGAGTGGGATATGGGCAAGGTGGAGGAGTCCACTAGGCCCAAGGCGGATATGTGGGCTGCTGTGGAGAATAGTTTGCTGGACCATAATAATAATTGCGGCTGGAGTTGCCACGTCCACGACCTCCACGAGAAGACCGGCCGCGTCCCCTACCCCGGTAGCCGCCACGATCACGAAGAGGTTGTGAATCTGTGGTGGCAGTATCCGTGGGGTTAGATGAAGGAGCAACGGGGGCGGGTGGCGTGGCTGCTAATAGAACCGAAGAGGACCCTTTTTGAGCTTCCAGACGAATCTGTTCATCGTTTAACAGGCTGACTGCGAGATCCCAATCTGCATCCCGATTATTGATAAACGATGCGGTAGTATTGTACTCCGGAGGGAGACCCCGAACCAGCTGCAAAACCAAGCGAGAATCGCTGACCGGGTGTTCCACGTCTGCTAACTGACTGGCTAATCCTTGAAGCTGCTGACAATAATCATCCAATGAAGAGCAGGCGTTGAGGGTGAGGTTACAGAAGAGGGTTTCTAGGGCTGCTGCTCTCGCCTTTTTGTTGCTGAGATATTATTTTTCAAGTTTTATCCATGCCTCACGTGCCGTAGTGGTGTTGACAATTACCCGTTTCAGAATGCTATCGGACACAGTGCTGAAAATCCACTGCATCACAAGAGCATCGAGTTCCTTCCATAGCTCGTATTCCGGATCAGTTGGAGCGGGTGCAGGGCTGCCATCAATGTGATTCGCTACTTTGTAGGCCTGAACATGGAGATGGAACAACTTCACCCAGTTCGAGTAGGTGATATTTGTACCATCTAGGGTTCGGATTTTGGCATTGATGTTGGTAACTGAATAGGCAGGATGAAGGGTGGGCTGTTTCGGGGCTGATGGTTGGGGCTCATCGGGTTTAGTCATGGTGAGGCTGCTGTGAGAAAGTGGCCGAAGCCAGCAGAAGAAAGAAAGTAAAGGGCTGCGAAAAGAAGAAGAGGGAAAGAGCTAGGGTAATCAGAACCGTAGCTCTGATACCATGAAAGTTTATGAATGAGGGATAATTCTGTGATCTTATTAACATAATGAGGTGCCCTTTATATAGGGATTACAAGCATAACAAACCCTAGCTATAAATATGGAAACACAATCTTCTCTATACAAGAGATATCCCTATCAATAATAATAAACATAATAATACTACAATTGTAATCGGCTAATACAAGGGACCTGGTGTTTTGGTTGAGGTTCACAACATAATAAAATCCTTGGAACTTAACATAGAGACATGGGCAAAGAGATATGAAGACAGCGCGTTGCGTTGTATTTTCATGATGAACACAAGTTGCTACATGAGCAAACAAGTAAAGGGCACAAGGCTAGGGAGTCTAATGGGGGGAATCTTGGGTGAAGCGGCATGAGGATCGCGTGGAATACTATGCGCAGCTCTATTTGAGAGAGAGTTGGGGAAAGATGTTGGTGACTAACAATTACGAAATCAAGGGATTCACTGAGGCGTTTGATCAGGAATATCGGAGACAATCAGGGTGGGTGTTGTGTGATAACAGTTTGAGATGGAAAACTGGGCAGCTAATAGCGGGAGTCATAGTTCCGGTTTACAAGAGGTTGGTGGACGGCAGCAGTAACAAGTATGTAAAATATACTTCAGAGAGCCTAGAGAATATGGTGAATTCCATGCTTCAGCCGAAGTATGGCAGCAACATTAAGTTGATGGATAGGATCAAGAGTGTCGTTGCAGGACGCTTCTCACCAACAACTACCATTGCTGCAGCCTGATATTAATCTTTACATATGACTTTGCACCCTAGGGAACCTGACCTCCAACATCTAACACCTGAACATTAATAACAAAAAAAAAAAAAGTCAATATGTTGATGATAGTTTACTGTTGGAAGTCAATGGCTCATGCTAATGTATATTGATGCAGCTGTTAATATTGTGCATAATGATAATTGTAATTCTGCTAATGGATTTAAGTTTAATTGATTATTTAGTACCAAAGTCAAGTGTGGGTCTATGCATATAAGAGTTCAAGGGCATGTTAACTGTTGGGATAGATGAAAAAAGAGCTCAAGTTGTGATAATAATGGCAAACTCGAACCGACAGTGGAATGCCAAGAACTATATAATTTGGTTCTAGAATTGGGGTAGTGCATATTGAATAAATGTAATGGTTTGTAGTCTCAAATGGGCTATATACATATGGACCCATTTTTAGATTGTGTATGATTTTGTTTATTGTCATCATCATGATGACGAATTGACGATGACGATGACGATGACGTTTCCTCAAAACTGCCCTCAAACGTATTCTTATTTCTTGAGATTAAAATGAATAGTAGCTTATATGTAGGGCTGGCAAATCGTGTCTTAACAGGTTTAACAGGTCTCTGACGATGCGAACAACAAAAGTTCCATGAACATGACTCGTTTAGCTACTTTGTATCCCATGTTTATAACACAGTTATAAGTTTTATGTACCAAAAAAAGAGAAATAATGTATCTTTGCCTCTTAATTCTAATTACATAAGCAAAAGTAAAAATAGCATAGTGTATTTTTCAGTTAATAGGTCTAATCGTGTCTTGCCAGCCGGTTTCTCATCAAAGAAATTCACACAACTATATGTGGATTTTAGACATTTATGTTAAAAAATCCTTTGTTTAGTTTCTAATTTTGAGTTTCATCAAAATTTCATTATTTCACATGGTATAGGTCTAATTGAATTTAGAATGAGTCCATTTTAATTTTTAAGATTCTGATAACTATAGACTAAATAGTACATGTAAATTGAACAAAATTCTCCCATAGCATGTGTATTTTGTAAACACCAAGTCTTTTCTTGATTTCAACATAGTGTGATGTTATGTCCAAAATAACTCTAGGGTGGTTGTGACTTGTGTGTAGCCTCTCAAATTTGTATCTTAATGTCCATATCAATTAATCTTATTTTATCCGTTTATATACATATAAACTTATATGATATACAATTAAAAAATATTGTCTACTTCAACTCAAGAATTTGATTTTTTTTTCAATGAAAATTGATTTGCATATATGCAAAATTATAAAATGCTTACCAGGTGGTTTGTACGACTACAGCCTACATGTATGTTAGAATTTAGTTTCATTAGGTATGGGCTTGAATACTGCAACTGCTTAGTTGTTGGACCTTTTCATTACTCAAAGCCCATACAAACAAACACTTAATATTATGATATTTAAATAATTCTAATTACCAAAGCAATTATGCAATGAGCTGTTGTACCATGTGCTTTATGGGTGTTGTGTGTATTAGTTGGTTGTACCTTGCGCTTAAATGATTGTACTCTCGGTATAAAGGCCATCCTCTTACACGTGTCAACTAACACCTGTATCCATCTCTCCCTGGTCAACACACATCCACAAAGAAAACCCTATCTTCATACCCATACCCCCAATCTCTCTAATCTCTCCCTCTCTATGCAATCTCTCTCTACTCATTTTCTCTCTACGGTCACCCATACATCCCCAGCCACCTAATCGTCGTCACCCACCTTCGGCCAGTACGTGAAAGATAATATATGAATTCGTAACCAAGAAGTTTTGCCCCAAATTGTTGTTGATGATTCAGAACCGATACATGGTATTTTCCATCAAACCGGAGGTACTTTGTTGGTTTACCCATAATGTTTTACTTATATTTCACATTTATATGATATGGTTAATTATTGTTCTAGGGTTGCTTTATCAAGCTGGGCCGTCGGTGACAACGGCAGTCAAAATGCTCCAAATTCCCTATTGAAGGTACAATCTTAGTTAGTATTTGTTTGTACCTTTTTGGAACAATCTCTATACATTTTAGTGAAATGTTAAAGTTTTAAAACCATTGCAAAATTAGGTATATTTGTATAAGAAAAGGTATATTCGTCAATCCAGTTTGTGGGTTTCGGAGGATGCAGGGGTCATAGATTGGTTAAGAATTTGATTTTGCTGCAATTTGTGAAAGATTTGATAAAGATGAGGTGTTAATTACTTTAGGAAAAGGGATAAAAAAAAACCAAAAATCAATGAAAGTGATGTAAAAAGGATGAGTTTAAAGATGAAAATAATGCTTCTACTTGGTTTGTTCTTTTTCTTACTGATTTGGGGGTTCATTTTGTTTTGTTAGGTTGGTGTAGTGGTTTTGGTATACATTTTCTTTTGAATATTTTGTACAGATCGGATAGATATGAACGGCGACGATTGACTCTTTTTGGTAATCCTCCATTTCTTCCGGTTGTTCATCATTTTCGTCCGCAATCACCGTGGCGCTGGTAGTTCCTTTTTCACATAACGATTAGCGAGTCTTGATAGCGATTATCGATAAAACGATTGAATCATGAGAACGCTTCTATGTTTTGTCGGTGTTCCTAAGAATGGTTAGTTTGATTTTTGCGACTACTTTACTTTCAATCCAGTTAATTTTGAAAGTTCATGTCTAATGATTTTAGTAATTAATTGACTTATAGGCATGTTTGTTTAATGGATTATGATTATGTTTCTATTTTGTAAAGATAAGGGGAAGGTCTTGACAAGAACAAACAAAGGATCAAAGGTTATGTTAGGTTACCACCAAGCAAGGTACTCACGAGTGTCTTTCCTATGCCACTTACTTTATGTGTGATTACGTGAGAAACACTCCATAATTCACATGAAAAAGGTACTATCTTTTTAACTAAAAAATTTAAATTTGTCAAAATTAAGAAGAAAACAAGAATTCCCAGATCACAAGATGCAATATACATATCTACTATGTGTGTGTGCGCGTTTTAAAATAAAGATTGCATTTGAAGATACCTGATGAATAATAAGAGCTGGGACATCCAAAGAGATGCTTGAGGAGATTATTGATCAGTATTGGGTTTAGACATGGATGAATAATAATGATGATGATAACAGCTTCAATATGTGAATGTTGTTATATAATTATAATAATAATAATATGCATATATATCTAATGACAGGGTCAATGACGAAATTTTGACATTAAACATAAAGATGTTTAATTGTTGATGACTTTTTTTTGTAGGTATATTTTGTAGCCCCTATTAGTAATGCATGCCTTGCTCTCTGCCTCCATGCCCTATCTCCATAACCAAATCCGAGAGACGAATTCCCGATCTTCTTAAGCGTGTTCAAGATGTATTTAGGAAGGCCACAAACATCTTTTTGGGTCAGATGAAACTGTTATCAAGAACATTGATGCCTATAAACGGCTTTCCACCATCACCAGAACTTCTGTCAGTCCAAATGGTATATCATTCTTTCTTTCTTTTTGTCAGATATTCGTGGGTTTTACTGATCTGTCATGTATTGCTTATGATATGTTGTAAATGTTTCTCTTTTGATGTCAAGTTTATATTTTCTGCAAGTAAAATGATTCAGATATACTTAAAGGTTTGAACATATGTCTGTTTTCTTTTTTCTTTTTGAATTATTGTTGATAATTAACTATTTTGGAATGCGAAATCCTTATGAACTCCGTGGATATGTAGGTGAATATGTGGATATGGTGAAAAATGGAATCATTGACCTGCTGAAATTGATTAGAACAACCTTAGTTTATGCACAACAAGGTTAGTAAACCAATTATGTAACAAATTACATAGGGCTGCTCCAAGGAATGGATGCTAAATTTACTAATGTGAACAAACCATGTGTTAATAGTACACTACTGAAATTGTGTTAGCTAACACTCTGACAACAACGAAGATATTTCAACACCACTTTGGGAAGAAATAACAACACCAGGCTGATTCAACAGGCGTGCGAAATATTCTGCAGTAGCCCATGTAATATTGGAATTCACTGCGTAAGTACATACTCAACTCACTACTATATTAAATTTCAGATAGCATTCAGTATTAAACTCAACATTAAGACTAATAACACCTATCCACTGCAGGCACGCTACAGCTTTCTTCAACAAGTGCCACTTATGTTTGCCTTAATCCGCCAAGAGTAGAAGCCGAGATTCTAAAGGAATATAAGCACACTGTTTCACATGTCTTTATGAAAATATATTATTTATACACTTCAAAGAGAAGTAAAAGATGCAAACGGTTTATGAATTTGTATTGGTATCGCCAACCTATAACCCGCGCACGACGCCACACTGTTACCGACGTGCCCCGCCGCAACGCGCGGGGGACGACATCTAGTTATCTTCTATATTGAGGCAGGTTATATAAAATGTGATATTATAATATTGAGGCAGATTAATATTATGATATTATGATATTATCTTTAGGATATTTTTCAGAAGTATGGCCCAACTTGGTAGGCCACATATGCTATTTTTTTTCCCAATTGAAACGCCCAAATTGACTAAATTTTTCTTCAACAAGATTATGCCCTTGATTGTGCATAAAATTGGGTGATTGATTTCCAACATTAATCCTACTTTTTCCTTCTCAGCAATAAAATAGAAATAAACATAAAAGAACCATCTTTTATATTACACACTATTTTTTATCCCGGGAGCGTCCCGGGTTAAAATATCTAATATGACATAATAAAATATTTAATATGACAACATAATTAATGACTTGCAAATATATGATTAATGAATATCATCATCATTATTATTATTATTAGACCAACTGTACTGGGGCTTGAGTTATAACGCCCTTGCGGACGTGGCACAAAAATGGCGCCCCCCACACCGCTACGGGGGGCTCCATTTTTCAAAAATCTCCTCTGGCGTGATATAAGTAGCGCCCGAAAACAAAAACCCCAACCAATCACTAATTGACACCTCACACTCTTTCTTTATTATTATTATTTTATTATTTTTTTAATTTAAAAGATATAATAAAATATTAATAGGGGCTTTATTTATAAAGCCCCTACCACTACACCCATTTTTCAGTTTCTCTCTCCATGCTGACTCAGCTGCCACGTGGACCAATCAGAAAGGGGGGCTATATAAAGCCCCCCACTACGCATGGTCTTATTATTATTATTATTATTATTATTATTATTATTATTATTATTATTATTATTATTATTATTTATTTTAAACAAATCTCTTTCATAAGTTATCATATTATTATTTTAAAAAATTCATGGGTATCACTTAATCCCAGGCCCGACCCAAACCCACAATTTTTTTAAACTAATCCTAAACCTGACACAATACATGTCGGGTTACAAAAAATAGTCGTTTTTTTTCTCCGTTTTTTATATAGCACTATGGTGCTCGTTGGAAAGATAATAAAACGCTCGTTAATTTGGTGTAATTTTTTTCTTTAAAAAATATCGTATATAAAAGATATTAATGTTTAAAAGTTATAGGAGAAAACATGAGAGAGAAAATAATAAAGGTTTAATATTTACATTTAGTAGATTAGGTATTTAATAGATTAGGTTAACCATATTTAAACCATATTTATTCCTTTTTTTTAATTGGTCTAGAGTTGGCACATCACATCCTATGTGGCATCTCTCAAAGGAGAGATTACATAAGAGTATGACATGTAGGATTAATCCCTTTGCAATATATATATATATATAGATTAACATAAACACTTTAAAATACCCAAGTTAATTTACAAGACAAATAGCCCAATTCATATAGGGCACCCTTCAACTCAAAAAAGTGAAGAAGCTAAGTTTTTGGGTCCTTATAACACATTTTCAAGCAAACCCTTTTGAAATCAATAACTTTAGTCCTAAAAGAAGCTCTTAACAGGAGCTCTTCCAACAACTTTCATCAAGTTAGCCACTTCAAGAACCCTAGCCGTCTTGGTTCCCCTAACCGACTCAGCCGATGCTCTCCTTTCCTCGGCTTTGCGATGCGCTTTTGCTATCTCATTTTCCATCTTTTCCTTCGCTCTCGCCTTCTTCTCCTCTAGCTTCCTCTACATAAAAATTAACAAAATAAATAAATTGGTAAACTATTAGTGATGAATTTATTGACAATAAGTTAGAAATATAAGTTTATAGCGTAAATATTTTCATACTTCGACTTGCTTCATCTTTAAAGTCGCCTTTTGTACTTGCTCACTTTCCCACCCTTTAATGATCGCATCTTCACACTTGAATCTATTTGTAATCTCTGCGATCTTAGCGTTCTTCCATGCACTTATCTTCGATTCAACCTCCTCTTTCTTCACACTTGTCACGGGCACCACCACCTCCCTTACGTTCATATTAGACAAAGAAGGATGCAACACGCTATCAACTCGATCATATTCTCCTCCAATGATCACACGCTCATCATTTTCGACTCCAATAGTCTCTACAACTGATCCCGCCACCACCAAAGTACTATTATTGACACTTGTGATTGAAAAATCATCACGAGACGCTTGATCACTAGTAGACATGGATAAGTATGATCGTAAGGGATGGTAAACGGGTGGAGGAAGGACGGGTGACGGGGTTAAGGCGTGTATATCTCTCATAAGAGTTTCATTGTCATTAGGATTTGGATCTTCCCTAGCAACCCCTTGATAATTAGACATTTGAATGTGATTGAACAAAGTTATTTTGATGAAATACAACTATAGATCATGTATATGTGCATTGTGACATATATAATACGTGAATTGTTATCTAAAATCATTGGAGGATGCTTCGTTTCTGAATATAAAACACTAGTTTTTATCCCGGGAGCGTCCCGGGTTGAAATATCTAATATAACATAATAAAATATATTATTTTAAACAAATCTCTGCCATAAGTTATCATATTCAAATATAAAAAAAAAACAAATCTCTGCGCCGGGGTATAAATCTAGTGCCATTACAAATGAATTCGGAAGTTTGTAATCGATCATTCTAATAAGAACTAACATGAAATAAGAAAAAAAAAGTTAATTATTGAAATATCGAACGCATTAGTCTAAGGGTTATGTGATGCATTAAAAAATTCATGGGTATATGATCGGGTATGTAGTTCGGGTATTTGGGTATGTTGTTTCGGTAATTGGGTTGGGTATCACCTAATCCAAGACCCAACCCAAACCCACATTTTTTTTAAACTAATCCCAAACCCGACACAATACCTATCGGGTTACAAAAAATAGTCATTTTTTCTGCGATTTTTATATAGCACTATGGTACTCGTTGGAAAGATAATAAAACGCTCGTTAATTTTGTGTAATTTTTTTATTTAAAAAATCTCGTATATAAAAGATATTAACGTTTAAAAGTTATGGGAGGAAACATGAGAGAAAAAGTAGTAAAGTTTTAATATTTAGATTTAGTAGATTAGGTATTTAATAGATTAGGATAAAGATTATAATAGATTAGGTTAAATCATATTTATTTCTTTTTTTTAATTGGTTTAGAGTTGCCACATCACATCATATGTGGCATCTCTCAAAGGAGAGATTGCATAAGAGTATGACATGTAAGATTAATCCCTTTGCAATATATATATACTAGCTGACTACCCGGGAGCGTCCCGGGGTTGAAGTTTAAAATATTGATGAATGTTAAAAGTAACATGTATATGACAATTTTCCGAGCCCTGCGCTTTTATGTTTGCTGGTACATACTTCAAATTTTATGTTTAGTGGACATGTATTACATCCTACAAAATTTCATATATTTGTCTTGTATTCCTATAGAATCTTGGGCATGCATTCAATGGCCTATGCATCTTAGGAAAAAAAGAAAAAAAATAGTTGGGGAAACTTAGGAACCATTCTCTTATCACAACCTATTAGATAATAGCTCCTCAACTCAATATTATGTGTAGTACCAAGCTAAAAGCTCCCATACCATAGCTAACACAATCAACCTAACAATCACGATATAGGAAAATAAATGCACCATACAACTTATGAATTGTATCATTGTTACCAATAGCTGAAACTCAATTAAGAGAACTGAAATTGCTTATCAACTATCATAGCTGTTTAACTCATTTCTTAAAAGTGCAGTGGTAGATCCAAAACTTCATCGTCATGAAAATTGTAAAACAATAATAAAACTATAAAATAAAAAAAAATGGATTGTAAGCACCATAGGTACTATACATAAACTATACTAATTAAGAAGAAGTTGTGAAGCTTTGCTGAATAATGTAACTTATTATAAACAACATTTAAAAACCTAGACTAACATTCAAAACTGCTCGTGCTTCCCTTTGTGACCGGTTCTCACATTCACACCACCTTTCCCTACGCCCACATCTGTCCGCTTCCTTGGTTTCCCGGTATGCACACCGACACCGCCATTCCAGACACCAACATCAGTCCGCTTCCTTGCCAACATCAGACTGTTTTCCTTGCACCAAGAAAAGACTCTGGAAGTGTGTTGTGTTTGTATGAATATCAATCCTATAATAGACATTTAAAATGTATCAGAACTAAACATACATGATCTGATCCCTATGTTCTTTTTTTTTTTTTGAATAAGTAAACCGAATAGGATTTGATGCGAAGTCCATACCAGAAGACGTTTGTGGCACCTTGCACAAGAGCTGATGAGTAACGAAGGAGGACATCTACATTATCAAGTTCAACTTCAAGTCTTTAACAAAATAACACAAGAGCTGATGAGTAACGAAGGATAGACATTTTCGACATCTCCGGATCAAATGCTTGAGTAAAAACTGGAGTTGTCATTGCTATCTTTTCCTCTCTTGAATTCTTTCCAAATATATACCTGAAAAGTGTATATTAGCAATTTGCAAGACAGCATGGTCAAACCAAGGTTTGACCATAGTCAAATGTCTTAAAATACTCTGCATTAACTACGTTATATAGGTGACTGTTGCGGCTTATTTACTTATGAATGTGTTCAGTTGGGTTGTGTCTTATCTCAAACAGGTCAAATATAAAAATGAACTAAAAAGGAACTGCTCGAATGGGTTAAAAAACAAAAACTCACCGAGCTACATCGTTAAATCCTGTATTTCCAGCAAGCTTGTCACTTTGTGTTTCAATGACTACGAATGGGCTGTATTTTCGTACCTGGATAAGTACTTTTCGTAAATGTGATTTAAGCACCACATTAATATATTATTATCTTGAATTAGTGAAACGACTAAAAAATATCAACAAACCTCATAAGTTACAGTTCTTTTAAGAAATAAAAGAAGATGAAAAAGTGAGAAGATGATAAAAGAAGAAGAAGAAAGATTGAACAAACTTACAGGACAATAAAGAAGGAAACGATCGCCGCTAGGTTTTCAATGAAACAAAGATGAGAGCGATTCCAGATTCATGTTTTGATTTGAATGCGTATGTCGGTGGTTGTTGCTTATCGATTGAAGTTATCTAGAGTTGGATGATGATTGATTGACTTTGTGTATAATTGCTGCTATAAAAAATGGTGTAAGGGTGAGAGAAAGCAAGTACAAAGTTCGGTTATGATTTGAAAATGTGTATATATATTATATATGTGTGTGTGTGTGTGGTGTTTGTATTTGTTGCTTATCGATTAAAGTTGTATACAGTTTGGATGATGATTGATTGAGTTTTGGTATTATACTATTATTGTTGCTGTGTTTTGCAGAAAATGGAGAAAGAGAAGTTGGAGAAGCAGAAGCGGAAGGAGGAAAAGGCCATAAACTAATAGGTCAAAACGGATCATTTCAAAAAACGCATCAGTTTTGTTCGTGTCAAATATAACTTGAACCAACCTGATTATAAGTAAACGTGTTCAGGTTGCCATCTTTACTTGATCGATGTACTTTAATTTACCTTGGAAGCATAAACCTCTGCAGAAGTTTTCATTCATGGCCGGTTCATTCTGCTCGAGAAGCCGCACTACAAAACCACAAAGACCTGCAACAAACACACACTCCTTTAACATATAAAAAAAATATACAAATCACGTTCCGCGCAACTTTTATTAACTGTTCACCATAAATTAAACATACAAACGAAATATGGAAACGTTTGCAAGAAATTTTATCATGGATATATTTATCACTCTCTATGAAGGTTGAGTTGTATATGTGAATTAAGACTATTAGGTTATTTACAGTAAGAAGTGGATTAACTTCAAGGTAACCAAAGAATATTGTCCATGTAATAAAGATAACTTTAAAGCCTGGTACACAAAGTATAGGAAGAGGCTAAAAGAAAAGTTAGTTACCCTCCACCAAAATGAGCAATGGGCCCTACCAAAAGAAGAAAAAAAATGTATCAGGACACATGTAATTAGTTCTTTTGCAAGTGTTTGGATTGCTTATTAGATCTGCTTATCTGCTTATTGTGTTTTCATACAACAATAAATTGTTTTTAACACACTTGGTAATCTTGACCTATTCATCAAGAAATGGTTTGATTTAAGTAATTTTTGTTTACCAATGTGTTCATTTGGGTCTATTAAATTTATTCAATGGGTCACTATAATAAAAGTAGTTTACTTGAAATGGTATCGAATAAGATGTGCAAAACTTTTTTTTGACAGTAAATCAACATCAACCGATAATGGTTTTGGGTGTGCCAGCCAATCGATTCTAGCATATCTTTTGATTGCTTTATGTTAAATTAATATTACTGTTAGATGTATGCAATTAAACAATGTTTTTAAAACCAGGCCGGACATCCAATCGATCGTCTTACTGGTTCACTGGTCGGACCGGATTTAAGAACCGAATGACGTATAATTAATTTAATAAATAAAACTTTTAAGAATTTAAAATTCTAAATGAATTTTTAATATATAAAGTGAAAAAATAAAGAAACTAAAAATACAAGATGGCAATTCGTAAGGAATTATAGCAAAAAAGGACTCACCTTTACTATCTAAAAATCTTCTGTTTGTCAAAAGACACAAAAAGCAAAAACAGCAGCAACTTTTTCACCCTGAAATAATAATAATAATAATCCACACTCCACAAGACTTCATCTATCTCATGTAATTATAAAACAATAAAAACAGAAGAAGGCCAAGGCCTTAGAATCTGGATACTTGAAACACACACTTGTGTTGGTGTTAGAAAAGATGAATCATTTCATATATAATAATGAAAAAAATCGATCTTGGAAGATTGGGTGTTAAATTTTGTTCTATTGTTAGTTTTTACTTACCTTTATACTGAGTCACTTTCATGGATATATCAAAATCGAGCTTCATAATACTTGCGAACATGACAACAATCCCAAGAGTGAGGTAAGAGGAGGAAGTGACATACATATTTTTGTCAACACATGAAGCGAAAATAGACGTAGGTAGCATGGAAAAAAAAATTATTATTATCCAGCAGGCAAGACGGGTCAGAAACAAATGGGCCGGAGGTTGTAGATGAATGAAATACAGCCTGGTCAAACTACAACTGAGGGCCGTTTTTGCTGGTCATAACAACAGTGAGCGTATGGCAGTATAAGGATTATTAGTTACGAACGCACATCGATTTGGTACTAAAATACGAAAAAGTAAATTACAATTATGTTTTATTCCAGTAGCAGCATACCTTCAGCACAACTATAACCGTAGCAGAAGGCTTTGTAGCATCTAGTACTTGAAAATAGCATTATGCTTGTTTGGATCAAATTCGTCATTTGTTGGATCATACTTCTCCACAATATATTTCTAGCCTAAAACCAACAAATTGATTTACTATAAAAGTCACTTGATTACCAATATAGTCAATGTTAAGTCCTGAACTTCAAAGCAATAGTTTTATATCTAATACACAAATCGTTGCAAAGTGTACATATAATCAGATCTCAAATCCACACGAAATTAAATGACCTAAGAACCCTAGGTTACAATAATCAAATCATATACGCAACAGGAAAATAAATTAAAGCTTCAGTTTCAATTTAAATGGTATCATATAATCTAAATTCAAAATCTCTCATGATAATTTCAAAACAGACAATCAATGAGCTAATGGTTTCACAAATAAACAATTTTTTTTTAATCGAATAAACACCATAGAAGATAAAAGAGAAGCGGTTGCTTACCTCTGACAACGTCGTAAGTCATACATAGGATATTCAGGCCACCCGTACCAATGTTGTTGGTGCATTACTGTTATCTTCCATGTCCGATATGGGCCAACTATCACTACAACGCCGGTGTCCCATCCTTCATAAACTTCGGGTCAATAATCCGTTTTCTATCCAAAATCATGAACAAAATTCACAATTAACAAACCTAACTAACCTAACGCATCAATTCAAATTCACAATTGACAGTCAGGAAATTAAAGTTTGATATTTTACAAAAAAAAAATGAAGAGTAAAATAAGGAATTTGATTGAACCTAATGATAACTTTTAGATGGAACAACTAATCATCATCCTTTCGAAATCTGTCATCAAATCAAGTTGTTCCCCCAAATTTAAATATCTAAATTAAAGCATTAATTAAAATATAAAAAAAAATAATCTATTGAACCAAACAGATATATTTTTAAACGACATGTTACCCAATTGCCCATTTTGGCAGGCTTAGGTTTGAATAACCAGTATGGAGTTGCTTGTTGTGAACATATTATTTCAAAAGTCAATAAGCAACCGATCTCGAATACTACTTTATGGTACATAACTTATGATATTAATCAAAAATCAATATAATGGAACAATACACCTGTCTTAGAAGCCATAGAAATGATCACAAAAACAAAAAAAAAGATCTCTTTGCAGACCCTCCCACTATAATGTTCACAATGTAAGCCATAGAAAGTATATATATATATGTGTGTGTGTGGGTGGGTGTGTGTGTGTGTGTTTCATTGCATTTGTTAAAAAAACACAAACAGGAAACATGACAAGGTAACCAACAATGATATAAATTAGTACAATGAACAATATGATCTTTTGTATACTTCTTTAGAACTTGTTTCGCAACAAATCTCAAATTTCTAACACTTACGTAGGCCATTATAAAAATCTCAATAAGATATAGGATATTTACCATTTGTACTTTATGACTCACAAGGTAGAGGAGATAAGTAGCTACAAATTGAACTCTACTCTAGCATAAGCATATGTTAATGTCTACTGTTAGTTAATAGTCATTTACTTGCTGCACTAATGCTAATAGTTCTATTTACTTTCTTCCTGTATTCTTGGTAGAAAATATTCATCACCTACACCATGCTAACCAATGGGATCAGGTAAAGCGCAACTTGCACTATTAAGGCTATAACCAATAGGCACATTAACTATTGATTCATGATTGTTGTTACTTGCTGCACTAATGCTAATAGTTCTATTTACTTTTTTCGTCATAGTCTATGTTTTTGTCGGATGTGATGTAGAATGCACATATCAATTCTGTTCACAAATGAATAATACATTTAAATAATGAAACCTAAATTACTTATCTCCTTCAATAGATCTAAGAATTCTCTTCACAATTGAATAACAAATCTAATATTCAAACCTACATTACTTGTCTTACATTAACAAAACCAACTGAACTGACATTCAACTTACCTCCACTGAATAATGAAACCTAAATGAATCCTCTTCACAAATGAATAATAAATCTACATTATCAAACCTAAATCAATTTTCTCTTTCAATACATCTATCAATTCTGTTAACAAATTAAACTAAACTGACATAAATTCAACTTAACTCAACTTACCTATAACATAACTAAACAATGAAACCTAAATCTATTAATATACACCACAACTGACCTTCAACACCTTTAACTAAATAATGAAACCTAAATCTATTACTATAAAACTCAACTGAGATTCAACAGATCTATCACTAACATATCTAAACAATAAAACATATAAATCAGATTTAAAATTACAATCCAATAAAAATACATATACATCTAAATTTTAAAAATAACAAATCTATGAAAAAGATATGTAACAATTAACTTGCAACTAATAAACCAAAAGCATATAAATCATAAATTAAATATTATAGATCTGAAAATTAAATAAAAAATAAACAATCAACAATAATTAAAAAGTACTACAAAATCTGAAGATTACATCAATTCATGAATACAAAAACATACTAATTCAGATCTGGAATAAAACAAATAAATTAAACAATCAACAATAAACATACCGATTCACCTATTCAAGATGACAGCATACATATGAAGGTAATTTCCGCTTAAATATGAACCTATTAACAGATCCGCAGCAAGTGATATCCGCACCAAGTGAAAGGACAATAAAAGGAAAAAAAAACACAAACATACTAATTCAGATCTGGAATAAAACAAATAAATTATACATTCAACAATAAACATACCGATTAAAGATGAACCTATTAAAAGATCCGCAGCAACTGAAAGGACAATAAAAGGAAAAAAAAAACGAAAGAGTGAGATGATAATAAAAAGAACAAAAAGAAAGATGAAACACAATATTTGCATCAAGAAGAACTTACAGATCACTGAAGAAGAAGAAGACGATCGGTGTTAACTATTGGGAAGGAATCGAGACGATCGGTGTTAACTATCGGGAAGGAATCGATCGAAGTTTTCTTGATTCAGATTAAGAGAGTAAAGCAGAAGGTTTATTGTGATGAGAGAGGCGATTGAAAAGAGGCGTAGGAAACTTTAGGGTTTTTTAGGTTAGCATGTGTTTTTTTTCTTGTTAATTAAGGAAATAGTTCAAAAACACCCAAAACACTCAAATATGATGCCACGTGGCACTTTTAAGGGGAGGTTGAGGCCTCCATTGGACGCCACGTCAGCATATGCATTTTCTTTTATATATATTAATAGATACTAGGTGAAATCCCGTGTGAAAACACGGGAACACTAAATCCAACTAAAGCTGAAAATCCATTCATTGGTAGTTGTGCTTCTACCTTTAGTAACCACTGATAAATGAAATAGCTGATTGGAAACCACTGATGAATCGGTAACAACTGATGAATGAATCAGCTGATGATTATCCATGGATGAAGCAAGCAAAAGAGGATGAAACAAACTTCTGATGACAGCAGTGGTTTGCATTCAACAGATGTTGTCATCAGAAGTTTGTTTCAAAGTAGACCTATTGAACAGAGTAGACCCATTAGTAATAAAACGCTCGTTTTTTCGTTCTTTATATAGCACTATGGTACTCGTTGGAAAGATAATAAAACGTTCGTTAATTTGGTGTAATTTTTTTTTTTCAAAAAAAGTGTCGTTTAAAAGAGTTATTAATATTTAAAAATTATGGGGAAAAGTGCATGTGCCATGCACATGATAGAGAAAAAATAATTTAATATTAGATGGAGTATCCATAACCCATTTAAATGACCCAGTAAAATGAGCGGAAAAAAATTTAAAGAAAGCTCTCATAAAATGCCATGTGTCCATCATTAGCTTTCATTTATATAATATAGAAGATTAATTTGGTGTAATTTTTTTTTTCAAAAAAAGTGTCGTTTAAAAGAGTTATTAATATTTAAAAATCATGGGAAAAAGTGCATGTGTCATGCACATGATAGAGAAAAAATAATTTAATATTAGATGGAGTATCCATAAGCCATTTAAATGACCTAGTAAAATAAACGGAAAAAACTTTAAAGGAAGCTCTCATAAAATACCATGTATCCCTCGTTAGCTTTCATTTATATAATACAGAAGATGAATGTCACTGTCCATCAATAATATATGTAGCCTCTGAATTAAAGTGATTGGTGTAGATTATGAAAACGCGTTCTTCATTTTTTTTAACTTTATTCAAAAAGCAAATAGGACGTAGCCATATTCATATTTTATTTAATTTTATATTGTTTTTCTCTTAAAACTTTCGAAAAAGTTGAACATAATGGGATTATATTTTCTTTATCTAGAAGGAGAGATTGTTATTCATCAAGGGTGTCCATATCAACTTCCTTTTAATATTATTATTGATTGATTTTCTATTTACAACACGTGAGTAAAGACAAAAGAGTCACTTTTAGCAAAAGATTCAATGAGTAAAATGAACATTCCTAGTATTTTGTTAGAACTATCATTGGTGTGGGATTTTCTGAACTAGATTAGGTATTTAGGTACCCTTTTTATTTCTTTTTCAAGAAAAATGCTATGAAATAACGACTTTCGTTATTACAATTGTAAAAAATGTTTGAGCCAAGTTACGAAATTCTCTCATCCCACTTTCTTCCCCTTTCTCATTCTCGGTTCGCAACGCCTGTTTCCAAGACAAACTACTCTTTTTTCTCTTCAAAGTCCGTAGGCAATGCTTCTACAAGGGCTACGAACAACCCGACTAAAGGAATATGAACCGTGATTCTTTCATTTCATTGATATTGAGACAATTATCTCAGTATATAATACTCTTTCATTTCATTGATATTGAGACAATTATCTCAGTATATAATACAAGGTGTTAGAAAAAAGCGTTTATTTGAGAATCAGAATAAAAATATCATCATTTCCGCCGTTAGGCTCCTCTCAATTCTTTCCTTTTTTGTGACTTTTATTCTATAAATTGTACCATTGTTCTTTTGGTTGTAATCAATCAATTTACAAAACAGATATATAATTCTCAGTTTCAATTTCTATCATGGTGTCAAAGCAGTGAACAACTCTTGATCGTTTTCACAAAGCTCTTCATCTACCCCTAAGCCACCATGTCTTTCGACGGCGGTTTAGCGAATCAAAATCAAACCACAACCGACCTTTCAATTCAGTTAGCCAACCTTCTGACCGAGTTCCCCACACCCAAATCGCTATGGGATGTATTCGTTGCAACATACGCAACGCTCCGAAAAGAATCTGCCGATCAAAACATTCTTGGAACCACCAAAACTCTATCCGGAATCGAGGTTGGATTAGCCACGAGCCAAACGTATACGAGTGATGGAGTCCTAGGACTTGTTTCCAAGGGACAACAACATCGGTCAGATTCTTCCAGGACCAAAATAGATAAAACCAAACTAAAGTATGACCATTGTGGTATGTCAAAACATACCAAGGACCAGTGTTTCAAGATTGTCGGTTACCCCGACCCGTGGAATAACGGGCACAAGAAGAGAACCGGGAAGGTAGCGGTCGCCACTCGCAAGGCTGGGGATGTCAGCGGCGGCGTCGTGGAGGGAGCAGAGCCGATCCAACGTTTTCAGAGGCCCTAAGCAAAATACAAGTTGGGGGCCCTTTAAATTTGTATAGTTCACAAAAAAAAAAAAAAAAAAAAAAAAAAAAAAAAAAAAAAAAAAACTTACACTAGATGGACATTACAATCTCCTTTCTGGTAACTATTAATCAATTAAAGTATTCCGTATTCATTTTATTTACTTACTCCCATTAGGTATATTGCAAATTAAAGACATTTTCCCATTTAAATTTTGAACCCGTTTTGTGGATCTACAATTTACTATTTATTTCTTTTGGGTTTGATTTAATGCTTTTCTCAGCATCTACTTTGGTTGAGAAAGTAGATTAACTTTATATCGTCCAATTCCTCTTGTAAGAGCATTCACATCCCGGGCATTAAATATATATGAGTGTGTCCATCAAATTATATAAGGTGAGTGTAAGTGGTTGTGAGTGGAGGATATAGAGAATATTTGGTGGAGCACTTTTACCCCTAAATATGAAAAGTTCCTGTTCACCCCTATACATATTTTAATATTTTTAGAAGTGGTTGTGATTGAGAAAAGAGAAAATATAAAGATAAAATTATGAAAAAGTATTATTATTTTAATTAGGAGAGAGAAGATTTAAGGGTGGAGTAGTGATTTTTAGTGTAATTTAATGGATGAGATTTGGTGAATGGGATAAGAATGCTCTAAGACTTCAATCCTTGATAACAAAAAAAACTGTCAATGACAATCGGCAATAGCAAATAAAAGTCACAAATTTTAGAGATTTAATCGTTCAATACTTGTTTGTTTTTTACTTAGGCCAATACAAATGTAATACACGAAAAAATAAAAAACTTAAATTTTCAGGGCCCTTAGTTTTTGGAGGCCCTAGGCCTTAGCCTAGGTTGCTAACACAGTAGGTCCGGCCCTGGAGGGAGGTACAGGGTTTAGGAGTAAAACCTCAAATCCTTTTCTAAACCCTAAGTTTTTGGATTTCAAGATTATAGATATGTTAGATAATTTTTCTGATGGCAAGAACCTATTAAGAACCATTGATGATGATGATGGTTTGGTGGAACACAAGGAAACCAACAAAAAATTATGTCACTAGTACATCTAAAAAGACTAATTGTAATAAACAACACAACAAACAATGCACAATTGAAAGTGGGCCATCTAAAGAAAAAGGTAATTAGGATTCATACACCCTCTATTTAGGATTCATACACCCTGGCCCACATCACATACCAATAAGAGGCTGTCACATACCCCAAAATGTGATGTCACACCCCCAGAATATGACGTCACAGGGTGTATGAATCCTAAAACTCAAAGGAAAAATGTCTAAAAAACTATTATCTTGGGGAATGGGCCGAAATTGTCCTAACATGGACAAGAGTTTTGGGAGCCATGTTTTTTACACTAAAAATGAAAGAAAATTGTTTTAAAAGAAGAAAAATATATTTAAAGAAAAATGTATTATAAAAAACGTTTTTTTTTTCGATAAAATAAAACAGAAAAAATTTAGTTTTGTAAGAAAAAAAATATATAAAACCACAAGCTAACATGGCCCAAAATTGTCCTAACATCGAAGGGTCATGGATTTTTGACAGTGGTGCCACTGACACCATGACTTATGATTTGTCCGATATAATTTCTAAAACGAAACCAAGGATTAACCAAATCAAAACTGCAAATGGGGGGTTGTTCCTATTAAAGGAGGAGGGACAGTTGAAATATCTCCCACTTTAAAACTTTCAAATTGCCTTTACGTCCCATCCTTATCTCACAAATTGTTATCAATTAGCCACGTAACAAAAGAGTTAAATTGCATCGTCATGATGCATCCAACCTTTTGTGTCCTTAAAGATATCAGGACGGGAATGATCATTGGGCGTGACATTGAGTGATCGGGGCTATATTATGTGGAAGAAGTAACTCAACAGGGTAACGTGATGCTCGCTCACGGGACTATAAATAGAGAAGCTTGGCTTTGGCATAGGAGACTAGGTCACCTATCTATTGGTTATTTACATCTTCGATTTCCAAAACTCTTTCCTTCCAATAAAACTATAAATTGCAAAACTTGTGCTTTAGCTAAGAGTCATAGACATACTTATAACTTAAATAATACACGTGTTGAGTCATATTTTTCTCTCATTCATTCTGATGTATGGGGCCCTGCCGAAGTTAACTGGGGACAAAATTTTCGTTTTTTGTGCTATTTATTGATGATTGCACTCGTATGACGTGGATCTATTTCTTGAAACATAAATCTGAGGTCTTCGAAAAATTTACTATCTTTTATGCTATGATACAAACTCAATTTAAAACTAATATCCAAATCTTTCGATCCGACAATGGAGGTGAATTTGTAAATGAGTCTATGAAGCAATTCTGTAAAAAAAAAGGAATAATTCATCAAAAAACTTGCCCCTACACCCCCGAGCAAAATGGCACTGTTGAACGAAAAAATCGTATTTTATTAGAAATAACTCGAGCCTTCTTAATTGAGTCTCAAGTCCCTGCATCCTTCTGGCCAGAAGCTGCTGCTGCCACATATTTAATTAATCGTCTACCTCTTCAAGCCCTGTCCGATTTTACAAAAATCCCTCCTCCTCTTACTCTGCTACCACGTGTTTTCGGATGCACCGTCTATGCTCACATTCCTGAACATGATCGAGGGAAGCTCGGACCATGTGCAGAGAAATGTGTCTTCGTAGGCTATGGTATTGACCAAAAGGGGTATCAGTGCTATAGGCCAAAACGACGACATATGTACACTACCCTTGATTGTGACTTCCTTGAAACCCAATTTTTTTATACCTCCCAACACAGTGGTCAGGGGGAGAAGAATGTTGACCCACTGAATTGGTTGAAATGGGCTCCTATGTCAAAGGAAGTTAATACCATTAATATCCAAGATGACCCACTTAGTTCCTCTCAATCACCTACCGTCAATGCTACTGCCTAAGATCAGCCCAGTCCTAAGGTAAGTCATTTACATACATATGAGGATACTGAAAATAGTGAACCTCGAGATCCTGAGGATACTGAAAATAGTGAACCTCAAGATCCTCACGTCCCTCCTGGTCCAACTAATATATCTGATAATAATGAATCTTCTATTGATATATATGATAACAATGAAGTAGCAAGTGATCAGGGTATGCAGGAGGAACAAGAGGAATCAATACAAGAAGAGCAAAATATACAAAATGAGGTAGTTGGAAGATATGTGCTACCTCCAAGAGCCAATAGAGGGGTACCTCTCAATCACCTACCGTCAGTGCTACTGCCCAAGATCAGCCCAGTCCTAAGGTAAGTCATTTACACACATATGAGGATACTGAAAATAGTGAACCTCAAGACCCTCACGTCCCTCCTGGTCCAACTAATATATCTGATAATAATGAATCTTCTATTGATATATATGATAACAATGAAGTAGCAAGTGATCAGGGTATGCAGGAGGAGCAAGAGGAATCAATACAAGAAGAGCAAAATATACAAAATGAGGTAGTTGGAAGATATGTGTTACCTCCAAGAGCCAATAGAGGTGTACCACCAAAACGATATTCCCCAGAGAAAGAAGCAAGATCAACTAGATATCCCATGGCAAATATGGCAAACAAAAACTTGTCTAAAGAAGCTAAAGCCTTCACTGCTGCTCTCTTTGATGAACAACATCTAAATTCCACAGAAGAAGCCTTAAGATCCAAAGAATGGAGAAATGCCATGGAAACCGAAATGGAAGCTCTTATAAAAAACGAGACTTGGGAAAAGTGTATCCTTCCTGCTGGAAAGAAACCAGTAGGTTGTCGATGGGTCTTCACTATCAAACATAAACCAGATGGAACTATAGAGAGATATAAAGCCCGCCTAGTTGCCAAAGGATATACCCAAACATATGGGATTGACTATTCAGAAACATTCTCTCCCGTGGCCAAAATCGATACTATCCGAGTTCTCTTCTCTATTGCTGCAAATGAAGGATGGCCTCTTCACCAGTTTGATGTAAAGAATGCTTTCCTTCATGGAGAATTAAAAGAAGAGGTATATATGGATCCCCCACCTGGGTTTACGAATGATTTCAATAACCAGGAAGTATGTAGATTAAAAAGGACTCTCAACGGGCTTAAGCAATCTCCTCGTGCCTGGTTTGAAAGATTTACTTTAGCAATGAAGGGATATGGATTCAAACAAAGCAACTCCGATCATACTTTATTTCTCAAGCTAAAAGGTAAACTTGTGACTTGCTTAATTATATATGTTGATGATATGATTATTACAGAAAACGATGATGAAGAGATGAGGAAACTAAAAGCAAACTTGTTCACGGAATTTGAAATGAAAGACTTAGGGAGACTGAAGTACTTCCTTGGGATTGAGGTGCTAAGATCCAAACAAGGAATTTTCCTATGTCAAAAGAAGTATGTCCTTGATCTTCTTGCTAAAACTGGAATGGTCAATTGCTAGCCAACCGATACACCAATGATGACTAATCAGAAACTTTATATCAATGTTTTTAGAACTGGACCGGACGTCAAACCGGACGCCTTACCGGTTCACTGGTTGGACCGGTCGGACCGGTTCAACCAGATTTAGGAACCGGATAATTAATTTATAATTTAAAATATAAATAAAAAACATTACCATAGTTGTTTTTATATATGTGTAGTAAAATTTATGGATGGTTAATCAGCCCATTTATACTTACTCCCTTTATAATAAAGCCCAACATTTATCCCAATATATAACCACTTTATAATTAGGGTTATAGTTAAAGGTTTTTATCTTCCTTTTGACTCCTGCATAGCCTCCACCATAGCTAAACTTCAAAAAGTTTTTGCATAGATCAAATACTTGGTTTAGTAACAAAAATCACTTCTATAAATCGAAGCCGTCTTGTTGATTAATTGTTTACTCATGCCTTCTGCTCTTGTGTTAGATCGTGATAGAAGGCTTTGAAGCTGATGGTACCTGCAATGAAAGAAGAAAGATCGATGATGATGATGATGAATTGATGATGAAGACGATCGATGATGAAAGATTAAAGAAAGAAGTTCATTAACTTCATTTGGTCTTTTGGCTGCAAAAAAAGAAACAGAGAAGAAACAGAGAAGAAAGTAGCTTATGGTTGTTCAAAGGTTTTTTACAAAAATAATAATAATAACACACACGTCCGGTCCGGTCCAATAGCACCGGTTCCCGGTCCGACCACCCGGTTTCCGGTCGAACCGCCCGGTCCTCTTCAACTACGGTCTGTTTATGTGACTCGGCCCGGCTCACCCTCCGGATCCCGGTCCGACCGGTCGAACCGGCCGGTCCGGTCCGGGTTTCAAAACCATGCTTTATATGGAAGAAGGAGCAAAATTAGCAAATAAGGAAAAGTATCAACGTCTAGTAGGAAAACTCATATATCTCTCCCATACTCGTCCTGACATCGCATATGCAGTTGGAGTTGTCAGCCAGTTCATGCACCAACCTCAAGTCAATCACATGGATGCTGTTTGGAGGATCATAAGATATCTTAAAGGAACCGCTAGTCATGGGATCCTTTTCCAACCGAATAAACATCTGAGAATCCAGGTCTATACGGACGCTGATTGGGCAGGAGACAAACAAGATCGAAGATCTACATCAGGATACTTTACCTTAGTTGGCGGGAACTTAGTCACCTGGAAAAGTAAGAAACAAAAGGTTGTCGCTCTATCAAGTGCTGAGGCTGAGTTTCGAGGCATTGCAAGAGGTCTAGCAGAAGTACTATGGATACGTAAACTACTAACCGAGATTGGATTTCCCCAGACTGAGTCAAGTAAGATCCTTTGCAATAACAAAGCAGCAATGCAAATATATGAAAACCCTGTTCAACACGGCCGTACGAAACACGTGGAAGTTGATAGGCACTTCATCAAGGAGAAACTTGAAAATAAAACTATAGAACTTCAGTTCGTTCGATCAGAAGATCAGCTTGCAGACATCTTAACAAAATCCGTTAACGGAAGACTCTACGATAACTGTTTGTTCAAGTTGCATATCGGAGACCCCACTACTCAACTTGAGGGGGAGTGTTAGAAAAAAATGTTTATTTGAGGATCAGAATAAAAAGGCAATCAAGATTATAGCCGTTAGGCTCCTCCCAATTCTTTCCTTTTTTTTGTGTGACTTTTATTCTATAAATTGTACCATTGTTCTTTTGGTTGTAATCAATCAATTTACAAAACAAATATATAATTCTCAGTTTCAATTTCTATCACAAGGGATTATCCTAAATATGGATACATGAAAAATACACTTAATTACAATATAACAATCATCCCTATAATTATGCTAGCTATTACACCCCCGCAGTCGAAGCGGAAGGTGACCATATGCTGAGACTGGAACGAAAGTCTTCAAACAGAACGCGTGGTAATCTCTTGGTGAAGATATCTGCAGTTTGAAATCTGGATGGGACATGAATGATGCGAACATTACCCCGCTGAACTTGTTCTCGAACAAAATGGATATCCAATTCAATGTGTTTTGTCCGTTGGTGTTGAACCGGATTGCCAGATAGATAAATGGCGCTAACATTATAACAGTATACCATGGTAGTGTGTGTAAGGGGTAAGGATAGTTCGAGAAGCAGATTCCTAAGCCAGGAAATTTCTGCCACAACATTAGCTGCTCCGCGGTATTCGGTTTCTGCGCTGGAACGCGAAACGGTTTCCTGTCGTTTGGATGACCTTGAAATCAAATTATCACCGAAATAGACGCACTAGCCACTTGTGGAACGGCTGGCGCGGGGCAGCCAGCCCAGTCAGCGTCGGTATAGGCTACCAAGGAGGTGGCGCTAGAGGGGCTAAGAGTGAGACCAAACGCGCACGTCCCTTTGACGTATCGTATGATCCGTTTCAGGGCGTTCCAGTGATCCACGCAAGGGGCGTGCATATGCATGTAGATTTGTTGTACCACATATGTGATGTCTGGTCTAGTGAAAGTAAGATACTGGAGAGCCCCGGCTAAATTGCGGTACAATGTAGCATCATGAAACGGTTCGCTAGAGGTAGCACTCATTTTAGCATTTGTGTCAACAGGGGTGGCGATAGGATTGCAAGATTACATCCCTGCGCGTGCAATGATGTCAGTGGCATAGGACTGCTGAGATAAGAACATGGTGTTGGCATGTCTAGAAACAGAAATGCCTAAAAAATAGCTGAGAGGACCAAGGTCTTTCATGGAAAACTCAGCTGCAAGGCTAGCTAGAAGGCGGTGTCGAAGAGTGTCTGACGAAGTGACCAAGAGAATATCATCCACATATAAGAGTAAGTAGGCTGTGTCATGACCCTGGTTATATGAGAAAAGAGAAGCATCGGATCTGCTATGGTGAAAACCCATGGTAAAAACATAATCGGTGTGTTGGAGATGTTGTCTTCAGCCCACCTATAGGCCCAGTCGTTTTGAAGCCCAATATGATTAACTTGTTGAGCAAGATTAACATAGGGTTTAACCCTAATTTGTGCCTATAAATAATCTCTTGTACTTGTAATCTTTGTATCACTCAATAATAAGAATACCCCAGTTGCCCCCGTGGACGTAGGTCAGTTTAGACCGAACCACGTAAATACTTGTGTTCGTGTGCGTGTGTGTTCTACGATCCTAACAACTGGTATCAGAGCCTAGGGCTCGAGAAGATCGCTTCCGCCGGCAGGTGTGTCGGGTCGGCGGAGGGCAGGCGTAAAAGAAGAGAACACGTACCTGATAACACCCGTCATCCACCACTGCGCCGCCAGCGTCGTCCCTCCTCTTCCTCTCCACCCTATCATCCGTCACCTACCCTGGTTTGGTTAGGTTTCTTGCTCAAGTCAACCACCCCGAGTCGCCCATCTCCACCCTGTCTAAGGGTTTAGGTCAAACCAGATTCAGCTGCTGCAAACATCAGGTTATGTAGGGTTTCAGTTTAAATCCTTCTGCCTCGTGATACCCAGATCTAGGGTTGTGTTTGCTAAATCAAAAGCAAACCAAAAGAAAGGTTTCTTTGGTTTGTTTTTTTATTGTTGGTGGAGAAGGAAAATACATCGAAGTGGGTTGTTGTCTGATCATGTAAGTTGGTCAATGATTTGGGGTGTGCTTGTTTTTTTTGTTAAAAAAAGTGGAGAATAAAATGGTTTGGGTATTTTTTTCTTTTCTGGTTGTAGTGCCACTAGGAGAAAAAACAAGGACTCAATAGAAGTGGAATATTATTTTGGTAGCGAAAGCCAAGATAGAGGGGGGTTTTGGATAAATCTAATCAACGTGTTTTGAAGAGCCGTTTATGAAGGCCAGAGAACAAGATTATAGACCAGTGATTATTAATCAGGTGCTATTGTTCTAAGTTGGTTTGTTTGTTCGATTCAGTTTCGTTAGTCGTGTTATTGTGTTATCATGGCAGAAGACGGAAGGTGCAAAATCGATAAGTTTAAACGGTACGAAATTTAGTTGGTGAGCCGGGGTGTAAAGTTCAGCCAGGTCGCAGAAAAACGAACAGAAGGAAATCGAGCAGGTGGCTTTGGATTTGGTTCGTTTCGCGGGGTGAAAGAAAACAATATAGGCGAGTCGGTAGCTTTGTTTTTCTTTTATTGGTAAAATATGGAGATAATGGAACTAGCACGGGTGCTGGTGACGACATAAGTGAAGAAAAAAAAAGGTGAGTGGCAAGTCATGTGAACTACTACTGCCAGTTGGATGATCTTTCGGTTAGGGTTTGCGTTAACTGATCGTGTGTACGGTCATAGAACCCTTGGTACCACTTGATTTCATGAAAGCTCTGCTGCGTTATAACCGTTTGCTTGTTAGCTGGTTGGGATAACAGGGACAGTGGGAGCTTGGCATAGTTGACTTGTTGGGGCTGCATAGAGGGGTGGACATTTTTTAGAGTCGATGTCATATATATGAAATTCTGCTTTTGGGAATGTGTCTGGGTTTGATGCATTGGAACTCAGTGGAAGGCAGTGAGACTCTTGGGTCATGAATTCTGGTGCTTCATTTCATGCTACCCACAGCACTGAAGCATTGCAGATTTTGAAGAAAGGTGACTTTGGTAAGGTAAGACTGGCGAACGATGAGATTTTTGTTGTTACGGGCATGGGTGACGTATATTTGAAGATTTCAGCCAGCTCATGGACTTTGAAAGATGTCAGGGTCATTCCAAGTTTGAAGAAAAGATTAATTTCTATCGGGCAGTTGGATGATTAGGGGCATGAGGTTAAGTTCGGAAATGGGCAGTGGAAAATTGTTAAGGGAAATCTTGTCGCAGCTCGAGGAAGAAATCGAGGTTCGCCTTACATGGTCAGTTTACCGTCTGAGGGAGTGACCGTCCCAGTTCAGAAGAGAAACAAAGTCGGGTTCATAGAATCTCGTGAGCAGAAGAAGGTTGTCTTTGCAAGTAAAAAACCTAGAGTCACAGGTTAGATTCAGGATGAATGAGCGAGGAAAGGTTCAGGTAGACCAGTAAGAGGTTATCATGACAGTGGGAGCACTAGTTGTGCTTCAGTCGGAATTCCTAGACGACATTGGGTCAGGAGAACCAGTATTCCCGCTGATAAAATCTCTCCAGCGGATTACTTGCTGAATATGGAGAGTGTTTGTTCTCAGGGTGTTTCAGGATCCAGTAGATTGTGTCAGTGGGAGCCGGTAGAGATAGAGAATGAGTCAGTGGTAGACACAACCATGACTGATGAGTTGGAGCTCGGGGGAGCTTTAGCTGGTCTCCAGGAATAATGTTGAGGAGATCGGGGTAACTGGAGGTGCATTGAAGATTAGAGGGAGATCTAATTTACAGAAGTACAAAAGAGATGGTGCAGTTCGTGGTCCGAAGACACCAAGTGGGAGATTGTTGGAGATGTTGTCTTCAGCCCACCTATAGGCCCAGTCGTTTTGAAGCCCAGTATGATTAACTTGTTGAGCAAGATTAACATAGGGTTTAACGCTAATTTGTGCCTATAAATAATCTCTTGTACTTGTAATCTTTGTATCACTCAATAATAAGAATACCCCAGTTGCCCCCGTGGACGTAGGTCAGTTTAGACCGAACCACGTAAATACTTGTGTTCGTGTGCGTGTGTGTTCTACGATCTTAACACGGTGAAGCGTTAATACCATGCCTTCGGTGCCTGTTTTAACCCGTATAGAGATTTGCGCAAGAGACAAACATAATCTGGAAATTTTTTATCACGGAAACCCATGGGATGATGCATGTAAACTGTTTCATTCAAGTTTCGGTGTAAGAATGCGTTTGTCACATCAAGTTGGTGAACTGCCCACCCCTTAGATAAAACAAGAGAGAGAACGGTCCTGATGGTTGCCGGTTTGACCACAGGGTTGAACGTCTCTCCACAATTAATGCCCACCTATTGTGATTGACCATCACATACCAATCTAGCTTTGTACCGCTCCAATGTGCCATCCGACTTGAATTTATGTTTAAACAACCACATACTACGGACAATATTCATGTCAGGTGAGCGAGGAACTAACTCCCACGTAACATTTCTAAGTAATGTATTAAACTCAGTAGTCATGGCGGAGTACCATACCGGGTCTCGTAAGGCATCGGTGGGGTTTTTAGGTATGGGTTGGATGGTAAGATTTTGGGTAGTGGTGTGTAGGTTAAACGGTAGTTTGGGTTTATAGATACCACTCATTGAGCGAGTGTGAACGGTGCGGGCAGGTTGTTGTGTGGAAGTGGAGGGTGGGCGGTCGTTTGGGACGGGCATAGGAGCGGGGTCTGATGGATTGGTGTGGATTGCGAGTGGTGTGGGGTGGGCCGAATGGCTTGGGCTGGGTGATTGGTGAGGGATGTGGGCCGGTGAGGGGATTGTATGCGATGGGCCGTGTGGAGGAGTGTTTGGGCCGGTAGTCGGGTGAGGGGTGACGGGCGAGGTGGTAGAGTGGGGTGAGGTTTGGTTTGGAGTGATGTGTGGGCACAAGTGGTGAGGAAATTGGTCGATTAAAAATTCATAGGTGGGGGGCGGTCCGATTGTTTGATGGATGGGGAAGGTGGTTTCGTCGAAGGCTACGTGACGAGAGACAAAGATTTGTCTCGTGGCAAGGTCTAGGCACCGGTAGCCACGATAAGCGGGTCGGTAGCCAAGAAAGAGACATGGCTAGGAGCGGTTTCTGAGTTTATGTATTGTGGTGGACGGGGTGAGTGGGTAGCCAAGGCACCCAAAGACACGAAGGTGGTCATAGGAGGGTGTGGTGAGGTATAGAATTTCAGTGGGGGTTTTGTTTTGTGTTTGTTTGGAGGGTAAGATGTTTAGGAGGTAGGTGGCGGTTTCGAGGGCATAGTGCCACAGGTGGGTAGGAAGGTGGGAGTGGGCTAGTAGGGTCTGAACCATGTTGTTAATTGTTCGTATTTTTCGTTCGGCCTTACCGTTTTGCGAGGAGGTGTAGGGACAAGAAAGGCAATATAAAATGCCATTGGTTGTGAAAATTTTTTGAAATGTGGAGTTGACATATTCACGACCATTGTCACACTGAAAGGTCTTAATGGTTGTTTCAAATTGTGTTTTTATTTTGGATGCGAAGTGTGAAAATTGAGTAAATACATGTGATTTATTGGTGATTGTGTAAGTCCATAAGAAATCACTAAAATCATCCAAAAATAACACGTAATATCTATGACTAGATGAGCCAATGATTGGATAAGTCCAAATATCGCTATGCACAATATCAAATGGTTTAATAGTCATATTATTGGAGGCAAAAAATGGTAAACGTACACTTTTTTCCAAAAACACAAGACTTTCATACATTATTCTAAAATTTATTAAAAGAAATAGAATTGGAATTTTTTTAATTTATTCAAAGAGGGGCGTCTTGGGTGGCCAAGACGGTGATACCAAAGTTGTGAAGAGATAGCTGCAAAGGCAGTAGGCTGAGTAGACGATGACCCGAGCACCAGAGGGTAAAGATCATTGCTGCTGTTGCACCGAAGGAGAGGGGCCTTCGTCTTGAGGTCCTTCACAAGAAAACCAAACGAGTCAAACTCTACAGAAACAGAATTGTCCGTAGTGAATCTACGGACAGAGATAAGGTTTTTAACAAGTTTGGGTGAGTAAAGGACATTTTAAAGGACAAAGGGCGGGAATGGTTTGGGCAGGTATTTGGTGCCTTGACCAAGAACCGGTATAGTGTCACCATTACCTACAATAATATGATGAGAAATGCAAGAATTAGAAAAAGTGTGAAAGTCACCTTGCTCGTGAGACATGGTGGATGAAGCGCCCATGTCCATGTACTGTGTCGGGTCCGGCTATTGCATAGACATGGTCTAAAGAGCATGTTCAATGTCAGTAGGGCTGTAGGCGGTGTGGGCCTGTTGTGGATGAGCACCTAGAAGACTGGGTTGGGTCTGTTAGGTGGAATTGGGGTTGGGCCGGTTGGAGGAAGGATATAGACAGGGTGGTGTGGGCTGGTAAGGTGGGCCATAAGGGGTGGGAGGTGTGGTGGGCTGATAGGGACTGTTGGGCCAATAATTGGGCTAGGAATAGGGAGTCCATGGAGAAAAATTTTGTTAAGGACTTGAGGGTAGTAGGTGGGCTGATAGGGTCTGCCACGGCGGTATGTGCCGCGACCTCGGCCTCGTTTGCCGGATCCACGAGCGAGACCACTGTTACGGTTTGGGTCAAAGGGGCGGTTATAATCGGGTGTGGGTAATCGGTTGGTTTGGGCGTTGAGGGCGGTAGAGGTGGATTTGGAAGATAGGAGGGCTTGTTCAGTTTTGCGGGTCTCGACTTGAATAAGTTGAGACCGAGCGTTGTAAAAGGAGGGCAATGTTTTTATTGGGTCAGGATGGTGGCAATGCCCTCGTATTGCTCGTTGAGCCGGCAATGAGTTGGAGAACCAAACGATCATTGTCGACCGGAGCATCTACGTTGGCAAGTTGGCCAGCAAGGGTTTTGAGGGTTTGGCAATAGGAGGAGATGTTGGGAAAACCATCTAGGCGAGTGTTGGAGAATTTTTGCATGAGGTATATGGCGCGAGAGTCTTTATTATCTTGGAATAAATCCTCTATGGCGACCCATGCTTCATGAGCGGTGGAGGTTTTATTGATTATGGTGTGAAGAAGGTCATTAGAGATCGTGCTATAGAGCCATTGGAGGACAATAGCATCTAGACGACTCCAATCAGAGGCGGCAGACGAGGACTTGGTGGGAGATGGTTCGGCTTTAGGTTTGAGGTGGTGGTCGACTAGATAGGCACGACAATGGATGGTGAAGAGGGTTGCCTAAGTTGAGTATTGGCTGGATTCTATCTCTAGGGTGAGAGGTATGAAGTTTTTGATGTTTGTGCCTGTAGTAGCGGGGTGTATGACAGATTTGATGGTGATGGGAGATGTGTTAGGTGGGGTGGGGTGGGGTGGGGTGGGGGGGGGGGGAGTCATCGCCGACCATGGAAGAGATGGTGGTAGGCGATCGGAATAGGGTTTGAGAAGAAGAAGAATGACGGCAAGGATAGGGTTAGGAGGGAGGGGCCCGGACTCTAGATACCATAAAGGAATATGAACCGTGATTCTTTCATTGAAATTATCTCAATATATAATACAAGTGATTATCCTAAATATAGATACATGATAAATACACTTAATTACGGTATAACAATCATGCCTATAATTATGATAGCTATTACCGACGAACGTGTGTGACAAGTTCTCTAAAAGAAAAGGAAAAAAAAAAAGAAACTGTCTAGTTGATGATTTTTAAGTTTTACACAAACACTTATCAAGTTATGTTTAAAAACAAGCTCGGAGCTTTTGAAATTAAAATGTCAACATTTATGTAATTGATGCAGTTATATATTCTGTTTAGGATGTGGATACATCGTTAATTGAAACTTTTGGCTAAGTTTGGGATCGCTAGGTTAATTTAATTAAAAAAAACTAACGTTCGACTCTAAAGGTTGAGCTCAGATTGTAGGTAATATTAAGCTTGAAGTTAGTTTGGAATCGGTTAATCTATTAGTTAGTTAAGGGGCTGTTTGGCAAGTGCTGAATTAGTAAGTGCTGAACCAGTAAGAGGTCTGAATGAGTAAGAGGCTCTGAACCAGTAAGTGCTGAACCAGTAAACTGTTGTTTGGTTAAATATCTGAATAATATGGAAAATGACTATTTTACCCTTTTTGACCTGTGTGTATATAATTACCCGGAATCAACCATATATGTTTTTCTACCTGTACTTTAACATCTTCGAAAGAAAATACATACCAAATAAAAATAATAATACATACCCTACATACACATAATATATATACTACACAAAAAAAAAAAAGAAACAATCACTAAAATCCAACCAAGCTTCATGTGCTACCAAAC
Source organism: Ambrosia trifida (assembly GCA_028751855.1). Lineage (NCBI taxonomy): Eukaryota > Viridiplantae > Streptophyta > Magnoliopsida > Asterales > Asteraceae > Ambrosia > Ambrosia trifida. The sequence goes on along the minus strand of CM054125.1, from coordinate 23,142,638 downwards.
CTCTCCATCCCTTCATCACAAGTTCATCACTTCCCCATTCCCTTTCTTTTTTTTTTTTTTTAACCATTTTGAACAGACAAACCACTGGCAACCCACCATTTCTACCATTCAAGTAAAAAAGAAGAGAGAGAGTGTGTTCTGGAGAAAGGAAAGGAGGGTGGCGTACGACGGCAGCCAGAGGAGGGTTGGGGTGGCCGGCATCGGCGCTGAGGAGGGTTGGGGTGGCCGGCGTCAGAACTGAGGAAAGCGTGGGTGGTCGGCGTCGGAGCTGAGAGTGGGGTGGTTGGGGTGACTATCAGGAAGGAAGGTTAGGGGTATACATGTCTTCTTGTTCAGTCATGTTCATTCAGAGAGTGTGTAATGCTGAATGGTTCAGTCTTAATGGAACCATTCAGAGGTTGTGTTTTAGTAAAACAAACACTCCAGCCTCTGACCGATTCAGCGGCAAGCTTTGAATGAAACCATTCAGAGGGTAAACAAACAGCCCCTAAGTTTTATTTTAGACGTAATTATATTATATAAGTTCATACTTTTAGTTAAATATATAACACTAGATTATGCCAATGACCTCCAACCCAGCTGGGGAGAGGTGGGAGGGTTTACCTCTTCGGAGGGTTCCTGCTCGGGCTTGGTCTTGAGTTCGAATCCTGCACACCACAAAAAAATTCCCTGTAACGGTTTGAGATAACTTCAAAGTGGACACCGGTGCGTGGGTAGTGATTCTCTTTTGCTGGATTAACGTAGTTCATGTAAAAAGGAACACAAACCATCTACATACATCATATATGATGAACCAAGTAAAACCTGAAATCGTACTAATGAACCCTAAAGAAAACCCTAAATCGCACATCAAAGATGATGAACCCATCCATCAAGCACCGCCGCCACCGAAGGTTGACGGAGATGAATCAAACATAGCAAATTCGAATCATCAAGCATTCACCTGATGAGAATCACAGTAGAAGATTTTGGCGGTTGTGAGTGTTTCCCATCGATTGTGTAGAAAATAGGTGTTACCGTGATTTGTGTTTGAAGAGAACAGGGAATGTATCTGATGGTTAAGACAAGTGTCAAAATTTTTTGGGCGGTAATGGACAAAGGGAATGGTTTTAGTAGTTTGCCACGTGGAGAAAGTTATTTTGTTTTATTATAATGTATAGATGTATAGATTATTAACAAACTTGATTCTTTTTCAACAAATTCATGCAATTAGCCAACAAATTTTTCTACTCTTATCATACATGTTTCAAATGCTTTGTATTGGTAATGATCTAAGAGCATCTATAGTAGAACTGTTTTTAGGGGTGTTTTTTGTATGTCACATGACACTTGTCCCACAAATTAGATTGTCTCTCTCAGTGCTCTGGCCTACACACAAAACATAAAAACATCACCTTATCTCCTTTTCAACTTCCATAACTTTTTTCATACGTTAATATTTTCTTAATATTATTACACGGTATAAACGAGCATTTTATTCTTTTTAATTTAAGTATAGTATTGTCATAGTTTTTTTAATTTAAAATTGATATGTTAGGGTTAAGCAAAAAAGAAATAAAAACGAACCGAAATCAACCGGGAGTGTGTTGCCTTCCCCAACATAAGCATATTTCAAATGCTTACGCAACTATTTCAATTCCACTTGTGGTGGTTCAACTAATGAAGGCTTCAACTTCGTGCCAATTTGATCCGGAAGACTCTCCACTTGATGACACCATGGTGGTCTTCCCTCTTTTTACCGCCATCACCTCTTGCCTTTTTTCCTCCTCAACCATGCTTTTCATCGTCTCCACCTGTAACACGTCAAACATAAAACACTCCTCTATTGTGTTCTCCTCATCTACAACGGTGTCACATAGAGGTATACATGCGTCAACAATGTCCGCCATGTAGCATTCATCGTTAACTAGAGGGTTAGTCCCATTTGAAAAAACATTTAACCTCAACTGACGGTTACCAAAAGTCATGTCAACCATACCCGATTTGCAATTAATTTGAACATTGGATGTTGCTAAAAATGGTCAACCAAGAATAACCGTTGGTTGTTTGGTTCGGTCCATAGAGACATAATCAAATACTAGGAAATCCACCGGATAGTAAAAATCTTCAACTTTCACTATCACGTCGGTAACTATTCCGCGAGGAAGCTTAGGGGTTAAATCGGCTAACACCACGGTGGTATTAGACTCCTGAAGTGGACCAAATTCATATTGGTCATTAAGGCTACCCGGTAAGATACTTACACTAGCCCCAAGATCCAAAAGTTTCCGGGTCATTTTAAATTCTCCAACTTGAATGGATATGATGGGCACCCTCGGATCTTATAACTTTGGTGGAAGTGCATCCGAAAGAATAGAACTCACAGTTTCAGTTAAATCAATTTTCTTTGGAAATTTATGAGTTCTCTTTTGGTTGCACAAGTCCTTAAGATACTTTGCATCTATTGATTGCATCTAAAAATGGTAAATTAATTTTACTTGTTTAAAAATCTCCCACAACTCTTCTTGTTGTGGGCCCCTTTTCTTTACCACCTTTTTAGATGACTCCAGCAATGCTTCGGGATAAGGGATGGTATTACCCTCCATACCCTTTTCCTTAGCCTTGGGAGCTTGTTTGTTTTCAACGGGTTTTGATTTTTCAGGAAAAAAATTTACTTTGATTTTGACGCGTTTCCTTATCACCTTCACTCTCATCACTTACATCTTCCACCTCCCCTTGAACAAATTGGGAAGATGGTGGCTCAGTTTTATTCTCAATTTTACCACTACGAAGAATGGTTACCTTATTAATGGAAACATTGCGAGTGTTCTTCGAATTTGATCCTTGATGTTGTGGATTTATTGTTGTGTCGCTTGGAAGCTTCCTCGTGCTTCCTCTCCATTGAGCCATTGCCTCCGCTAGTTGACCCACTTGTTTTGCTAGGGCCTCGTGAGACTTGTCTTTCACCTCATTCTTCTTCTCCTTTTCCTTAAGCAAATTCAAAATGGCATCAAACTTGGAATCATCACTCCCACTTCGGTTGCTTGATGACCCACCTTGATTATACCCCCTTGGTAACCACCGCCTTAATTATAATTCTTTGAATAATATCCCTAAGTTATTATTTCAAATATTTGATTGTCTTTTGTCTTTAATGGGCAAAACTGAAAATTTCTTAGAAATAGACATTTAATTTGAGACAACTAACAGTGCAAAAATGGACATTTAAAATAGGACGGAGGGAGTATGATTTGTAAGACTGGTCCGATCAGTAAACTGGTAGAATGGTTGTTCCAATAATTGGTTTGGTTTTAAAACTATTGATTATGTCTCGCTAAGTTGACCGGCAAACATATTTTTAAACTGTATACACCTTTAATGCATATGTATAACCAACCATTTGTTAGAGTACAATGTGTAGAATACAAATTCATGTCCCATGACAGTTCTTTTCTTAAAATAATTGATTATAATGTAAGGTTGTGACAGGGTGACTTGGTTTCTTTTCATGGCCCCATTACATGTTCACATGTTTTCATCAACACATTTTAGTGTATGTGTAGTGGTTGGGGGTTATGGGGGGTTATGAGTATGTTTGGCAAAATTAGCTGGAGGCTGGTAGCTGGAAGTTGGTAGCTGCAAGCCGGTAGCTGGAAGCTTTTTAAATATATTTTGGTGTTTGGCAGAGTAGCTGAAGCTTTTAATAAAATGTATAAAATGACCAAAAAGGGCATAATTAAAAGCTTGTAAAGAAGGTTTTTATTTTATTTTTAAAATAGAATGGATATTGTGTCATTTACTAATTAAAAGCTTGTAGCTAGTAGAGCTTTTTCTTAAAAGCTACTACTAGTAGTTTTTCACTGTAGAGCTTTTTCTCTAACCTAAAAGCTTCCAGTCCCTTCAACCAAACAAGACTTTTTATTGAGTATGAGCTTTTTCTTAAAAGCTTGAAGCTTGAAGCTCCTAAAAGTTCTTAAAAGCTCCTTGCCAAACATACTCTATGAGTATTAAAATATTAAAAAGTAATAGAAGGGGGGTTATGAGACTTTGGGTATGTTTGACAAAACTAGCTGGAAGCTGGTAGCTAGTAGTTAGAAGCTGATAGCTGGAAGTTTTTTAAATATATTTTGGTGTTTGGCAGAGTAGCTAGAGCTTTTAATAAAATGTATAAAATGACCAAAATGGACATAATTAAAATATTGTAAGGAAGGTTTTTATTTTGTTTTTAAAATAGAATGAGTATTTGTGTCATTTACTAACTAAAAGCTTGTAGCTAGTAGAGCTTTTTCTTTAAAGCTAGTAGTAGTATCTTTTCACTGTAGAGTTTTTTCTCCTAACCTAAAAGTTTTCAGCTCTTCAACCAAATAAGACTTTTTATTGATTAAGAGCTTTTTCTTAAAAGCTTGAAGATCCTAAAAACTCCTAAAAGTTTCTTACCAAACATAACATATATGTTAGAAAACTAAAAGTTTTGACTAAGTAGAATATATTATACGAAATAAATCATATAAAACTAAATATGGTGAGTAACCAGAAGTTACTAGAAAAATATATGTTCATCATACAGGATGACCAAACATATTAACCATAGAGCATCATAATGTGCTAAACAATCAAAATTGCTTACTAGTTACTAGCACCCTAAGTATGGTGAGAGGTGTATATGTTCGAGATGGGATTTGACCGACAATATGGAACATTGTTCTTTGGCATGGTTTAATGTTATTATTTGACAACGCAATTGTCGGGTTCATTGTTGGGCACAATGTGAAGGATAGTGAGAGGCATATTTAGTTGAATAAAACTCGTCTTTAGATACCATTTAACCAATTCAGACACAAAATTTTGATCACAAATACTCCTGTTACAAATGGTCTCCAAATTAAAGAGAACTAAGTTTTGTTTTTCTTAAATAAAAATTATTTGGCTATGTTGTTTATGTACCAATACCGTTAGTATAATGTACCAAAATGAGACATGTTTACAACTCTAAATGTTTACTATTAAAAAAGACAATATTTCCGGTCTTAAGGGAATATTGGATTAGAAATGAAAAGACTAGCCAATGTGGAGTAGTCCACTTGGTAGAGGCTTATGCCCCTTATAGGGGAGGACCTAAGTTCAAATCTAGGCAAAGGCTGTATTTGTTGTAAATATAATGGGAGTATAAAATTAGCCGTTCAAAAAAAAAAAAAAAAAAAAAAAAAAAAAGAAATGAAAAGACTGCTTATACAAGTCAAACACGGAATGCATCATATTAAATCTTGACCCTAAAGTGGCCAAAGTAAATCCAAAGTCTAAAAGAGCGTGAATTTGCAAAGTCACATAGATATATCAGCATCATATTCATCTCTACTCACAAAATGATTATAATAAAATATGAAACCGTAATGAGAAAATATGTTGTTGTTTTTCATAATAATAACCATAAATCATTTTACAATCATAGAAATAAACTCACAGCATGAAATTCTACTCGTTCTCAAAACATAGGGGCTAGAATTATGGTATGTGACTTTAAGTACATGTTGTTTTGATAGATAAATTACTCATAGATTTTTTTTCCAGCATACTGTTTTTGTTAATATTTTATTATAAATAACTTCTATGGGCAATTAGAGGTTAAATATACAGAAATTACCATTGGCATTCCACATATACCACAATACCAGTTTGCATTTGTAGCACTCTTTAACTTTATTTAACAAATGCATTATATAAGCAATTTGCATTAGTGGGTATATATGAAATTACTTCTAAAACTAGAACTGTAAATCCGAAACCATGCGAGATCATACTGTATGTTCCAAATTGGTGCCGTGGGATGAGCTTATTAGCGGGAAGGTTGTGATGGTGACTGGAGCATCGTCTGGTATAGGCCGAGAAATCTGCATTGATTTGGCAAAGGCTGGGTGTAGAATCATTGCAGCCGCACGTAGGACAGATCGTTTGATGTCTCTATGTGAGGAGATCAACAGACTCCAACGAAGGAGCAGTAGCCGTAATGGGGAAGTCACTGATGACGTTGGAGCTGTTGTTGTGGAGCTTGACGTCAGTGCTAAGGGTCCAGCCATTGAGGCTTCGGTCAAAAGGGCGTGGGACGCATTTGGACGTATTGATGTTTTGATTAATAATGCAGGGATTAGAGGTATGGATTTCAGACACTATATAAGATTAATAATGCTAAGGTATTAGGCAAATCTCATAAATCATTATTAATAATGTTAAGGTATAAGATCGAGTCATCGAGATAGTGAGATTTGGGTTATATTTTAAAACAAATTTAAGCTTTTATGGTGTGTTTGTTTTCAGGCAATTTGCGGTCAGCATTGGAGTGGTCTGAAGAAGAATGGAATAATATAGTAAGAACAAATTTAAACGGAACATGGTTGGTGTCGAAGTATGTTTGTACGTATATGCGTGACGCTAGTCAAGTAGGATCAGTCATCAACATCTCATCTATTTCTGGTCTCCCACGTACAGAAGTACCCGGAGGTCTTGCTTATGCCTCTTCAAAGGGTGGTGTTGTCACATTGACAAAGGTAATCTTTGCCCCCGAGATATATATTTATTTGGTGCTTTCTTCTATCTAAGCTGATCAAATGATTTGAACAGGTGATGGCTATGGAAATGGGTAGGTTCAATATCAGGGTGAACTGCATTTGTCCTGGGATTTTCAAGTCTGAGATCACAGAAAAGCTTTTACAAAAAGATTGGCTTAGTAAAGTGGTAGAAAAAACCGTTCCATTAAGGACATACGGTACAACGGATCCGGCCCTAACCCGACTAGTTAGGTATCTGATTCATGACTCGTCCAAGTACATAAGTGGCAATGTGTTCATTGCCGATGCAGGGTACACCTTAGCCGGTGTACCCATTTTCTCTTCGCTTTAGAGTTTGGATAATGTTTGTAGTCAAAACCACCACAATTAATAAATTAATAAGTGATTGTATAAAACATAATCATCATTTGAAAGTTGAAACGCATTTACCAATTATGATTGTAATGAACTAGTAAAGTACCCGTGCTATGCGACGGGGTGTTTATCTGTATTGCTTCGTTTTGGCACGACATCGGCAGTCCATATACCAGCCTAAAGGAAATATGCATGACTATCGTTGTGGGCTTTTCGAAAGGAACAAACTTCTTAAAAAAGTTCTGGTATTTAAATGCTATTAAGAATGCTAATAGTTGTGTACTAAAGCATTATTAAGAAAAATTTTAATGTAGTCTATTTTAAGAAATCTATATAGAGGAGACATGAGTAAATATTTTTAAATTGTTTAAAGTTAAGATGGTATATCAATGGTTTCTTTACAATTTTCTAAATTTTACCACTTTTCTTCCTTAAATGCTCCTCTAGAAGATAATAAACTTTTATATGAAAATAGATCTCACACAAACTAAATAAACACACGGGATAACAATATTTTTGAACAAATTTCATATAATGGCGATGAAAGATAATAATTTATGTTATCACAATGTATAATCTTATCTCAGCTAAACTTGTATGAGTTTTAAAACTTTAAAATATAGTGACTGAAGTATTCCTAGAGTTAAAGTCAACCTAACCAGAGCACCTTTTTTTATATCATTCAACGCAATCATTTTTGTTTTCAATTTTAATCATGATAATTACGTGAAATTAGTCTCTATAGCTTTTATTAGTTGATTAATTTTTAAGCGTTTTATGATAGATTGATGATATGATATACATGTCGTTAGTTATATATTAGTTAAAGGATTGCCTGCTTGTTTAGAAAATTTAAGGTTGGTGTAGTATTTTATTGATCTGCTTTGGTAGGAGAAATTCCATGGTCTGAAAATTATTATTTCAAATATATCCAAGTCCAGTCTTTGTTCTTGATGATTCAGTCTGTATGAACAACTCATCTTCAATATTGAAATGTACTCCAATTACAAAAAAAAATGCCTAATCGATCATTGTCTTGGATTACAAACTTGTAGATGATAATTAGTTTGGAAATAGTAAAAAAAAAAAAAAAAAAAAAGCTCAAAAGTGTATTTTTAATGAACAAAAGTAGAAAACCATATATACTACACTAATTATTAACAAAAATGTTTCTAATCTACTTGACCGACTAATTTCAACCTGTACGTTAACATCTTTTGGCCTGTTAACATCTCTTAAAGATGTTACAAGGATGCCAACTCCCCCCCCCCCCTCTATATATATACACACATATATATTAGTTCTTTTTTGCATCAGTTTTATTCCAAATTAGAGAAGCAATAAGTATTGGAGGTAGAGAATTCAATGAAAGTCAAGAACAACGGTAAAATTTCTATGAATTTGACCAGTTAAATTTTTTTTTTCATATGTTTTCAGTTTAAAGTTTATATTTTGTGTTAAAAGTGAAGAAAATGAAGCAAACCTAAAGCAACTCAGAAAGAGTTTGTTATTTAAGGCAAAACCAATGCCAAGCTTATACCATGAAGGTTCACCGTCAAAAGTTTCACAAAGAAGGTAATTAATAAATCATTTAGCTTCTAATGGTTTGTTAACACATATATTGTTGTCACTACAAAGTGTAGGAAATAGGGTTCACTTTTTATTGAAATAATAATAAAATAAAAATAATAATGAGACTCTCGTTATTCGTAGGAAATATGATAGTACGATACCGATTACAAAATTAAATAAATGAATAAAGATACAAACAAAATGTACCGACTCTAGATTCAAGCAACTTCAACCGCATCATCTTCTACTACTGCCTCTGCAAGAATAAAGTATTCGTTGATGATTTTGGTTGAGGATCGTGTTTGACACGGGGCCCTTAAAACAGATTCCGTGCCTCCTCTCAGACGGTCTGTCTCCCAAGGTACACCAACCGGAACAGTGATGTACTGCCGGAGATGGTCTTGAGCCCAAGATAACACCGGATTATTTGGTTTCATTTTTTTTGTTGAAAATAAAAGGATGAAGATATAAAAGTTGTTTGATAGTACTCCTCTCAAGATAAGAATCGGTGGTTCTAAACTCTCTGTACGTGTATTTGACAATGAAACCAAGGTTCATGTAAATAGTCACACAACACGTAACCCCTTGCTAATTATTATTATAATAAACAATAATCAATAGCATTAAAATAACATTAAAGTGGATTAAAGTGGTCATCAAAATTATCATATTCTTTCATGACAATCTTGTAACTGACGGCTGGGTTGACTGACTCGCAAGAGCATCCCGCTAGCAGGTGCTGACGCGCGAGCCACGAGGCCGTTCGTCATTACCCGTCAGTCGTTAAAACCGCATGCGCCATCGAGTTAGTCCGTTACGTCCTGCGCGGACTAGGACGCCACCTAGTCTTGTGCGTACTTAGCCGACGTGACTCGCCATGTCATCTGAGGACGACCACTTCTCTGCGCACACCATGCGCCTCGATCACGCGCGGGGACCTGAACATCCTCTTGTCCTGCGCACATGCACCACTTGTAGTTATGATTAACGTCAACCTTCGCCAGGTACCGGACCATGCGCACAAAGTCAAAATACAAATGCGGCTATCAAGCAGCTCGTGGCGATGCGAGTGTCGAAGTGCAAAGTGCGCCATCAAAGCGCCACATTGCGCCCATCGCCCATGCCACGCGCGCACGTGTACGAGTGCGAGTTAAGGGTGCTTCGCACCATGTAGGGTCCCCACTAGTGTTTGGCTTTAAGCTAAACAATATACAATGAGTGATCCTCCTTATAAACCACTTCATATTTTGTCATCCCTCCAATGTGGGACAAAACTTAATCCATGTTCTCATCTTTGGTTGTTTCAACCTACAACTTTCAAGCTTCGATATCTCATTCATCTTAGCTCTATTTTGGACGTGGTTTGGTTCGTTGTGATACTCTCACAATATAGTACATAAACCCGGAAATAATTATTTATATAACACTTATTTATTTAAGTCCAAAATTAGTTAAAAATCAATTTCCACTACCATTTTCCAACAATCCCCCACATGAATGGAGATTGATTAAAACACACGAACTCCCGATGTAACCTCGACGGTTGAGTCTTTCATAGGATAGGTAGGTGTAACCTTTCAACCTTCCATTGTGAAGAATACTTAGCTTACTAGCTTTCATTAGAACTTGATGTCTTTGAACTGATGGTTGTTTGTGTAAACGATAATATACGTTCACACAAGACTCCCCCTAGCCTGGCCATCCCCTTATTATCGTGTCCAATAGTGGTCCTGGAACACTTTCTTGGTTCTGCGGGAGGTCTAGATATTGTGCCCACAATTTTATTTGAAGCGACCACACTTCTCTCCAACATAGGTGATTTTCCTTCAAATCATTAAAACCATTATGGTTTACTATGATTTACACAAATCATTAACCATATATTATGCTTAGCCTCACAACAATGTCACTAAATATTATAGGAATGGACTAGGACGTATTTAAATACCCTTTTCTAGTTTAGGGGATATGTATATAACCACATATACTAGCTTGTATATAAACATATATATATTAGCTATACCCCTATAGTGACCACCCTTTGGTTCATGATTAAGTTTGCCTATTGAACCTAGATTTTGGGATCTCCAGTCAACTAGGTTAGGTTTCCCTCATGTCCCTTTTTCCATGGGCTTTAGTCTCATTCCATACAACTTCATCTCTTATCAACCATCAGGTTGTTGGATCCATTTTGTCATACCCTCAAATTTCCACTGCGGGGTTTATACCGCGAGGCGCATGACATACCAGGATCCCATAGCCATAAGTCACATGAATGACTCTAAATGCCCAAACCATTTAGTTCGTTATTGAAAAACCAAGTTTAAAAGTTAACCAAACCATTTAAGTAATAGCAGAAGCGAAATAGAAAGCAGTTAGTTAATTAATAGTTATGCGCAAAACAATGAGCCCAAAACCAAACGTAAATAAGTAAATATCCAAAAATAGTTTAAGTGTTCATATTCCAATGACACTATATGATGCATGTCCTATACGTGCTCCGTACCTAGCGACCTGCAAAAGCATGTTATCGTGTGTCAACATAAAGTTGGTGAATTCACCAAGTAAAGTAGGTGAGTAAATAAATGCACGGTTTCCGAAACCACGTAATCAAGTAAAAGCGTAGGTCTCCAAGACCTCGTAACATCAAGTAAATGCGTAGGCCTCCAAGACCACGTAACAGCTAATTCACATGCCAGAAGTAGCTAACCTACTCATGACAACTATCACTGGTAATACTGAACTGCTAAACTACGAGCTGTCGCAATAGCGAGCAATGTGCCTTGCATCATTGTCTATCAACAATGATAATAAAATGTTAAGTTATAGTTCACACCCATGCTCCCAGCACGATGTGAGGTTTGTGAGACCTAATAGCGTTATCAACTAATAACCCGTTTGCCCACTCGTCAATTCATTCGGTATAGGAAGGACTTCAATGATAGAGTTGGTTTAGTTCATCAAGGGCATAAAGCATGAATTATTAAAAGCAGATTCACCCCATGAATCATAGCACCCCAAAACCCAGGATGTGAAAAAGTAGTCCCAAACCGGACTATGAAAAAGTAAGTACGTTGTCTCAACCCAAGACACATGCTTTTGAGAAAAGAGTAGTGAACCTCACCTTAGGTTGCGTGCTAATATAAACCGCAAAGTGTTAGGATCTGAGTTTGTTTGTTTTGATTGTTTAACTAAATGATGATAATACTGGAATGAAAATAGAATGAAAGTGCAGCGGAATAATAAACTGTAAATCAAAACAAGAGAGTAAATGTTTTTCGATCAAATGCTTTCATTAATTCAAAGATTACAATCGTACAAGTTACTCCCCCTCAGCCTGATCACACAGTTGTTTGTCAGAGAGAATGTTTTGTGTGTGATGCAATAGAACAGTACATGCACTGTTCTATTTATAGACTGACTCAAACCACTGATGACCTAGGCTGACGTCACCTAAGACAGTGACCTCTAACAGAATAACAAACTTAAACATCTGCTATACAAACTACTGTTACATTGAAAGCACTGATAATAAACAGCTGTTAAAGATAAACTCTGATGGTCTTGTATCCACTGCTGGAGCCTAAGTGCTGTTGGTTCCAGCAGTGCTTTGGTCTTCAGTACTTGTATCAGCTGTTGCTCTTCATCAGACCTTTGGTCAGCAGTTGTTCTTCATCAGTTGTTTCCTTAGCAGTTCTTTGTATCAGCAGTTGTTGAGCAGTTGTTTGGATAGAACAGTAGTTAGGGTCAGCAGTCTTTTGGGAGAAGCAAGTTGTAAGGACTGTTTATTCAAGGATCAAATAGATAGCATATTTTGGCTTTCCAATCATCTGTTCTTCTCCAGGTCAGCAGACCCAACAATCTCCCCCTAGAACAGATGATGCCAAAACTCAGCTTTATTCATTGATCTTTATTTCTCATCAGACTTTCTCTGATTTGACCTTTGAATTGTAATTCAAAGTTCAAAGCAAATAGGTCTTCTTCATCTCTTTCCAGATCCAGATTTAGCAATGCTTGGTGATCTTCTGCACAAAGGCTGTAAGCATCATCCATACTGATCTTCTGAACCTTTCCATCTGACCTGAGTAGTGTCAATTCGTGGTTGTCTTTGTTGACCTTCCACTTTAGAATTTTTGAGTCAGTGGATTTGCTGAGATAAACCTTTATTCTTGATGAGTTGGGTGAAGGTGGTCTTCCTATGAGTTCTCTGAGTTTCTCTGTTGTGGGATCAGAGAAATAATGGATTTGATTGAAGAGCCCTTCCTTTATAAATGTGTCAGCAAACTTTCTTTGGTCTTCCTCTGACATCTCCTTCTGCCTTTTGAACTGTCTACTTGCAGCAGCTGTGAGATCAGAGGTTTCAAGTAAGCTGTCTAGATTAAAAGTCTGTTGGGGTCTCTTCATCATTGGCTCATCATTGTAGATTGGTTTTCTTGGAAGGCTGGGATCCTTCTTTCTATTCTCTTCCAGACTTTTATAGGTTTCAACCAATCTTAGCTCTGACCATCTGGAAACAGACCTCATCTCCCCATAATTGGCAGCTACAATCTCCTGCCTCATTCTTTTGAACTTCAAGGCTCTGACTGGGTCTCTGCCTTTGCCAAAATTGGGAATGGAGACTTTAGCTTTGGGATTTTTGGCCATTTCTTCAATTCTGATCAGTTCTTCCCTCAAAGCATGAGTAGTCCAGCCATTGAACTGCTTTTTGTTTGCTTTGTAAGGCTTGGTTGCCATTATCTGTTCAAGAAGGGATTCCCTTACCTCCTTCTCCAAATCTACACTGAGAGGCATGGTGGACATGGAATTGCTCAGGGTCTTAGCATAGTCTTCAATCCTTATGAGTTTGCTAAGCTCTGCTGAATGGATGCCCTGAGCAGTCCTGTCATCCTTCCCTTTGCATTTCTCCCTGATGATGGCATCCACCTGTTCACCCTTGTATTTTAGATAGGTATCAATGTTGAGGGGAACAGGGAAATTTGGGAGAGATGGGAAGGATCTTTCAGATGGCTGTTCAGTATTGTAGAAGGATTGTAATTCCCCCTTGAGTAGATCAAGTTCAAGGGGATACTGAACAACCAATGGTGTAATGGTTGGTGGTGGTCTATGGGATTTGAATTTGGATGTATGTGGTGAGAATGATGTGAGTGGAATGGCTGTGATGGGAGGAGTGGATTGGGCAGTTGAAATGGTGGTTGGTGATGTGTGTATGTTTTCATCATGCACAACAAAGGTTGATTTTCTCTTCCTTGTGTACATGATTTTTGGTGAAGGTGATTTGGTAGCAGTGGTTGGATTAACATCTGTTGGCCTTTTAGAAGAACCAGCAGATGTTGGGGTTTTGGTTGGTGATGTAGGTTTGGTGGTTGTTTGTTCAGGAGTGTGTGTTGGTTTGGGTATAGTGGTTTCAGTGGTTTGGGTGGCAGTGGTTTCAGTGTTTTGGGTGGCAGTGGTTTCAGCAGCAGTGGTTTTATCAACAGAGGTTTGTAACTTAGATGGTGGTTTTCTAACATGCTTGGCAGGTCTTTTCATCCTTTTAGAGGATCCCACATCTTCAGTTTCCCTTTGTTGTTTCTTCTTGAGTTCAATCAATGATTCTGCTTTTACTTCCAAGGTGTCAGCCCTTTGTTGTTTGGACTGAGCAGCCTTTTCAGCTTCTATGTTTGCAGAGTCATCTACTGCCTTATTCTTTTCAGTGGTTTGTGGTGGTGGTGCTTGATGTTGTGGTGGTGGTGCTTGATGTTGTTGTTGTGGAGCTGATTTGGTAGACTCTGGTTTCTTGGCAGACTTGGCTTGACCTTTTTGAGAAGGTGGGCAACCAAAAGGATCTAATTTTGGTAGCCTATCTCTGCCACTCTCCCCCTTTTTGGCATCATCAGCCGTGAAATCATCATCAGTTTCATCCCTGAGGATGGTGGTAGGGGCAGAGCCAGTAGTCTTCAGCAGATGGTCTTTGATGGCTTTGATGTCAGCATGGGTATCTTTGTACCTTGCATCAACCATATTTCTGATCTCAGCCATGTAGGTTTCATGTGTCTGATCAGCCAATTTTCTGTGAGCTATGATGATGGGGGAAACTGATTTCCATAACTCATTGGCTATATCAGTGGTAGATGGTTGACTCTTGGAGAGATCTGCAATTGAGCTTAGGAGAAGCTTGACATCAGATTTGATGTCAGCAACAGATGTTTCAATAACAGAAACTCTGGCCGTCAATTCTTGGTATTTTGACTCATCTCCTAAATTAATAGGATCATCTGAGTCCCTACCAGTGGTAGTTTTATCTGATTCAGGCCTAATAGGTGAATCAGATGCCCCTTTGTCTTGGTACTGGGGACTTCCAACTGTTTTTGGAGACACTATAGTGGCTTCAACAGTTGTTGCCTTCAAGGGAGTCTTAGCTATGAAATCACTGTCCTGATGTGAGACAGTGGTCTCTACATCAGTAGTGGCTGCTCCACTTGAAAACTCACCTAGAGTTTCATTGAACCCAGGTGGTGTAACCTCCTCTTCTGTTTGGGGGATAGCAGATTGAATATTCTCAGGCTCAGTCACTTGTTGGAGTATACTCTCAGTGACAGGTGGAAGAGAGGAACTGGGATCTTCCTGAGATTTGTCAATTGCTTCAAACAGAGGTTGCATTGTTTGTGGGACATGTGATGGTGTGAGTGGTGGAGTAAGAAGAGAATTAGCCCTGGGAGAGGGGCTTGTGAACATATGGTCAAGTGACTCATATGCATCAGGATGTGTGTCCCCTTGGCTTACAACATGATCCTTTTGAGAGGATTCATGAGGAGGTTGGTCAGGTGGAGGTATGTCCAACTGTTGTGAGGAAGTAACAACAGTGGTTTCAGGTTGCTTTTGTTGTGCAACAGAGGTTTCTTCTGGTACCTCAACATCCAGAAGCCTCATTTGTGGTTGAATGGTGGTTTTTGTGGATGAATGTTTCTTTTTGGAAGTGGCTGGTGTGGGTTTCACAGCACTGGATGTAGTGCCATGATCACCAGGAGCAGTGGGCTCAACAACAGAGGTTTTGACAACAGTTGTTGCCTTTGTCCTCTTTGTTTGTGTTTTAGAAACTTTTGACACTTTTGACACTTTTGACAGCATTCTTGTGAAAGTTTCATCAGTTAAGCTTTTCATTTGCATAGCAGTACCCTTTTTGAAAACTTTTTCAGGTAGTAATTTTTGTAAAATTACACTAAGAATTCGTGGGTAAATAAGAAAAGCATTGTTTGACCCAGACTTGACTGCTTTCACATTTGATACCAAGTCCATGAACAATCCCTGGGAAAGATTGAAGTCAGAGTTTGACAACATAGCATATCCCAGATATTGCATCCTTAATGGAATTTCATTAAAGGATGTGGACTTAGCAGAGACACAAAGAAGAAGAGTATGGAAGAAAAATTTCATGACTGGAGGGAAAAACTTTTTGAAAAGAGTTGATCCAGTCATCTGACCATCATACCCTCTTTCTTGGAACTCAGTGTGAAGCTCTGTTTTAGTGAAGGAATCCTTACCTGCCAGGTCATTCAGTGTGAAGGTTGTGGATATGATATCAGGGGTAATGACGATACTGGTTTCTCCAATTTTGGAAATAATGGATGTAGGCTTTTTGTCTTGTAATAGAAACTCAGCATTCAACCAAAATTCTTGGAGAGTATCCAGATAAATGGGGGCGTTGGCGGTTAGGATGGGTAAGTATTTGGAATTAAGAAAAATGTCGATGGTGGAATGAAATGGAGTGTTGTCATCTGTTTTAATCAGATAGGGGAGACAATTGTGTGTAGCTTTGGCTTGAAGATCCATTGTAATGGATTTCGAAGGTGAAAATGATTGAAGATTGATGAAGGGTTTGAGAGTGAAGAGGGCGGTTTACAGTATTTTGAATACAATGAGACAGTGTAACATCTGTTGTGGTAAAACAGGGTTTTTATAGGCTCAATGAAACCGCTGATGTGGCCAAACATCTGCTTATATGAGCAGACGTGGCAATCATCTGATGGATGTAACATCTGGTGGAGAACAGCTGTTTTGGTAAACAACTGATACAAACAGCTGATGGTTTTTTTTTTTTTTTTAAATATAGTATATATATATATATGTGGACAGTTGTTTTATCTGAACAGATGTTCTGAAACAGATTTTTCAACTAACAGTTGTTTTATCTGATCAGATGTTTGGAAACAGACTTTTCAACCAACAGTGGAAACGAATGAAACAGTGGTTGTTTTATCTGATCAGATGTTATAAACAGATTTTTCAACCAAACAGCTATTTTAAGAAAATATTTAATTTCTGAACAATTTTATTTTGAAAATTTATTTGGTTAATCCATGTTTAACATGCCAATTCTGGAAATCAGATTTGTAAAGGTAGATGTGTCTAAAGCTTTTGTTAACACATCTGCCAACTGATCCTCTGTTGGAACATGGTGTAAAGAAATCAAACCTTTTTCATAGCTGTCCCTGACAAAATGATGTCTTATGTCAATGTGCTTGGTAGTGGAATGAGAGACTGGATTCTTGATGATATTTTCAGCAGCTTGGCTGTCCAACATGAGTGGAGTCCTAAGTGCAGTTATCCCAAAATCCAGTAGTTGATTTTGAAGCCACATGAGTTGGGCTGTACAGCTTGCAGCAGCAATGTATTCAGCTTCAGCTGTTGAAGTTGAAACAGCTGCCTGCTTTTTGCTTTGCCATGAAACTAAGGCATTCCCTAGAAATTGGCACCCTCCTGAAGTGGATTTTCTTGTGGTGTGACAGCCAGCAAAGTCACTATCTGAAAAACCTGAAAGCTCAATGTTTCCATTAGCAGGATACCAGATACCAAGTGTGGGAGCACCTTTGAGGTATCTGAATATCCTTTTCACAGCAATAAGGTTTGACTTTCTGGGTGAAGCCTGGGATCTGGCACAGACACAGGTAGCAAACATAATGTCTGGCCTAGATGCAGTTAGGTACAATAAAGACCCAATCATACATCTATAATGTGTTTGATCAACCAGTTCATCCTTGTCATCAATAGTGAGCAGCTTGACTGTACTCATGGGTGTGCTACATGGCTTACAATCATTCATCTCAAATCTGGTTAATAGATTCTTTACATATTTGTTTTGGTGAATGAATGTGCCATTTTGCAGTTGTTTCACTTGAAGACCAAGGAAACACTGAAGCTCACCCATGGCACTCATCTCAAACTCTGCTGTCATGAGTTTTCTGAACTCTTCACACATTTGGTTACATGTGGATCCAAAGATGATGTCATCCACATATATTTGAACAATCATTAAGTGTTTCCCTTTCCATTTAAGAAATAAAGTTTTGTCAATTTTACCTCTTGTGAAGCCAATGGATAAGAGAAATGTGGAAAGAGTTTCATACCAGGCCCTTGGTGCTTGTTTGAGTCCATACAAAGCTTTGTTGAGCTTGTAGACATAGTCAGGATGGAATGTGTCTTCAAAACCAGGTGGCTGACATACATAGACCTCCTCCTGAATTTTGCCATAAAGGAAGGCACATTTGATGTCCATCTGATACACCTTTATATTGTGGTTGACAGCAAAGGCTAGAAAGAGTCTGATGGCCTCTAGTCTAGCTACAGGAGCAAAGGTCTCATCATAATCTATTCCTTCTTCTTGTCTGAAGCCTTGAACCACAAGCCTGGCTTTATTCTTGACAACAATACCCCTTTCATCAGTTTTGTTTTTGAATACCCACTTTGTTCCTATAGGACAAACATCCTTAGGAAGTGGTACAAGCTCCCATACTTGTTGTCTTTTGAACTGAAGGAGTTCTTCTTGCATGGCTTCTACCCAACTGTTGTCTTTCAGTGCCTCTTGGTACTTGACAGGTTGTGTGAGGGATAGGAAACCTGCAAAAAGACAGATATTTGAGGATTGGCTTCTTGTGAGCACACCCTCTCTGATGTTGCCAATGATCTGGTCTGGTGGATGAGCTCTTAAGTAAATAAGATCTCCTTGATATGGAACAATGGCATTTTGAGGTGATGGACAGAGGTTTGGTGACTCTGTTGGTGTAACATCTGTTGGTACTTCTGTAGTGCCATCAGATGTTTGAAATGGTAGTGGAGGAATGGGTCCAAGTGGTGTGAAACTTGACTGACTTTTGTCAACAGATGATTGACTTTTGTCAACAGATGATAGGTCAGTGGAAGTGAGGGGTGAAGCAGAGGTTTGAGGATAGGACTGGCCAACAGTGGTTGACACAGCTGTGGCAGAGTTTTGACAATTGTTTTGAACAGCTGCTTCCTCTGATGCAGAATAGACTTTGTAGTGACTGGGAATCACAACATCTGTTCTGTAATCTTGCTGTGGAGACTGTGGAATACCTGCATTGTTAGTTTTAACAGTGATATCTTCAAATGTGAATTTATCTAAATCAAATAATTCAGCAGGGTTTGCAGGGATTTTCAGAGATGAAAGTTCATTGAACTTAACATTCAAGGTTTCTTCTATTGTCTTAGTCCTTGTGTTAAACACTTTGTAGGCCTTAGCAGTAGAAGAATATCCCAGAAAATAACCACAGTCTACTTTGGCTGCAAATTTTGAAATGGAATCTTTAAGATTTAAAATGAAACATGGGCAGCCAAAGATTTTGAAGAATGAGATTAATGGTTTGATTTTGAACAAAATTTCATAAGCAGTTTTTTGATGTCTGGGGTTGATCAAAACTCTGTTTTGAACATAGCAAGCAGTGTTTACAGCTTCTGCCCAAAAGGACAGTGGCAAACCAGAATCTGCTAGCATGGTTCTTGCAGCTTCTATAAGAGTTCTATTTTTCCTCTCAACTACCCCATTTTGTTCTGGTGTTCTTGGGATGCTGAACTGCCTCACAATCCCTTTTGACACACAGAAGTCATCTAACTCCTTATTTTTAAACTCTGTTCCATTGTCACTCCTGAAGACTTTTACTGGCAGGTCATACTGCTTTTCAACCTTGGTGACAAAGTCCTTCAATATACCTGCAGTCTCATCTTTAGAGTGTAAAAAGTAAGTCCATGTAAACCTAGAAAAATCATCAACTATGACAAGACAAAATCTTTTTCTCCTTAGACTCATGATTTTAACAGGGCCAAACAAGTCCATATGCAACAGTTGTAAGCACTGACTAGTTTTGGACTCATCAATGGATTTGTAAGAGCTTTTATGTTGTTTCCCTTTTAAGCAAGAAACACAATGCTCATCACATTTAAATTCTTTTGATGGTAGACCTCTGACAAGGCTTTGTTTTGAGAGTGTGTTGATAGTATTAAGGTTGGTATGACCCAGTCTCCTATGCCACAATTCTGTCTCCTTAGTGGAGGCAGCAGAAAACAGACAGACATTTGCCATAGGATTGTCCTTTAACATATCAACAACATACACATTGCCACTTCTATGAGCAACAAGCTGTGCTTTGCTCTCAGCAATAATGGTATCAATCTTTTTCACCACTTCTGGCCCAATAATCTTACAAGTTTTCTTTGTGAAAAATGAGCCATAACCTTTGTCACTCATTTGTGAAACACTCAGAAGATTAAACTTGAGATTATCAATAAGATTGACATTTTCAAACTTGAGTTTTCCTGCCTGTACAGTCCCTGAACCCAACACCTTACCTTTAGAATCATTACCAAAGGATATATCACCCCCTCCATGAGCCAAGAAGTCCAGAAGTAGGGCTCTACATCCTGTCATGTGCCTGGAACCTCCACTATCTACATACCAAAGACTATCTAAACAAGCAGAAGCTCCCTGCACATCAGTAAATGATTAGTTTTGGTGAGTGTCCAAAGCCAAATTGGCTTTGGATGGATCCTCAGACCTTTCAGACTCAAGTTTTGGAAGGTGATCAGTGGTTTGGACCAATTTTTGAATTAAGGTCAACAACTGCTGCTGACCATTTGCCAGTGCTTGTATGTCAGCACTTGGGGCAGCAGTTGTTTGATCACTTCTTGACAGATGATAATACCCATATGGATTTCTGTTCACTCTTGGTTTAGAGGGTCTTTTTGGCTCCTCATAAACATGTGGCAGACTGTGACATGGAGGTTGACCATAACCTCTTGGGTATTTGCTTGTGGGTGGAGCATCTGTTACTTGGACATCTCTAGAAGCAGATGTTTCAAGCCTTTTTGTAACAGATGTTTGGACAGGTGTGAAGGTCTGTTTGGGCTTTCCTTTTGGAGTACTAACCACAGGGTTTGCAAGAGTTTTTGCTTTGTATTCTTGTATTTTTACATCAAAATTTTTGAGATACAAGCACTCTTTAGTCTTATGATTCTTTTTCCCACATATTGAGCATGTGGCTTTTGAATCACATTCACTTGTTCCTTTGTTGATGTCATATGCTTTTAGAAGAAAACAGTTTTTGGTGATATGATTCTTCTTTTCACAGAAATCACAAAACAAGTTAACAGTCTTTTCTTTCTTCTTCCCCTTTTCTGACTTCTTTTCAGCAGATGTTTGAGCATCTGCTGGAGAATCTTTCAGGGGAATGACTTTTGCCAAGGGAATGACCCTTGCCTGAGGAGCTGTTTTTCCCTCAGGAGTTTTAAAATCAACAGGTTTATAATTCTCAAGAGTATCACACTCATCAGACCAAGTAGGTTTAAATTCATACTTTTCAAGTTCAGCAAAAGATGAGGAACCTTCTGGTTTTTCAAGAACAATTTTCTTACCATTTGGTTCAGTGATTTTAATCTCTTGACCCTGCAGGTTTGTTGGTACTATCTCAACAGACTTTTGACTCTTTGTGTCAGTGTTTTCAAAAGCTGGAGCAGTGGTTGCAAAACCAAAGCCAAACTTCACATGACTTTTGGTTTGTTTGTTGAGTAGCATCTCAAAACCTCTACATGATTCCACCCATTTTTTACATTCAACTTGGGTGGACTCAAGCTCACTTTTACAACTTTGATATTTTGTTATCATAGTTTGGAGCTGGTCTTTGGTAATAGTTGCTTCATGTTTTAGACTGCTAATTTCAGATTCTTTTGCAGTTAAACTTGTTTTCAAATCTTTTGTGAGTTTTTCAAATTTAACTTCATCATCCAAAATTTTCTTTCTAAGGTTTTCATTCACCTCTTTGATGTTAGCAAATGCTATTACACATTTGTCAGAACACAATTCTTTAAGAATTTGAGGAGATACCTTAGCAGCAGCCATCAATGCACAATCACACTTGCACTCACATTCATCAGATGCACCCCAGGGATCTGAGAGATTCACAACCTCTTCTTCAGGTTTTTCACCTGCAACAACTTCACTAACAATATCATCAGTCACAACATCAGATTCAGTTACCACTTCCTCAGATTCAATCTCATCAACCATAGCCATGAAACAAAAGTTTTCTGGTTCATTTTCAGCTTTGGCAACTAGTGCAAAATTCTCATCTGTTAGCTCATCAGGTAGACTGCTCCAATCAACAAAGCCTTGTGTAAAGAAGCTCTGTTGACTGGTCTCTGCAGGAGCAGAGGATGGAGCAGCAGTCGTTTGTACAGGTGGTTGAGCAACAGGTGTTTGCACATAATGGATCTGAGGAACAGTGGTTTGGACATACTGGACAGGAACAGTGTTTGAGGACTGTGCAAAATGAGCAGTGTTTTGCACATTTGGTCCAGGGGTATTATAGGAATTCTGATAAGTGTTGGTCTGTGGTCTTTGATTTGGGTAGGTTATCATAGGTGTACCATGTTGACCCCTACATTCCCTAGCAAAATGACCAAACCTATGACATTTATAACACTTGATCTTTGATTTATCCAACCCCACCTTAGATCTGCCAGTCAACCCTGGAAACCTTCTCCCAGTTTTCTTGTAAAAATTATTAGTTCTTACACTGAGAAGGGCCAATTGGTGCATAATGTCCATTTCTTCCAAATCATCAGGGTCAAAGTATTTCAGGTCATCATACTCAAAGGATATGTTATCAGATGCCTGTATATCACCACCACTTGCTGTGAAAGCATAGTTTGGTGAATAAGAATCAGAGTTAAAACCTGAGTTAAAACCTGAAGTTATGTCAATGAAATGATCATAACTCTGATCCTTTGTGTTTCCAGGCACCTCATCATGACCCAAAAGTGCTGTATTCCCAAACACATAGTCATCAGACACTTTTCCAGAGTCCTGGAGCTTCTTTTTCTGGTTAAGCTCTCTTTCATAGGTCAAGAGCTTACCATGAAGCTGGGTCAGTGATAGGTCTTTAAATCCTATTGAGTTTCTCATAACAATAGCAATAGTGTCCCATTTGTCTGGTAATGATCTTAAAAACCTATGGTTCAAAGTTGAATGAGGGTAAGTAAGAC
The DNA here is from genome assembly GCA_028751855.1 of Ambrosia trifida. Lineage (NCBI taxonomy): Eukaryota > Viridiplantae > Streptophyta > Magnoliopsida > Asterales > Asteraceae > Ambrosia > Ambrosia trifida. The sequence goes on along the minus strand of CM054125.1, from coordinate 23,119,860 downwards.
CAACCAATTTTAGTTCACTAATTAAGCAGTTAAATCTCTCAAACTGTTGAGTTAATGACTCTCCTTTGACATGACTGAATGTTTCATATTGTTGGTTAAGTATTTCACGGTTGTTTTCAATAACCTCCTCTGTCCCACCAAACTGCTCTTTCAGTGCATCCCACAACTCCTTTGCACTGTTACAGTGTAACAACCCAGCATATATATCATTGGGTAGAGCCATGGCCACAATACTGAAGGCCTTAGCATCTAGCTCAATTTTCTGAAAATCCTGGTCGGAGTAGTTTTCAAGTTTCTTTGGCTCAAACACTTTGGGATCTTCAGTACTCGGCACAGTCGGAACATGTGGTCCGAAGATAACCGACTTCCAACACCCAGTGTTTTGTTGAGCTAGAACATGGCTCATCCGACGTTGCCAGATATTGTATTCAGATCTGACAAGCATCGGTGGCTTGTTGTTCGTGCCAGTGTTATGTGGATCGTGATTGATAGAAGCCATTCTCTGATTTTTCAAAAAAACAAAGTCTGTTTAACAACGGTTGAATCGAAATTAAACTATTACTCTGTTTTCAATCAAACTGACAAACGATATCAATAATTGTGAGCTGATTATTAAATTGATTTGTTAGATCGAATTTAATTGACCAAGCTCTGATACCAATTGTTAGGATCTGAGTTTGTTTGTTTTGATTGTTTAACTAAATGATGATAATACTGGAATGAAAATAAAATGAAAGTGCAGCGGAATAATAAACTGTAAATCAAAACAAGAGAGTAAATGTTTTTCGATCAAATGCTTTCATTAATTCAAAGATTACAATCGTACAAGTTACTCCCCCTCAGCCTGATCACACAGTTGTTTGTCAGAGAGAATGTTTTGTGTGTGATGCAATAGAACAGTACATGCACTGTTCTATTTATAGACTGACTCAAACCACTGATGACCTAGGCTGACGTCACCTAAGACAGTGACCTCTAACAGAATAACAAACTTAAACATCTGCTATACAAACTACTGTTACATTGAAAGCACTGATAATAAACAGCTGTTAAAGATAAACTCTGATGGTCTTGTATCCACTGCTGGAGCCTAAGTGCTGTTGGTTCCAGCAGTGCTTTGGTCTTCAGTACTTGTATCAGCTGTTGCTCTTCATCAGACCTTTGGTCAGCAGTTGTTCTTCATCAGTTGTTTCCTTAGCAGTTCTTTGTATCAGCAGTTGTTGAGCAGTTGTTTGGATAGAACAGTAGTTAGGGTCAGCAGTCTTTTGGGAGAAGCAAGTTGTAAGGACTGTTTATTCAAGGATCAAATAGATAGCATATTTTGGCTTTCCAATCATCTGTTCTTTTCCAGGTCAGCAGACCCAACACAAAGACTGAAACGTGGTAAACTACTCGCCTATCGATAACCTATCGAACACAAAGTTACCAGTGTCTGAGTGCGGTTACACATATTGATTATCCTAAACCATTGTACTCTACAATGACCTAGGTGACACCTTATGCAAATAGACTCGACACAAGTAGACCATGTATGACCCGTTCAATCATTGGTGATTAATTCATAAAGGAGCATGTCAACCTATCATGTCACCTATAACATACACATAGCATGTATACATGTTCACATATGGGGTTTCACAACAATAACTCATTAATACCTACAAACTATCAATAAATCATTGTTTCTCATATTAGCGATTTTTGGACAGATTTTAACCTATGAGAACGAATTTTTATAAAATATTAAACCAACGCCACAAGTCCTCAAAATTTTACTGGAAGTTCCTATGGTTTTCTATCCATGTCACTATTTTTATTTTATGACAAAAATCTTTCAAAAGTTTTATGAAAAATAATTTAGTTCAGCCTCATCCAGAAAAACGTGCTGTTGATAGCAGCTTAGTCAAAATTTCATTAAAATTAGTAGGTTCATCAAAATAATGTGAATCTAATGGAAAATGATCCAGCCTTCATATACGCAACTACTGTCCAAAATTCGCGACCAACGGGCTTGTAAAACTCAAGTTACAGCCCTTTAAAGTCGGCTGATTTTTCACATCCGAAAATCAGCTTATACCTCTAAACTCATAAGGTCCTGGAAAAATATTAAAACAAGTAAAAAACGCATGATTTTGGACTTTTTGAAAATCTAACATCATAAACAATGTTCTAGCATCAAGTAGCAATCAAAACAATCAAGTTACACTCCATATACAGCCCTACAAAACGTCAAAACGAATCTGCCAAAAAGCTGAAACTTGCGTGTCAAGTTATTCATGAACCCTAATCATGCATAATAGTATACAACATATACACAATCCATATTATCATAATCCACCCATGTATTAACATACGAAAACCCTAATTATGATTACTAACAACAACTCTCGTCATCATTCACAATAAACATTCAAGAACACCCACATAAACCCTATATGCGATTTTTATACTTGTAGTTTCTAGGATTTTTAAAACTTTTCAAGTATTGTAAATCATCAAGAAACATGTAAAACGTATACCTTGCAATTCTAAACTCCTCAAAGCCTAGAGATTGCACCCAAATAAACTTGAATTAGTGAAAGAGATGTGTTGTTTGATTGAAAGTTGAGAGAGGGGGTGGGGTGGGGGTTCACGGCGCAAAGAGGAGTAGGGTTAGGGTTATTTTTTTGATCCATAATTATAATGGGAGTTGGCTTGTGGCCCAAGTAATTGAGTATCATGGGTTTTTAACTTGCTAACCGGACTCGTTAATACTTGTTTTAAACCTGATACTAGACCCGATAGTATTAACCACCCTAACTTACATAAAAACCATTGCTTTTATCATCTCATAACATATCAATCATGGGATGCACAAAATTTGCAGAGTTTACATACTGACTATCAACTAAGCAGTAATTCACATAACCACGTAATTCACATAAACATGTTAATTCATGTACATCATACTTCAATTGCACATATTATCACGTATGCTTGACAAATCACCAACGTTCGGGATACAGGACTCGTGTGTGTGTCAGAACAAGGATTTTTTTTAATTATAACGTACGTTAATATCATCTAACATATGTTATTGTTCCATAACACATTGAAAGACCTTTTTAGTTAACCCTAGTTAAGTATTTAGCCATGTATATACATGCAAATTAACTAGATTTCAGTTAAAGTGATAACCTGAAAATGCGGGGTGTCACACATTTGCAATTGAGATAAGTTGTTCTAACGTGTTCTTGACCCGCTGGTCAATTTTGCCATTTTGTCAATTTGTAAGACTTATAATATGTGATCTAAACATAGATCTGGTTATGGTAGCAGGATAGGTAGGTGTTACCCTTTGAACCTTCCTTTTCGTCTTTAGAATGACATGAAACTCAATTCATGGCTAAACACGTTTCCATGCCTTTGGTGATGTGATTCAAAGTTAGCTAGACTTCGATTCTTACCAATTGGCATTTGAGTCCAATCAACTCGATTGACTCACTCCATTTTCAAATGCAAGCCACCCCCACATTTAAGTCTTATTAGATAACATCCAATGGGGGTGATGAAAGGTTCTCCCTTTTGTATGAAGTTAAAAAAACTTCTCAAATACCATTTTTGCATCCCCTACGGGTTGTTTCTTAATTGGCTTCCCTCCCCCCTACATTGCTTGCACTTTGAGTAATATCACTCATGATGACTCTTAGACACTCATGATAAGATAAAATATCTATAACTTTGTGTTATCGAGGTCATCCATGTGTATTGCTCTACTCAAGTATCAATACCTCACAGGAGCTTCTGAGCAATATGAGTACTCCTCATATGAAACCGAATAGTATCATTAATTCATGAACTATGTAATCGGTTCGTGAGTTATCCTTGAAGTTATATTTATAGTTTTGATTATACAAATCCATAATATTATGTCATCACATAACGTTAACAAATATTAGACTAGCATGCTTTAGACTCCAATACTCTAGCATGTGAACAGAAGATGCATCATTCTGATTCTTCACAGCCTAAAGAGGCCACACACTATCTCTTTCCAACATTCACGTTTTAGTTAGACACAATAATTAGAATTTGTTTTACCATTCCAAAACTATGTTTTAGAAATGTCTTAAAACCATAGTTAACTTCATCCATTAGGATCAAAACTCATTTGCTTTTAATCTTCCAAAGCTTCACCATTGACTCTTAAGAAATTAAACATAAGTCTTAATATAAGTCACTTTGATGAATATATTCATCATCAACAAGATGAACAATACTAGTATAAAATCACTAAAGTCTTGAGATAAAGTCAATTAGATTGAAACTCAATGACATAACATTTACATATGCGCCGAAAGTGATATATACATTTCCATATTGTTTTGTTAAAACCATGTATTGGGGAAGTCTCCCAAAACTAAGGACAAATCATCCACATAGATCAAACAACATTGATGTTTGTAGAAACATCTACACATTCATCACTATTGTAAATGTCTTACAATAAATTTAACAAAATTTATTAAAGAATTCACAATATTAACATATATTTCTTTCATATGTTATATACATCAAAAATTCACATTTGTGTATTTTCATGTTGACGCTGTCAACATTGGATGACATATCTCGTTTTCGTGTATTTAATCTCAATACACTTGCCACGTTCGTCATGATTCGCCCATCATGTTATTGTACATTTGATGTTTGATATGTGACTTATTGCATAAGTCATTATCACAACTCGCTCATTGTGTTCTTGCAAGACACTCTTTGCATAACCCGTTAAAATAAATATCCTCATTAAATTTGTCGTATGTAAATCGTCAAAGAATAATTTAATCACTTGATTATTCAAAATAAAAACTATGATCCAGTATATATATAATATATATTTCTAAAATATATTTTAAACGAATTCATATAAGGATATATAAACATCAAATCTCAAAGTGTTATTCTCTTCAACACTTTATCGTTCGACAAAATAATCGAAATTATATCGTCTTGTGGCATGTTTCAAGGTACTCCCTCAATACATTGTTCAAAAAATAACAAAGTTGTTTATAATTAACTACTCAAAAGTAGTCGAGCAAGTAGATATGTCAAAAACAACAACGGGTTGTTTTCCTTTAAATAGTCTCTCAAGACTATTATATGGTTCAAAACATGATACTTCTCATACGAGTATCGAACAAATGCAAAGACATGTTTTATTCGTTCAAAACATTTCTCGTTTTTGCAAGTGTTCTAAAAAATTAAACTATATATATTTATGCCTTGATTACAAATCAAGACCATAAAATTAAAATAGTTTTATTATTTAAAACCGTATCTAACTTACTTGTTAGACAATAAAATGGATAGAATTCACCTTATTAAGTTTATCATAGTTAACCCGATTCTAACCCGCTTGTTAGAAAATAAACGATTATAAATCGTGTATATGGTTCTTTTTATGATAAATCTTTTCTAACTCGTTCATTAGAAATTATACATGTACCAAATATTAAAAAAAATATTCGGTTTTAATAACTAACCATTTCTAACATACTTGTTAGAATACAAACGATTACGCTCTTCGTTATATGGTGTTTTGGTTATATTAGTAAACCGTTTCTAACACGCTCATTAGAAATAAATGATTACCAAAATCGTTTCAAAACTTATTGGTTTATATATATTCAACCATTTCTAACACGGCCGTTAGAAATAAACTATCACAAGACCGTTTAAAATTTATCGGCTCATATAAAAATAATAAGCCATTTCAAACACGTTCGTTAGAAAATTAAACGTCTAGCTTGTTCGTTTTTACAAAAGCATCAATTTCTAACACGCTCGTTAGAAAAAAAAATATACGTTTAAAATAACTTATGATTTTGTAAATAACAATTTCTAATATGCTCATTAGATGTGTTTTATGACACGTTATTCTTTAAACGCCGTTGTTTCTTACATGCTCGTTAGAACTACATATTTCAAAACTTGTTGTTTACATAATTAATTTCTAATACGCCCATTAGAAATCTAAATGTTCTCAACATTTTGAAAATAATTATATTTTACTAAAATAATTACTTTCTAACACGCCCGTTAGAAAATACGCATGTTTTAAACCTTATTATTTACCAAAATTATATTTTCCAACTCGCTCATTCGTTAGAAAATATAAAGATTATAAAACTTATTATTTTAGAATGATAGGAATTTCTAATACGGATGTATTTCTATACATTTGATAACAATCATTATTTCTCCAAATAATAATCTCTAATATGGGTTGCCAAAATATTTTCTAACACGCTCATTAGAAAATATTTTACTAAGATTAATCTCTAACACGCTCGTTAAAAATAACCTCTAGCGAATATTTTTCATGGGTTGACAATATTACGTCTTTTCTAATACGCTCATTAGAAAATTAGTATTTGAAAACGTCTAAATACATGTTAATATTTGAGAATACTTCGGATTATCTAAACCCTACACAAAAACCATGAAATTGAAAACTTGAATAAAAAACTTTTTTTGTAAACACGGTATTTCGGATTAAAGATTGTACTCCAATCATAAAATTAATCCGACTTGTACTATAAATATATTTCCCAAAAAATATTTATAAGATTTTAACAAAATCCCAATTAATATTTTTATACTATCATGAACCCAAAAATCCTTTAATAAGAAGGTTTTTATATTGTATCGACAATCTACACGAAAGTCTGTTTTAAGATTGTAGGAAATAGGGTTCCCTTTTTATCAAAATAATAATAAAATAAACATAATAACGAGATTCTGGTTATTTGTAGGAAATATGATAGTACGATACCGATTACAAAATTAAATAAATGAATAAAGATACAAAAAAAATGTACCGACTCTAGATTCAAGCAATTCAACCGCATCATCTTCTACTATTGCCTCTGCAAGAATAAAGTATTCGTTGATGATTTTGGTTGAGGATCGTGTTTGACACGGGGCCCTTAATACAGATTCCGTGGCTCCTCTCAGACGGTCTGCCTCCCAGGGTATACCAACCGGAACAGTGATGTACTACCGGAGATGGTCTTGAGCCCAAGATAACACCGGATTATTTGGTTTCATATTTTTTGTTGAAAATAAAGGGATGAAGATATAAAAGTTGTTTGATAGTACTCCTCTCAAGATAAGAATCGGTGGTTCTAAACTCTCTGTACGTGTATTTGACAATGAACCCAAGGTTCATGTAAATAGTCACACAACACGTAACCCCATGCTAATTATTATTATAATAAAAAATAATCAATAGCATTAAAATAACATTAAAGTGGATTAAATTGGTCAACATAATTATCATATTCATTCATGACAATCTTGTAACTGACGACTGTGTTGACTGACTCGCAAGCGCATCCCGCTACCAGGCGCTGACGCGCGAGCCACGAGGATGTTCATCATTACCGGTCAGTCATTAAAACCGCATGCGCCATCGAGTCAGTCCGTTACGTCGTGTGCGGACTAGGACGCCACCTAGTCTTGCGCGTATGTAGCCGACGCGACTCTCCATGTCATCTGAGGAAGACCAATTCTCTTCGCATACCATGCGCCTCGATCACACGCGCGGACCTGAACATCCTCTTCTCCTGCGCGCATGCACCACTTGTAGTTACGATTAACGTCAACCTTCCGCCAGGTACCAGACCATGCGCACTAGGTCAAAAATACAAAGGCGGCTCTCAAGCAGCTCACGGCGATGCAAGTGTCGAAGTGCAAAGTGCGCCATCAAAGCGCCACATTGCGCCCATCGCCCACGCCACACGCGCGTGTGTACGAGTGCGAGTTAAACAATATACAAGGAGTGATCCTCCTTAAACAATAGCATTAAAATAACATTAAAGTGGATTAAATTGGTCAACATTATCATATTCATTCATGACAATCTTGTAACTGACGAATGGGTTGACTGACTCGCAAGCGCATCCCGCTACCAGGCGCTGACGCGCGAGCCACGAGGATGTTCATCATTACCGGTCAGCCATCAAAGCGCCACATTGCGCCCATCGCATCCTTTAGGGTCCCCACTAGTGTTTATCTTTAAGCTAAACAGTATACAAGGAGTGATCCTCCTTATAAACCACTTCATGTTTTGTTATCCCTCCAATGTGGGATAAAACTTAATCCATTTTCTCATCTTTGGTTGTTCTAACCTACAACTTTAAAGCTTCGATATCTCATTCATCTTAGCTCTATTTTGGATGTGGTTAGGTTCGTTGTGATACTCTCACAATATAGTACACAAACCCGGAAATAATTATTTATATAATTCTTATATAAATATATTTATTTAAGTCCAAAATTAGTGAAAAATCAATTTCCACTACCATTCATTTGAAATACGGGTACATGTAGTTTAGAGCGTTAAGGTGGTAACTAAATGAGGGTTCATAAGTTGTAGTTATCACCATAAGTATCTCTTAATGACTTTTCATCCTTAGTAGGTTCTCACTCATATTCATATATTACTTGCGTATCAAAGTTTACGGGAGCATGCCTTACGTATAAAGTCAGGTCATCTGTCTTTCCCTAGCATCCTTATCTGTAAACTACTTATATAAGTATATAACTTACTTTTTAGGCAGGCCTAATCTCAAAGGTTGAAGCCTAGATATCCCTACCGAATATCTAATTTGCTAAAAACCTTTAGCTCTGATACTAACTGTGACACCTCACCCAGATAAGGATGAAACATACACAATTAATACCAAGACTTAAAGGGAAACTCTTATTTCATTAACTTAAACTACAAAAGTTTGAGACTTAAACGATACAACATTTCATCAGACTAGTCATAATCTGATTTACAAAACTTTACTAGTCACTACGGGACTAGCGTTTAATAGTTCCTCTAGCCACGTAAGCTCGAACTCTATGGTAACTAACCCTCAAGCCTCGTTACCTGTAACACGTGCTTAAAAAGGACGTCAGCATATACTGGTGAGTTCATCAATATACTGTAACACCCCGACTTGTAACAACCGGCAAAATTAAGGTAATTCCGTACTAATTAATTAAACGCAATTAACGTAATTAAACGTAATTATGTGCTGATTGTTTAACTGAGGCCTTAAAAGATAGAAGTTCCCAAATAATGCATAGGAATGCATAAGTTTAATGGCAAAGCATGATAGGATCGTGCGCAAGCAAATCTATCAGGTATGGACACTGGCGATTACCCGGTAAAAATTTAATAAGCGAAACGAACCCCGGACACCCGGAATATAAAATAAATAATATTTTCAAAAAATATAATGAGTTTTGGAAACCCAAAGCCATACGTGAAAGCTTATTGTACAAATCTCCCGGAAACAAATAAAGTGCGCGTACCGCACCCGATACGCGCGTAACACGTAATTTCACCCGGCAAAAGCCGAAATAAATTATCAGTAATTTAACTGGGCAAAATTTAAGGAATATTAATGGTATTTTAATATTCGGGTGACACGCGGTTAAAAACCCAAGAATACCCGGACGGTACCCGAACCAAGTGACTTAAACATAATATTGGACAATATTTGGCAAAGTGGACCCCACCCACACCCTTTGGGGGCCGGCCTATGGCCCACATAAGTGGGTAAAACCTTTTTAATTTCCCTTTAACTCTTCATCTCCTTAATAACCCAATTATTAGAACATAATCATATGAATGCATGGGATTTCATTGGCCAAGAAATTAACTAATCCTCTCCTCTCTCTCTCTTAAACTCGGCCAAACACCCTCATAATAATCTTCCAAAGATTTTTCCATATCTAGTATAATCTTCCATAATCCTTCCAAGATATTACACAATCCATTGAAGATACATGTAATCTTTGCAAGATTTGGGAAGGGATATTATAAACATTCTTGTGAAGCATACTTGAATCAACACAAAAACTTCTTCTTCTTCTCCTCCCTTGGCCGTAACATTGCACCCACCCACAAACATTGTTCTTTCAATTTTTGTATCTCCAAATCATCTCTAAATCTTCATCTCTCAAAACCCCATTGTGTGTTTCAAGAGCTTGGAGCTTAATCACTTGGAAGAACACACTAAACCCCACCCAAATCCAAGGTTTTTGTCTTCCCTAGCCTTGAGCTAGTAGTAAGTATTACCTTGTTTTATTCTTAGAAGTTCATGTTTTGTGCTTTTGAAAGCAAGTTGTACATTGATGGGTAATAAAATGGATTTTATAGAAATAATGTGTTTTGTTAGATTAAAAATGGAAGAATAATAATAACATAAATGAATCTTGGATTTATATTAATAAATGTAATATTTGGAGAAAATGTGATGAAATGAACATACACTTGAGTTAATGGGTGATTTGATCATGATTAATGAGAAGGACTTGAATGAGATGGAAGATGATTTTAATCATCATAAGATGATAAGTTAATGACAAAAATAGATTAAAATGGGTTAGATAATCATGGGTGAAAAAGTTCCATATTCAAAGTCCACTCACTTGAATAAGTGAAAAGTTGATATTTTGGATAAAAATAAGGAACAAACATGTTAATAGCATCTAGGATGGATTATAAGATTATTAGAAGTGGAATGAAGTAAAAATAATCAAGCATTAAGAAAATGGGTCTTCAAAGTCCACTAAAATGGAAGAGAAATGCTAACCTTGCAAGATGAAATGAAAAATGCAACAAATATAAGTTAAAGGACAAATATTAGAACTTGGAAAGTCAAGGGACTAAAATATGTATTTTAGAAACTTTAGTCCAAAAGGGCATTAACAAAGAGTTCGGTGTCAAAAGCATAAATAATAGATTTCCAAGAGTAGTCTTTGACAATCATGAGAAACTTATTTGTGTGTAATCTAAAGGAAGCATTTTTATAAAAGATGGAAGTTTTATAAAAATAAAAGAAGTAACACAAGGATTTTATAAAAATAAGATTTTATAAAATATTAGTAAAGACTTGGGAAAACTTGTACAAAAATGGATACTTTTATATAAATGGGAATATAAAAGTATCGGAAACATTTTTGGGTTACAAGTTGGACAAGTTGGGCTAAACATACAAAGTATATTTTCCATAAAAACGCGCAATGGAAACAAATATGAAAAACGCTAACTAACGAACTTAGTTACATGAGCTAACGTAAACGGACATATGAGAAAAATGCCATTGCGGCAAGATGAAAATAAATATATATATATATATATACATATATATATATATATATATATATATATATATATATATATATATATATATTTTAAGAGATAAAATATATATGACAAGGGTGAAACGTGCGTAACACTTTCCTAAGTGTAGAAAGAATATTCGTGGGAAAGGAAAAAACACAACGTAACGAATTAGAAACGCTAAACGACACATGAACTTAACAAGTAGTATTCACGCGATGGTATATGTACATATGCTCGTTTTCGACGAAATTCTAGTATATCTATTTGAATGGGAAAATAGATATGCGAGAAGGAAAACCGAGACGAGTAGGTGAAATATATCTACGAACGTGTGAATACCGACAAAATCCTAGTACATTTATTTAAATGGGAAAATAAATGTACGGTGTGGTGAGTCTAGTCGGGCGTTAAGAATATGTTACCGAACGACAAGAACTTAGCATATTTATTTGAATGGGCAAATAAATATGTGGCAAAGTGAGTCGGGTCGGATGAAAGAAATCACATTATATCGAGCGAAACGATCCTAAGTATAATTATATAAATGGGAAAATAATTATACGTTGGGTAGAATCGTGTCGAGAATAATAGTGTACAAGTCACAAAGAATATTAATAAGAATAATATACGACTTACAAGGAAAGGGTAATCCATCGCCATTGAACCTAGGATACGAAACTATTAAACGGGAATTGGGATAAAGACGTGGTCGGGAAGTTGGGTGTACAACTTGCCAAGGCACATACACTATAGGTGTAGTGACTTATACGCCTAGAAACATTTGTAGGTGCGGGATCATAAACTTTACTATTTTCTTCTTTGAGCCGAGCACAGTTACAGGTGAGTCTCACGGCCCCATTTCTAAACTATTTAACGTTTTTACGGGGGAAAGATATGTTGGGATTTGTTTGACGGGTTGGACACTTGAGTTGTGATCGCCACTCGGGGTTGAGACCTCCCTACTATAATCATTAATTCAGGAAAGAGAAACCAAGGGAATATTTGGATAGTACTATTGGTGCCTGACAAGGCCCACCCCTAATCGATAGCGTCGATTATGCATCGGCGTATGCCTGGGGTGCACGTATTCTGAAATCAAGTCGTAGGAATACCGAGTAACGACTTGGGGCGGGGGCATTATGAATTGTCTTGGTTTGGTTATAGGCTCAAGTAAATTGTAGGACTTTGCAACTCCTATAAATGTCATAACAAGGATATCCCATGAGATAAAGTTTATTAAAAGCAAAACCTGTGAACTCACCAATATTTATATATTGACGATTTTTAAACATATCTTTCAGGTAATTGACTGATGATGGTTAACGTGGCAAGCAGGGTCGGGGGAATCTCCAAGTCGGGCGTTGGATGTCATGAAGGGGTCTCATCTCTCTATCCCAAGGACTTCGGGATATAGGGAGGAGCCTCCCTATTTATTTCAAAAACAATTTTAAGATTATGTACGAATAATTTGACATGATTTCCGGCGTTGAATAAATGCCCGTTTGTTTAATTAATATTGTGGTTTGCATTAATCTTGGCTTAATCCTCTTGAACCGTCACGCCACGTGTTTCCGCCATAGGCGTGGTGTGACAGAAAGTGGTATCAGAGCCAAGGTTATAGCGAATTAGCATCTTTAAAATCTAAACTATAACCGGATTTGGTTCAAAAGTTAAAGCTTTCAAAATAAATGCGAAACGCAATAAACTAATTTTTCCAACGACCATTTGAGTATGTGGAGATTCCGACCAAGCTAGCCATGGGTAAGAATACGTGTTATTTTAGTATTAGATGGTTAGGAAGAAGTACCGTAGATGTGTGCCTTAACTATCTAACGAATAATACTTAAATATTAGTACGGTTCTTTTGCCAGGATGTCAGACGCAGGGAGTGTAGCACCGAGCTACGACAGTAGCATCCAGATCATCCCAGCACCGCCAGCAGAGCCGATCGAGGTTATGGTACTCGATCCTGAGGATGACGACATGGAGGTTGACGCCGCCATAGAGGGCGCAGACGGAGACAGCTCCGACGAGACTGACCCGAGCGAGGACCCAGCGTGGGCGTTGAATAATTTGACATGATTTCAAAAACAATTTTAAGATTATGTACGAATAATTTGACATGATTTCCGGCGTTGAATAAATGCCCGTTTGTTTAATTAATATTGTGGTTTGCATTAATCTTGGCTTAATCCTCTTGAACCGTCGCGCCACGTGTTTCCGCCATAGGCGTGGTGTGACACGACTAGGAGGGGCTGGACGAAAGAACAGATTGATAACAAACTTGCACAACGGAAGCAAAGAAGACTAATATTTATTGTTTATACAAAAATTTGGTTTCAAATGTAATATAAATAAAATATAAAAATAACTAAAGTCTAATGCAGGGACGAGTCGTGACGGTCGTCGAAGCAATTGAGGAAGTGTAATCCACTAGTCCATCCAATCACTATCCAATTTCTCTAATCCACATCTAACTATCATATACCTCGTGTTGCCATCCATCCAATTGCAGTACCTGAACAAATGCTTAAAAGAGTTTGGTTAGCAAAATATGTCGGTGGGTCCGAGGAATCACCACTATTGACCCATTAATAATTGCAAAAAAAGAAATAGGGTTACAAGTATATACCTGACCACTCGAACCTTGATCGGAATCCATAGACAAATCCACCGAATGTATCACTCGTGACTTCATAACTCCGGTTACCAGAGTAATCTCCATTATCGGAACAGGGACGGGGCCGGCCAGAGGCCACGGCCGAGGGTCCCTCATTTATGGCCCCTCTCTCTCTCTCTCTCTATCTTATGTATATCATGTGTGTGTTAGATAAGAGAGGAAGGGTGAGGTGTTTGTGTGGTATGCGTGTGTATGTATCTGTGAGTTGGTTCATCAGAGAAGAAGGGGCAGGGAATGGGGTGTGGGGGGGGGGGGGGGTTATAATGGGTTAGTTAAATGGTTTTTTAGAAAACCATTAATATGTTAATGGTATTAGGGAGTGTGTTGTTAAATGATGGAGAGGACATGTGTCCTCCCTAATGAGTAAGCAAGGGGGTGTTTAGGCGGGTTCATTAACGCGTATTAGTTCGGTCTCGCAACGCATGTTATTTCCCTTGTCTAATTAATTATCTAATATCACTGGTTCGACTTCGTATTTGTTTATACATAATTATTGTATTGTTGGTTAATTTGTTATAATACTTTTAGACGCGAAAGATTTTGGGCCCCATAACTCGAGTGACCACCACCGCCTCAATGACCATGATGAACCACCACTGTTTGCAACTCCCACCATCAAAACAACATCATCACCGAGTTCCACCCTGAACGCCGTCGCCCTTCTTCTCTTTCCTGTATACTACCCGAACCACCATCGAAACCCTAGATTCCAGCCGTCGCCGCTCCGCTTCCAACCGACGCCACAATCACTTGCATAACCCTTCTCAGATTCCACCACTACTAACCGCCGAGCAATCACCACTATTGACCCATTAATAATTGCTGAACAAGAAACAGGGTTACGGGTATATACCTGGTCGGTCGAACCTTGATCGGAATCCGTAGCCAAACCCACCGACTGTAATCACTCGTGACATCATAACTCCTATTACCAGAGTAATCTCCATTAACGGAACAGGGACGGGGTTGGCCAGAGGCCACGACCGAGGGTCCCTCATTTCCGGCCTCTCTCTCGATGATCTCTCTCTATCTTATGTATATCATGTGTGTGTTAGATAAGAGAGGAAGGGTAAGGTGTTTATATGGTATGCGTGTATGTCTATGAGTTGGTTCATCAGAGAAGAAGCAACAGGGAATGGGGGGTTTTATGATGGGTTAGTTAAATGGTTTTTTAGAAAACCATTAATATGTTAATGGTATTAGGGAGTGTGTTGTCAAATGATAGGGAGGACATGTGTCCTCCCTAATGAGTAAGCAAGGGGGTGTTCGGGCGGGTTCATTAACGCGTATTAGTTCGGTCTCGCAACACATGTTATTTCCCTCGTCTAATTAATTATCTAATATCACCGGTTCGACTTCGTATTTGTTTATACATAATTTTTGTATTGTTGGTTAATTTGTTATAATACTTTTAGACGCGGAAGATTTTGGGCCCTATAACCGGGGTGTTAGATATACACAGTTATAAAGTCACATATTAAAACAATCATGACTTGCTCCCGCCGGTGTTATTATAACACAGTCTCACCACATGCGCCCTACCCAAGAGCCGGTGATTAACATTCCAGTATAGTCAAACCCAACTACACCACAGGCGCTCTTAACATGAGCTAGTGTAGTTACCGATAAGTGCGTTCGTGACGGCACATATAAGGGTCTCCAATATCCATGTATATTTATGCCTAGGTTATACACATGCGTTACACAATCATGGGATTTCAAGACAATTATAAACAATTACCAGTTAGTACAAACATGCTCACATAGTAAAACATTCATAAAACTCATCTTAGCTTTAGGCGATACAAAAATTAACTGATTAGAACTTCGACCCTGAACAGGTACTAAGACAAACTTAAGTGATAGTTTAATAATATGATATTAGCAAGCTATCACCGTGATCGGCTATGACAACCCATCTAGTCTAAGCATGGGTATCCGGTCCATGCCTAAACTAGGTTCAACTCACCTAACACCTACCCGACCTATGACCCTAAACTATACTCCTAATACTATACCTACTCCTACCAGAACATAAAAGATTTCCTTCGGGCAAGTTCCACATTATTAAGCATAGGTGATACGTACCTTATTACGGCTAGGAAAGTGGTGCATCATGATGAAATTTCAAATGGTGGTACTTATAGATGAATTCTTAACCGACTTATATGGGGTCAATAAGAAATATTAACAAACTCAGGGTCAATATAGTCGGTATTTGTAGAGGTATGGTGCTTGACCCGACATACCGTCTTTATTATTTGTTACTTCTAATATTATTTACTAATATTGAGGTGTGGAGGTAACCCCCTAACTGGGCTTGGTGCCAATGGGCTATGTGCCCATATAGTTAGGGGTCCATGATGTTTGGCCCATTAAGGCCCATGAGAAACCCTATATAAGAGGTTTTCACCTCTTATTAGGGCACAAGTTATCACATATGAGAATACCCCCAGATAACACATGGTTGCCATCGCCGCCATCACTTTTTGTGTCTGTACGTTGGACTCCATTCGTGGTTTCCTAGCAGTCACCTCCACGCCCCACCTTTCCTTTCTCACTTGCAGGTCTAGATCTCACCGGAGAAGACGAAGGCTGAGTTGTGGTTCCACTATTCAACACCATCGAGGCATACACCGGACAGTCGTTCCGGTTATTGTTTCTTCATTGGCGCCATCCGTGGGACCGGCAACGAACTACACTCAGTTTTCTCTTCCCCCAAACCTCCAGATCTGCTCTATCGAAGCTGAAAAGGTTATCTCTTGTGGAATACTTTTCAGATCTGGGATTCGTTTTTGTTCTTCTCTATCAAAAGTCAAAACTCTCAGATCTGTTCTATTGGAGCTAAAAAAGCCATCTATGGGGAAACACTTTCTAGATCTGGATTTCTTTTATCTGGTTCGCATCTCGTTCTTCCATCTGAATTTCTTCTATCGGGTTCATAACCATTTATATATTAAAAGATATATATTTGGAGTTGGTGAATCTTGGATCTAAATATTCAATTTTTGGTCCAATGAGAATAGCTACAGCAATCCTGAAGAAAAAAAAGTACAACAATAAGGAAAAAGAAAAGGGTAATTTATTATCGACGTGGTCTACAACCAACCACACACTGCACTCTCTCTCTCCATGGGGAACAAAAATCTGACATGAGCAAACAAAAGCTATAGATGTACGTTATTTTATTAAAACCTTCATGGTTCCCCATGATCTTCCGTACACAAGCAGACGTTCCTCCTCATCTTCTACGTTCCTCATCATCTTCTGCGCCCAAGGCGTGGTCACGTTCTTCCATTCTGTGTGTAGCCAACTCCGTGTTCGCACTAACCAAGCTCTTCACACGACCAGTTAGAGCGTCTCGCGCACCCGTGTAATGAGGAATCTGCTGACGTAAAACATAAACAGACGTCACCCGCGGGCTTCCGCCTGACGTAAACGATAAAAAGACATCGCCGCGGAGCATGGTTTTCACCCGCTTCAACAAAGCTAACGCCTCCGCGAGTTCGCGGAGCAGGGCCAGGCTCCTTACGTTCCAACAAAGCTGTTCCCGCATACGTGGAGTAGTTCCGCCTGACGTAGACTCAAAAGTACATCACCCGCGGAGCATGTTTTCATCCGCCCGCGGAACGTGCTTTCATCCGCCAGCACCATGGTTTTCGCCTTAGACGGTTTTCATACCATGTTGCGCCAAGCTCAGAAAGGTCTTCACCCGCTTCAACAAAGCTAATGCCTCCGCGGAGCATGGTTTCCGCCTGACGTAAAACATACAAAGACGTCATACGCGGGCATGGTTTTCAAGCGTATTCCGCGAACCATTTCTTCCGCCTGACGTGGAGAGCCTACAAAATACACCACCCGCCGGAGCATGTTTACATCTGTTAATGCGAAGCTCAACGCATACATGGAGCATGGCTCTTACCCGCTAACTAGCGCGTCTATACTTTCCGCGTCACATTATAGATATGAGGGATCTCCATCCGTTCATACATGAACACTACGATGAGGAATGAAGATAAGTTCTATATTGGTATAACTCTTTTTTTTTTCAACATTTCCTATTCGGTACTAACATGCAATGCAAACATGACGTACAACTGAGTCATACTTTTATATTAATTATTTATCATTCATTTGTATGACATTTTCCATCACTGTACGGATGATGTCAGGCATGTTACTACCACATTTCTCTCAAGGGAAAATAATAAAAAATTGACATGGTCACGTGGTGTCATCCCTACAAACTCATTTTATTATTTGAAAGTGGGGAGGTGTATGCACTACTCCAACAAGTGACATATTATTAAAGAAAAAAGTGACCCACATGTATGGGCATCTTGCACTATCTATTAAGGCATAGCATACTGTCTGTATGTACACGAGGGTATTTTTAAAAGTGGTCATGTAAATCCTATCCTAAAAAATAGTTGTATCTTTCCACTTATTTACACTAATGTATGTAAATCATACATTACAAACTTGCAAGGATCTGTTCAATGCTACTAACATTATATGTAGCTTTAATGAACTGAGGGACTGGCAAGGTATAACGCCATATTAGATGATTCTTATATTACAACACGCCAAATTATCCAGCTTCAAATAAAAGGTTTGGGTGCAATCTTCTTATATTTTGCGTTATTTATTATCTAACAACTTATTTTAAAGTTTAAGATACATTAACGCAAGGTTGGGCACCTCATAATGCACCCATATTATATAACTAATTCTTGCAGGTTCAGCCACGCTACGGGTAACCCACGGATAACCCCGCTCGTCGGTAACTCCCAACGCAACGGTAAACCCGCGCAAGCCGGTAACTCCACGCTACGGGTAACCCCGCTTGTCGGTAACTCCCAATGCAACGGTAAACCCGCGCAAGCTGGTAACTCCACGCTACGGGAAACCCCGCTTGTCGGTAACTCCCTACGCAACGGTAACCCCGCGCAGAGCCGGTAACTCCATGCTACGGGAAACCCCGCTTGTCGGTAACTCCCTACGCAACGGTAACCCCGCGCAGAGCCGGTAACTCCACGCTACGGGTAACCCCGCTTGTCGGTAACTCCCTACGCAACGGTAACCCCGCGCAGAGCCGGTAACTCCACGCTACGGGTAACCCCGCTTGTCGGTAACTCCCTACGCAACGGTAACCCCGCGCAGAGCCGGTAACTCCACGCTACGGGAAACCCCGCTTGTCGGTAACTCCCCACGCAACGGTAACCCCGCGCAGAGCCGGTAACTCCATGCTACGGGTAACCCCGCTTGTCGGTAACTCCCTACGCAACGGTAACCCCGCGCAGAGCCGGTAACTCCACGCTACGAGTAACCCCGCTTGTCGGTAACTCCCTACGCAACGGTAACCCCGCGCAGAGCCGGTAACTCCACGCTACGGGTAACCCCGCTTGTCGGTAACTCCCTACGTAACGGTAACCCCGCGCAGAGCCGGTAACTCCACGCTACGGGTAACCCCGCTTGTCGGTAACTCGTTACGCAACGGTAAGCCAGCGCAGAGCCGGTAACTCCACGCTACGGGTAACCCCGCTTGTCGGTAACTCCCTAAGCAACCGCAACGTCTCCTTTTCAGGAACGTGCTACGACGTCACCACGTCTCCTTCTCAGGAACGTGCTTCAACTTCGCGCGCGTCTCCTTTTCAGGAACGCGCCATCACGTCTCCTTTTCAGAAACGTGCTTCAACTTCGCGCGCGTCTCCTTTTTAGGAACGCGCCGCCACGTCTCCTTTTCCGGAACGTGCATCAACTTTGCGTGCGTCTCCTATTCAGGAACGCGCCGCCACGTCTCCTTTTCAGGAACGTGCTTCAACTTCGCGCGCATCTCCTATTCAGGAACGCGCCGCCACGCCTCATTTTCAGGAACGTGTTTCAACTTCGCGTGCGTCTCCATTTCAGGAACGCGCCGCCACATCTCATTTTCAGGAACGTGTTTCAACTTCGCGTGCATCTCCATTTCAAGAACGCGCCGCCACATCTCATTTTCAGGAACGTGTTTCAACTTCGCGTGCATCTCCTTTTCAGGAACGCGCCACCGCTGCGTTGAGTGGACGTAATACTTTAAAAGACGTTCTCCGCAGATTGCTTCCATCCGTCAACAGCAAGCACTTCGCGCAGTCAATGGCTATCATACGCCACCGCAAAGCACTTCACGAATATCGTGGAGCATTGCTTTTGACTGGCGTACGCCCTAAAAAGGCGTCCTTCGCGGAGCATGCCCTTGCCTACTTAAAGCAATCTGCGGACGATAACTTTGGCGCGTCATACGATCCATTGGCGATGGATAATCTTATTATAAGTTCAATGCTCCTAAGCATTACACTTAGCAGCACTGAACTGGGGGAATGGCATGGTATAACACCACTTTAGAGGGTTCTCATACCATGATGCGCCGTATGAACCCACCCCTCGAGAGAGGTGTTGTTACTTCACCGCGTGCTATAACATCCGCACGTGCGCCATAGCATTGGCCTCTCAAGGTTTTGGTACAATCATTTTATATTTAGCATTATTTACTATCTAACAACTTATTACAAGTTAAGATATAATAATACAAGGCTGGGCGCCTCACAATACACCCATATTATATGATTGAGATACTTGCAGGTTTTGGCAACGAGCCACAGTAACACCTGCAACTACTGGACGCTCGTGCGCCGGCGACAGTTAGCCTAAAAGGTGACACTTAGCCGATAACAAGCGTAACGAGCAACCCTCACACGCATCGGTGACAGTTAACCTAGAAGGTGACACTTAGTCAGTAACAAGCGCAACGAGCAACCTCCCACACACATCGAAACAAGAGGATGAAATGTTCGAATCATTGGTCTACCAGGAAGAAAAAGCTCTTAATCTTCATTCCCGAGCACTCCTAATTAGTCCAGCGCTCCACCCAACGCTTGCACTTGGGAGCAACACTAGACTAGGGGGACTTGTAGAGGTATGGTGCTTGACCCGACATACCGTCTTTATTATTTGTTACTTCTAATATTATTTACTAATATTGGGGTGTGGAGGTAACCCCCTAACTGGGCTTGGTGCCAATGGGCTATGTGCCCATATAGTTAGGGGTCCATGATGTCTGGCCCATTAAGGCCCATGAGAAACCCTATATAAGAGGTCTTCACCTCTTATTAGGGCACAAGTTATCACATATGAGATTACCCCCAGATAACACATGGCTGCCGTCGCCGCCATCACTTTTTGTGTCTGTACGTTGGACTCCATTCGTGGTTTCCTAGCAGTCACCTCCACGCCCCACCTTTCCTTTCTCACTTGCAGGTCTGGATCTCACCGGAGAAGACGAAGGCTGAGTTGTGGTTCCTCTATTCAACACCTTCGAGGCATACACCGAACAGTCGTTCCGGTTATTGTTTCTTCAGTATTAATCTTCATTTTCTAACACGTGCACTTTTTTTTATTATTATTATCTATCTATATCTATACTTACATTAAAAATGATGTCTAAAATAGTCACTTCATGTCAATTTTAAGATAACATACAAAAGGTCACAAGGTAAACAACTATCTTTTTGCCAAATCCTTTCCTTTATGCCCCTTTGTGCAACATTTGATTACAATTGTACAAATGACTAATGCAAGTCATCTCTATTATTATTTGCTTCACCTTTTGATTTTCTCGTCTTTAATTAATTAAATTTGAGATTCAATGCCTCACCTTTTCCTTTTTCTCATTTTCAATGATGAATTAAAATCAACATCCCTCAATTTAATCTCTAAAACCCCTCATAACATTGCCTTATCACACCATTTTCTTTATTTCTCTTGGAAGCAGTCATCGAATGATATTGTTCAACACTTGTAGTCTTGCACTATCGATTACTATGTTGGTAAGCCAAAACTTGTAATCTTGTATATTCTTTATGTATATTTATTTATTTTTTAAGCTTTTTGTTAGTTCTTATATATGTTTTTTTCATTATTTGTCCATGTTTTCTTTTACATTCTTTTTATTTCAATTTCTGTAAATTGTGGTTTCATGTTTATCATTCAATTGAATTGTTTATTTTTTAGGATCAAATCTGTTTTGTTTTGGAGACATCACAGCTCATCAACCCATTTCCATGTATATACATAATTTAGTTTATGTTATATTCTCTAAAGTACACTTATTTTCTTCTACGGTTATAATGTGAGATTCGCTTCCAATTGTCATTTTCGTTTTACCAGCATGGTTTACAATAAGGAGAGGGAAGCAAATCCCAGCTTATTGACCATTTGAAATTTTGTTGATTTCACTTAAAGTTTTAAATATAAATAACAAATTTTTCTCAATTTACTTTGAATGATAACATTAAAACGTTAGTGGCAATTTTCATTTTTTATAGATCCTAACATTATAAGGGGATGGCAAAACAATCTGAGCCCGACGGGAAGTTTGAAATATCACGCCTGTATATCGCATTGGCGTGTTCGATGGCAAGTTCGGTTGGGCAAATTGTGACTGTGTATCGCATAAGTGTGTTCGATAGGAAGTTTGGTTGGGCCAATTCATGGGAAAAATAATTTTGTTGTGTTAAGAAAAACATTACAAACAAAGAATAAGATTACAACGACGACTCACCTATGTAAATAAAAGAAGAAACATAAATGGTCAAATAAGACATCTTACAATCAATTACATCGCAACTGTAATGATAATATACTTGAATTGTCCTTGAAATGATAATATACTTGATTGTGAATGCAGATAATATGATTGCGGCCTTGTTATTTGTATCACACTTCATGGGGGACATTCATCGGGTATTCCATTTTTTTATTATTTTTTTTTTGGCAAATTTAAATTATTGAAAATTAATTAAATCATTTAAATTATCAGCCAATGCATGTTGGATTCACTAGCGACGAAGGGGGAAGTACCATTGATTTGCGATGGTTCATGCATAAATCTAATCTGCACCATGTAAGTATCCACAATGTAAATTTGTTAACTAATTTAATAACTACAGTTATAAAATACTAATTCAATAAACTTGTAAATATTATTTGTTTTACATTTTTTTTTGAAATGCAAACTTCTTACAAGACTCGAACCTCACTCCTTTCAATTCCTATTTCCTAAACCTTATTACAATTCCTTTGGCCACTGAGCTATTCCCAAGTGGTTATTTTTGTTTTACATTTAGATTCATCTTTAAAAAGTTAACACATTTGCTTTAGAAATCTATTTTTTTTAGAACACCACCAAGTAGGGTTGACGGTTGGACATAGGCAGGGTTGACGGATGGACACGGGCATCGTATTGTATGTGCCTATCAGTGACTGAAGGGTGAGGAAGCATCTGTGACAACGGATGAACCTTGGATTTTGGACTCTAAAGTTCATTTTTTCTGGTTGTTCTTTTAAAAAAAATTAATAAAGTCGTTCGATCTTAATTTAATTTAAGGATAGAATGGAAACTTACCGGTATTATTTATATATAATTTTTAATTATATTTTATGGATTATAAATTTATAAGGTTGATGCTAAAATTAAAACAAGTATGAGGCAGAGAGATAATTCTTACAACTGTAGCACAATTATATAACAAGGATATGGAGTCTCTACAAAAAGGTTATTAAAGCTAGTTTCACGCATGTAAGAAACTAATTACATAAATATATAAAATCTTTAATTTTATAAAAATAAATTTGTATATCGTATTATGAATCGTTAGGGATTTTGGTCCGATGATGTGACCTCTTGGAACGACTGTAGTCTGTGATGATATTTCCACCTGCGTCAACAAGTAAGTTTTTTTCTTTACATTGATATTATTTATGGACCGACTACAACCGTTTGTTTGACATATACATTAGTTACAAGATTATTCGTTGATTAAGAATTTATGTATTTTAAAATACGATATAATCATTTGAACAAATTGTCATTTTAATCTAAATTCATATATATATATATATATATATATATATATATATATATATATGGATTTTAGGTATGCGCAAGAAAGTATAAATTTGGCATGCAAATGGGGTTACAAAGGTGTTGAAGCTAGCGAAACTCTTTCAGGTGATCACAATACTATGTTTCAATATTTCTTTGTGTAACGAACCCGCTGCAACGCGCGGATATCACCACTAGTTGTTATTATTATTATTATTATTATTATTATTATTATTATTGTTGTTGTTGTTGTTGTTGTTATTATTATTATTTTGACCATCTTTTAACACTCGTGTGCATACCGTATATTTCTTGTAACTATTGTGTCTGTGGTATACTGGTCTAACAGTATTTGAAATACAGGTTTCATATAATTTAATTTTGTCTACGAAACATGGTGTAACACGTTAATATGATGTTACTTTGAATTAAACTCTTTAATAAAAAAACAAAAACTAAAAACATAAAAATTCAGTGAAGTGCTGCTTCTAAACCTGTATTTCAATAAAGTGACGTGACAATACAAGATTGGTGTAAATCATTTAAGTGAAAAAATATTAAGTGAATGCCCCGCCCCCTAAGATGTTAAGAGCATTCTCAATAGATTCTCCATCCCCTATTCACTCACAACCAATCACAACCACATATTACATTAAAAATCATTACAGTTTCTCTCTCTTCCACTCACAACCACTTTTAACAAATATTATTCCCCATTTTCTTCACTTAGGCTAAGGGGTGTGGGCTCGGCAACCCCCTTCGGTGCCTTACGTGGCCTTAGGTGCCGACCAAGCACACCCCCCCGATTTGAGGTAGGCAAAAACGGCGTGGATCCCCCGTCCTCCCGTCCCATTTCCCAAAAAAATTTTGAACGTTGGCGTTGACCGTTGCAAAAATGTTACCCTTTGAAAAAAAACCTTATATATATATATATATATATATATATATATATATATATATATATATAGGGTGAGGTTCCTGTACAAAGGTCATATTTCGTGAGAAGTGTGAGAATGATTAAAAATTGATATGTAGGCATCATTTTTTGAACTTAGTCATAATGTTTTGGATTGTTTTGCCTACAAAAACACCAAACATAACAATTAAAAACCGAAAACAGTGTATTTTAGGCTTAAAACTTAAAACACCATGCTAGGAACATTAAGCAGTGTGTTTTAAGTGTTAAGTAGTGTGTTTTAGCTGTTTTTCAAATTTAATGACTATATTACATTGCATTGTGTTTTAGATTGTTGTGTTTGGTGTTTTTCAAGTTAAAACAACCTAAAACATCATTCCTAAATTCAAAACATGATGCCAACATATCAATTCTTAATCCTTCTTACACTTCTCACGAAATATGTCCTTTGTACAGGAACCTAAACCTATATATATATATATAACCTCTCACCTTTTATACCATACCACACCAAGCTACACCCTATTTTTATACTTTACACTCTAAATTTTATAAAACAACACAATAAATTCAACCCTTTTCATCCCTATAAAATTGTTACAATCGTGAGTACGTCATCAGAAGAGGCAAACGTTGTCAATTTTTTCGCGGGCGCGATGGTGGAAACAACAAAAATATTGTTGGAGTTTGTAGACAGTGACGACGAATCAACTTCGGAACCAAGAACAAGGAGCGCCGCATTAAACAGAGATCGCAAGGGTATATTTTATTTCTTATACTTTTTAAGTTTCTTAATGTTTTATATTTCATGTCTTATAATTTTAATATTTATTTATGTTATTGTATTATATTTCTTATACTTTTTATTTTAATTTAAGGTGCACATGATCGTTTGGTTGCTGACTACTTCGCTGAGGACTGCGTATACACAGACAAACTATTTAAGCGTCGCTTTCGAATGAGTCAGCGATTGTTCCAACGAATTGCCAATTACTTGGCTAATTATGATGAGTTTTTCACACTACGATATGATGCTAGAGGAAAACGAGGTTTTACGACGCTACAAAAATGCACTTCTGCACTTCGTCAGTTGGCGTACGGCACTGCTAGTGATTCATGGGATAAGTACTTAAAGATGTCTCGTAAAATGAGTCGGGAGTGCTTGTATCGGTTTACCGAATATGTCGTCAAGTTATATAGCAAAGTTTACTTGCGTAGGCCAATGAAGAACGAAATCCAAAAGCTTTACACACACCATGCAGAGAAACACGGCTTTCCTGGCATGCTTGGAAGCATCAATTGCACGCATTGGCCATGCCGTAATTGCCCCACTGCATGGAAAGGGTGGTTTACGCGGGGTGACATTGGAGAGCCATCAATTATTCTAGAATCTGTTTGCTCACAAGACCTTTGGATTTGGCATGCATTCTTCAGAGTTGCTGGTTCATGTAACAATTTAAATGTTCTATCAAGATCCATGGTTTTCGACGCCATGATTAGAGGTACCGGTCCTGATGATTCTTTCGTGCTCAACGGGGTAGAATATAAGCACGGGTATTATCTAGCGGACGGTATATACCCAAGTTATACATCTCTTGTGAAAACGATACAAATTCCCACGGATGACAAAAGGAAAAAGTTTGCAAAGTGCCAAGAGTCGGCGAGAAAAGACGTCGAACGGTTATTCGGTGTTTTAAAGTCGAAATGGCTTGTGATTGGGCGACCCGCACGTGCATGGAATCTACAAAGCTTGAGATATATTATGTATGCTTGTACGATACTACATAATATAATAATCGAAGATGAAGGCCGTGCGATATGTGAGTATGACCCGAATGACGTTGAAGAGAATATCGAGCTGGTTGACGAGGCACAACAACAATCGAACAGGTGGGCATTAGAGGATAGTACTGTGCACGCCAAGCTTTGCTCGGATCTAATCGACCATATTTGGAACAATTTCCGTGTCAATGATATTGCTAACGAGTAGTTTGTATTTTTTTTAGTTTCTTTAGGTTTGTTTTTTTTTTAATTTTTTCGTGTTTCTTATGTATTATTCGGGTTTTTTTTTTAATTTTTATGTAATTTGTTTTATAATTTTAATGAAAAAAATATTAATGAAATATAAAATCTATTAATAATTAAAAAAGAAAAATAATAAAAAAGGGAAGGGGGAAGGGGGGAGATGATGTGACGCTGATATGAAGAAGAGGGAGGGAGTGTGGAAGGGTTCCAAACCTCATAGCCTTACAACCACTGCCAACCCCATAAAAAAAAATTATAGGGTTTTGTGTAAATAAAAAAAAAAAAAAATAGAGGCATTACTTGAATGCTATAAGCCTATAATATAATATTGATAAAATCCTAGAAGTTATGGATAATAAAATATTTTTTGTACTCTTTTTGACTTTATTGAACAAATGCAGCATATAAACAATTTGCATTGGTGGGTATGAATTACCTGTAAAACTAGAACCGAAAATTCCAAACCATGCAAGATCATACTTTATGTTCCAAATTGGTTCCGTGGGATGGGCTTAGCGGGAAGGTTGTGATGGTGACTGGAGCATCGTCTGGTATAGGCCGAGAAATCTGCATTGATTTGGCAAAGGCTGGGTGTAGAATCATTGCAGCAGCACGTAGGACAGATCGTTTGATGTCTCTATGTGAGGAGATCAACAGACTCCAACCAAGGAGCAGTAGCCGTAATGGAGAAGTCACTGACGACGTTGGAGCTGTTGTTGTGGAGCTTGACGTCAGTGCTAAGGGTCCAGCCATTGAGGCCTCGGTCAAAAGGGCATGGGACGCATTTGGACGTATTGATGTTTTGATTAATAATGCCGGGATTAGAGGTAAGGATTCAGATACTATATAAGATTAATAATGCTAAGCTATTAGGCAAATCTCATAAATCATGATTGTTAAATTCTCATCTTTATTTATGGTATTGTAAGAAGATCTTGATCTGAGATGAATAGATGATGATATTTCGGTTATAGTTTAAACTTTAAAACAAATTTAAGCTTTTATGGGGTGTGCTTGTTTTCAGGCAATTTGCGGTCAGCATTGGAGTGGTCGGAAGAAGAATGGAATAATATGGTGAGAATAAATTTAACTGGAACATGGTTGGTGTCGAAGTATGTTTGTAAGTATATGCGTGACGCTAGTCAAGTAGGATCAGTCATCAACATCTCATCTATTTCTGGTCTCCCACGTACAGAAGCACCCGGAGGTCTTGCTTATGGCTCTTCAAAGAGTGGTGTTGTCACACTGACAAAGGTAATCTTTGCGCCCCCTCCCTCTGCCTAAATTCAGGATATATATTTGGTGCTTTCATCTTTCAAAGCTCAAATGATTTGAACAGGTGATGGCTATGGAAATGGGTAGGTTCAATATTAGGGTGAACTGCATTTGTCCCGGGATTTTTAAGTCTGAGATCACAGAAAGTCTCTTAGAAAATGAATGGTTCAGTAAAGTGATGGAAAAAACCGTTCCATTAAGGACAAACGGCACAACAGATCCGGCCATAACCCAACTAGTCAGGTATCTGATTCATGACTCGTCCAAGTACATAAGTGGCAATGTGTTCATTGTCGATGCAGGTACCACCTTAGCCGGTGTGCCCATTTTCTCTTCGCTTTAGAGTTTGGATAATGTTTGCAGTCAAAACCACCACAATTAATAAGTGATTGTGTAGAACATAAATCATGATTTGAAAGTTGAAACACATTTACCAATTATGATTGTAACGAATATATGTTGAATACTAATATTTTGTGCTTATTGTTGGGCTTTGGTCCTAGCCCTTTCCGTTGGGCCAGGATCTACTATTCCTAATTCCTACATCCGCACCAAAAACACATATGTTTTGTCTCCTTTATGGACCTTATTTTGGCCCTCTAATTCTTATTGGGCTACTGGTAAAATATAACTTGGACGACCAAAATGATTATCTGTAAAAATAAAATGATAGATAATTAGAACGATAAATGTCATGCCAAGTCGTGATCTAATCACAAAGATTAAAATTTGTCATGGTCATGAACATGTATGTAATTTTGATGGCGGTTTATAAAGGAGGAAACAAAAGATTGAAAAACCCCATTGGAGGCATCAGCCGAATGGCTAATAGGGATTTGTTACTTTTTTTGAAAACCAAGAAACTTGTGTGCCAACCCACCGTGACACCGGGCAATGGAGCTAAGGTCGACTTCTCGATCTCCGCTAGCCCTTGCTCCCCTGATGTGCGGGAACCGGATAGAATCCGTTTACCCTCGCCCCTATCAGACTCGAACCTGGGTAAATCCTGGGACGTACGGTCTTCACTTGGATGCAGCTGAGAAGCTCGTTGGCAAGGGATTTGTTACTATACATGCAGTTCTTAAATGTATGTGTATATAATTTTCTTTTAGTCACTCTTTTTTACAAAGGACTAAGAAAATAGGTATTATTAGCGCATTAAGAAACGCATATTGATAAACTGGATTGAACACTTTAACCTTCAAAAAGACTTGTATTTGAAGGACACATGCAAAGTAAAATTTACTCTTAATTTTAGTTTGGACCGGGCACTTGAACTTTACATAAACTTAAACTTTGACTTAGGTTGAGGCTTTTAGCACTACTTGACCATGAGAAACACACATGCTTGATTTGGGATTTAAACTTAACCATGACCATGAGGAACACACTACATGACCATTGAAACTTGACATCACCACGAGAAACACACTACGAAACCCTATAGTTAAAATTGGTTGTTTTTAATTAAGGTAGCGTTTGGTATAATGGAATGAAAGGGGGAATGGAATGGATCATTACGAGATAATGAAAAATAGTGTCTTTGGTTGGTTAAAGGAATGGAATCACCATTATACAAGGCATTCCATTCCCTCAAAACCATTCCATCCATCCCCCATGTTTTTTTTTTCCATTCCATCCCCATTCACCCTTTACTAACAACACCATAACCCACTACCCACCACCACCATTGTCACCACCCACCATTGTTGCAGCCACCACCCACCACCGCCGCTGCCGCCACACACCACCACCGTCACCATCGATCACCGTCGTCGTCGCCACCACCCACTACCTTCCCTTACCCACCACCGCCGCCAACCAACACCACCCAATGTTGCCCACCACCGTCACCCACGCATCGCCGCCTCCACCACCGTCACTAACCGCAATTTCCTTTACCTACAACTACCGCCGCCACCCACCACTACCGCATCCACCCACCACCGCCACCGCCACTACTCACCATCGTCACCCACCCACCATCATCGTCGTCCACCTCCACCCATCACCACCACCCACCACCGATGTCGCCGCTACCCACCACCGCCGTCGACATCCACCACCACGCTACCGCCACACACCACCACCTACTATCACCGCCACTAATCACCACCAACCACCGCCACCACTCACCATCGTCTCCCACTCATCATCACAACCAGCCACCTTTCACCATTGCCACCACCGCCGTCGCCACCCACCACCACCACTACCGCCACATATCACCACCCACCATCACCGCCACTGAACACCACCCACTATAGCTACTCACCACCGAGTTTATTCCTTCGTCTTTTTCTGCCTATCCAACAACACAAAGTAATGTTTTGTTTCATTCCCACATGGCAACCAAACAAGATATGGAATGGTAATGATCCATTCCATTACCCTGTCCATTCCATTACCTCATCCATTCCATTCCCCATCCATTCCATTACCCCATACCAAACAGACCCTAATTAATGAGCTTTTGTTTAGTTAAAATGGGTTGTTTTTAATTAAATTAAGAAAGTAGGTTTAATTACTGAACCCATTTTGGCAACCCTAATTTAGTGTGAAAAAAATGGAGCCGACTCCATTAGCCGGTGAGCTAATGGAGTCGGCTCCATTTTTTCCACGCTAAAATACTGCCGGCACTTTCCACATGTAAGTATTTAATTGGTTATTTTGTAAACCCATTGTACTTTCTATTGTTTCTAGCATCGGTTAATACATGCCACCTCTGTCGGGCCCACTTAATTGTTTATTTTTTTTTTTTTTGAATGATTACTTCATTAAAAACACGCCAAAACGATTATCTCCAAGATAGAGATAACCGCGGCACAACCCAACTACATCAAGTCAAGGTTGAAAGAGTTCCAACCTATCCAATCCACAACCACATCCTTACCCTTAGATCTATACCACAAATAACTCAAAGATTTTACATCAGAAATAACATGACGAACACTTCTAGGAATGTCGGAAAACACATTTTCGTTCCTCGCCTTCCAAAGCCTCCAACACATCAAAATAAGGATCCCATAAACAATCTTTTTCTTCGACCTATTACCGCCTATATTGGCTTGGATTTGTAGTATATCTTCAATCGTTAACAATATCATAGGAGGTAACTTGCACCAAGAAGCGATACCTTGCCAAACTGCATCCACAAACCTACATCCGGTGAATAAATGTAAAGACGTCTCAACCGGTTCATCACAAAAAACACAGCCACTGTCTTCCATCCATATGTTTCTTTTCTGAAGTGCACATCGAGTCGGGATTCTATCCAAAAGAGTTCTCTACATGAAAATGTTGCACTTATTCGGAATCCACTTGCACCATTCAAAATGTTTATTCGCCACCTCCGGAACTCCACTTTTCAACCAAAGTTTTACCTCTTTAACTGAGTATTCCTTCAAATCTCCAGCCCCCTAAACCCATCAGTCATCAACCAGAGAAAGCTGAACATCACTTATCAATTCGATGGCACTCAACCACCTCCATGATCTCTTCCTCAATAGCCGGGTATCTCTTCCAATCCCAAGAAATCAAGTGACCATCATTTCCTAAGTCAAACCTATCTGCCACTACACACCAACGATTCGCCTCTAAACGAAATAAGATGGAAATCAATATTTCAGGGGTAAGTGATCAATCCACGGGTCTATCCGAAATCTTATCATTGTACCCTTACCCAAACTACCTTTTATCATATTTGCAAATGAAACACCTCCCACTTTCAATTTTTGACCACAACCAACTATCTTATACCAAGCGCCAGAGAACTTGTTGTTACGCGGGAACATATCCCATCTTCTACGAGATCCATGTATAGCATCTATGACCTTTCTCCAAAGAGCGTCTCGTTCTATACAATATCGCCAAAGCCACTTTAAAAGCAAAGCATTATTAGTCACCTCAAGTTTATTAATTCCTAACCCACCATTTGTCTTCGATCTTGTAACCGTCTCCCACCCACCCAACCCAATGCACTTTGTTAACATCAACACTTCCTCCCAAAAGAAACTTCTTGATCAACGCTTCTAATTTTTTTTATCACCGCAACAGGGGCTTTGTATATCGAAAAATAATATGTCGGTAAGCTCTCCAACACCGATTTAATTAGCACAATCCTACCAACCATTGAAAGAACTTTAGCTTTCCAATTACAAAGCCGAGTATTAAAAACCTTTATAACTGGATCCCAACTATTAATACGACCCATGTTTGCACCCACTTGCACACCCAAATATGCTCTGTTGCAAAACAAGGCCGAGTTGACCGATTACTCCCCGAGTACTCGCTCCAGGGTAGGTCGCTGAGTATAGCCGAGTTGGCCGATTACTCCGAGTACTCCCCGCATAG
Organism: Ambrosia trifida; assembly: GCA_028751855.1. NCBI lineage: Eukaryota > Viridiplantae > Streptophyta > Magnoliopsida > Asterales > Asteraceae > Ambrosia > Ambrosia trifida. Next base: position 23,087,525 of record CM054125.1, on the reverse strand, counting down.
GCCGACTTGACCCCCGAGTATTCCCCCGATTAGTCCGAGTACTCGCTCCAGGGTAGGTCGCCGAGTAAAAAGCCAAACCGAGTTTTACAACACTGCAAATATGTAAACAAAGTAGAACCCGCTTTACATCCCAATGTCCCCGCTTTCACACCCACATCCTCTAAGCACTTCCTAACCCCAAACAAAATATATTTGTGGATGTTAATTCTCAATACAGAACACATATGAAATATCCTCAAGATCCGCCTCAAAGTATTAAAATTAAAGTCGGACCACTCACCCATCACCATAGCATCATCGGCGTACAATAAATGAGAAACACTCGGTCCTCCATTGGGAAGGCCGACCCCATTAAAAGCCCCAATAATACATGCCTTTTTGATAAGACCAGAAAGCGCCTCCATAATAATAATAAATAAAAACGGAGAAATAGGATCACCTTGACGAATACCTTTACCACAACCGAACTCATAAGTCGGCGACCCATTAACCAGAACCAACGATCAAGCCAAAGAGACAACTCCATGAATCCAATTACACTATGTTTCAGGGAAGTTCATCTGTCGCATAACCATCAATAAAAAAGCCCAATTGACATTATCATACGCTTTCTCAAAATCAATCTTGAATAAGAAAAACTCCTTTCCATTTCGCTTGGCCCACGATAAAATCTCATTAATCAATAACGGACCATCCAAGATATACCTCCCCAAAATAAAAGCCGATTGGGCCTCATTGTTAATACTATTCATAACATTCTTCAGTCTATTCGTTAACACTTTAGAAATCACCTTACTGATCACTCGAATCAAATTAATAGGACGATATTCACCAAGCTCAGTTGGGTCCTTAACCTTTGGAACCAAAGTAATAAACGAGGACCCAACCTCTCTACTAATCTACCCATTCTGGAAAAAAATGATTAAAAACGCTAACAAAATCAGTAGCCAGAGACAATCAAAACCTTTTAATAAACCGAAAATTGGATCCATCTGGACCTGGAGCTTTGTCACTACCACAACCGAAAACCGCATCTTTAATTTCGGCCTCAGAAAACGGTCTAATAAGATCACTAGACGCCTGTGCATTCAATTTTTTGATATCCTAACAATCAAGATGTGGCCGAACTTTACAATCTTCAACAAACTTATCTTTAAAAAATCGATATACCTCCCTTTTAATCGCATTCGGTTTAGAAATCCACCTCCCATCAACAGTTAAACCTGGAATAGAATTACTCACACGCCGATTATTAATCATATCGTGAAAATAACGAGTATTCTCATCTACCTCCTTCACCCATCGAACTCGAGCCTTTTGTCTAAGATCACTCGCCTTATACTCTTGTATTTCCAAAATGCGCCTATTAGCTTCTTCATACACCCATGATTCAACTTCAGAAAGATTTCTAGCTTCCAAACATAAAACGAAACTCTCCACCTCCACCCATAAACCAACCTCTTCCTCCTTCTCATTGGCCGCCATCTTTTGAGCCCATTTAGAGATAACAACTTTTAACCTTTTTAACTTGTTAAACATAATCAAATATTCAGGAGGACCCCTACTATCAAACTCCTTCAAACCATCCAACACAACCTCTTCAAAACCATCCTTTTGCAACCAAGAATTGAAGAAACGAAACGGTTTAACACCAACATTTCGACTCTCCACTTTTAGAAGCAAGGACAATGATCAGATTCTTCACGAGGGAGGATCCGGTACTCCGCATTAGGCCAATCATTAAAGAATTTCCAACATACAAAAATTCTATCAATACGACTAAGCTTATCACCGGCTTTAAAAGTGAACTTCATACCCCGCAACACGAATTCGAATAGCCCCGATCCTTCTAAGAATTCATTAAAACCATTCGCCTCCACCATGTTAAACTTGGAATTTCTTCTTTCCGAACTTTCTCTAACACAATTAAAGTCACCCCCCGTTAACCAGTAATCATCATTTAAATCAATAATCGTCAACAATTCCTCCCATAAAATTCGTTTATCCACCAAGGATTGAGGAGCATACACGTAAATCACCGTACATCGTTACCACTAGCTTTAATTGTTTACACCTTAATTCCATCTCACCTTGCACTTGCAAAGCTTTGAACCCACAACCTTACATTGGTAAGAGAGGATACCATACCACTAGACCAAGAGGTCACGGGTGATTGCCCACTTTTCTAATGATAAAACTTTAGCGCCGATTTTAATAATGCTGATGGTCAACGTGCCTCTTTGATGATTCCGAAACCTTTTTTACATGTGTTCTTGCTTCTCCTATGTGTTTACTGCCCTTTTTATTTTTTTTCTTCGGAAAAAAAAAACCATCACTTTTGAGGTACTTTTGTGCTGCGATTTATACGCTAGTCACCACCCATCTTGCTCATTTCTTTTTTCTCTATGATTCAGTCGTTTGTTTGAGAGGTACCTGGTTGGTTCACGTTTTTAATCTCTATAAACAGTCGTCTCAAATTGTCGTCCCTTATTGTTCGGTTGTTCTCTTTTTGATCAAGTGGCTTCGATAACTTCGACCTCTATATCTTGATCGAGTTGTTCAAACCTTGATCTCTAGCTGCTATTGTATATTCAGCTTGATAGGTCCCGATCGAGTAACCATATATTTAAAACACCCCGTTTGAGACTTTCTATTTATCAAAACCGATTAAAAGAATTTGCTACAAATGTGATTACCCTAACCATCTACTTATACACTAACAAACTGTTGAAATGTGGTATAACACGTTACAATTTAATATCCTAAGGTTTAATATCCAAAAGATGGTTATTGTATTTTTCTTATATTTCACATGGCTTTAATATCTTGCATAAGTGTGTGGCAGGTGTGTATGGGTCCAGTAACATCTTGAACGTGTGATATGAAGGTGCAGCTGAGTTGATATAGAGCCCAAGTGTCCAGTCCAGCTGTGTTGTGCATCAGGTGCTCAGGAGCCTGGGATGTTGGCCCATGGCCCATCCTGGTGTGTTTCTTACCATCCAAATGTTGAACATAGCAACACAAACACTAAATTATAAAATTATAGTTCTAGAAGTTAAATGGTCAGAGAGCTACTAATATGCATATCGTGATACTTGATTACAAGTAAACATTTTTTATATTTTTATTTAAAAAAATAAGGATGTAATGCATTCATTGAAAGAAAAAAAAAACCAGCAAATACATGCTTAAACATATTAAAGAAACGACAACAATAAAGTGATATATCATATAAGAACACATTTTACATATCAACCTATAGATCTTAATTTTAGACCTGGCAATCTTGGCCTAAAGCGAGGAAAATTGGTCAACTGATCTCAGCAAAGCTATCATTGATATGCAAACATATAACCCGCGCGTTGCGGCAGAGTCAAAACTTTCCATTGGTTTATCAATCGTTTATGTTGATGTTAGGTTATGAATCACTTAAAAGAATTAATAATGCCATGAGTACTCGTTTAATCAATTCTCTTATAATCTTTCATACTGAAGATGAATGAGTAGAGTAGAACTTGAGCACCACTTAGTAAAACGCCACCTACGTGTATGCTAAAGACTCTTAAATCCTGACCAAGTAAAACTTGTATTTGTATATGTTAAGTAACACATGGTCATCCTTTAGATTTAATGTAACCAAAATATTAAAAGTGTAAATCATAAAGATCATCATTACATCCTATCTTAGTCATAAATATAGCAAGCAAGTATATGAACCACCAGAGGATTATAAAAAACTAAAAAGTCTTTGAAGACTGCCCAATTATTGCAAATATTATACCCACCTTAGCTATCAAATGTGACATGTACAGTCTAATTGGTATAGAAACTATACAAGAAAAAAAGTGGACCTAAGGTTCAGGTTTTAGTTGAAATGGTGCACTATTTAACATGATGAATGGTTTATGGCAGCTCATAATTAAGCATCAGCTGCTACAAATGGCGTGACCAATGAGCGAAGCGGTTTAGGTCCCTCAGTAGCACATCTCTTGCACAAAGCATCATAGTTGCTCATTACTTTAGTTAGCCTTCCTTTCAGGCACCCCAAGTTCCATCTGTAACTCATCAACTGATTGCAATATTGTAAGCTGGTTAGTTCAAAGTTCGCGATGAAAATTAACTAAAGTTTTCAAATATGTGATGTAGCCGAGACAGGGTAATTATATTGTTGGCCCGATCCAGAATGTTTTATCCAAATTAAGAAGAAAAAAAAACATCTTTGTACCCATTTCCCGATACACCAACACAGAAGGGTGTTTTCAAATATGTGATGTAGCCGAGTAACATATCTCTAGATAAATGAGTTGATGTATGTTTTTTTTTATCGAAATAAAAAAAAAAAAAAAAAAAACATGTTACCCGACACACGCAAAATGGTGTTTTTAAGCACCTTCCATATTCAACTTCTTTTTTTTTTAACGGCCAACAAATTGGAATCACTCACGAAACACTGGAGTATCATCGTGCCACCAGTGTTACCAAGCGATCATATTCCACCACCAAGTCACCAATTCAGGAGGAAACTCATAATTATGAGAAAACCCCCTATGTGAGATTTGAACCCAGGACCTTATGGTCCCCAAGTCTTATCTCACCACCAAGATGCCGCTGGGCTATAATGCCTTTGGCATCGAATGAATAAAAAGTTATAAAACATATACGTGTTTTTTTGCACCTTCCATATTCACCTTGAAAAGCAAAAACACTCAACAATAGGGTTCTCTAAATATGATGTACATATTTGTGAAGCTGCTGGGTCTTAAAGTAAGTTATTAAATAAAATCTAGGATACAAATACATGATGGCAAAACGGGTATCGAGTATGTACATATGTCATATGGGTGTGTAAACTATGAATGGGTTGGTTGAGGTTATGTTATGTCATACACGTCATATTTTTTTGTACTTAAGTCACTAACTATTTATATATATTGATGTTTAAAGAACTTACAAAAGTTGAGAATCTTGATGATACTGAGCCAAATTGCCTTGAGTTGCGCCTAAGCTCAGTGAACCAGTCTAAAACCACTCTAAATCGGTATGTAACCGCTCTGAACCCGTGTAAAACCGCTTAAATGGTATGAACCAGCCTAAAACAAGTCTGAAACAGCCTAAACAAGCCTTAAAACACCTAAAAATGGCATGCTCACCCTTTGCGCCTGAGGCCCTCGTTTATTAGGTGCATTACGCCTAGGCGACATGCTCACGGCTCACCCTTTGCGGCTTGAGCCTTTTGACTTCCTAGGATTTGATAGTATACCTCTCCACATAAGGGGTATTGGTGGTCTTTATGTGGAGAAGATATAGATTTGTCTGAAATTCATATGCCGTTTACCCAAGTATTGTTGCTGTTGAATAATGATAGGGCTGGTTTTGGCACACTGATTATGCGGTTTTAACAACATAAAAGATAAAGACATACCTTTGGAACACAACAGACGTGAATAATGCACCCAAGTTGGAACACCTTGAGAAATTAAGGTGTTGTTTGTTTTTTTGCAGGAAAAGGTCTGCAGTCTGCAGACCACATCTGTAGACATCTGCAGGAGAAGAGGTGGACCAAAGGTCTACAGTCTGCAAGAAGAAGACTGTTTGTTTCTTAACGTCTATAGGCTGCTGAAATAAACTGAAATTTAAATAAACTGATTTTTTTACAGCAGTCTGGTGGTGGACCGTGGTGGTGGTGGACGGTGGTGGACGGTGGTGGTGGTGGTGGTGGTGGTTGGTGGTGGTGGACCGTGGTGGTGGTGGACGGTGGTGATGGTGGTGGGTGAGGAGAAGAGAAAAGAAGAAGACCTTTGAAGATCTTGGAACAAGTTTGCACCAAAAGAGTTCAGGAAGACCTTTTTAAGTGAAAGGTCTTCCAAAAAAAACAAGCAATCTGCATACCCCAAACGTCTGCACGTGTCTGCGCGGCACAGACAAGAAATGTCAGAAGTGCTTCTGGGCATAAAAACAAACAGCCCCTAAGAGACACAAACCAATCACTTAGTAAAAACAGAAAACAAAATTCAGATGCTAAATGGACTTCAACAAAAAAAAATGGAAACTTTTGAGTACATTTAATAAATAAAACTCACTAAAATTAACTTTAACTATAGTCATTTCACCACACAAAAAAAAAAAAAAAAAAAAAAAAAAAAAAAAAAAAAAACCCACTTACGAGTACTTTTAAAAATTAACTTCAACAATAATTACTTCACCAACGAGAAGGACAACTAGAACACATATAACATCAGTGACTAAATCACATTGTTAAGTTAATGAAAACTGCTTAGGAACAGAACTGAATATATAAAATCACCATTCCCAATCGTGTTTGTACAGGAGCAGCAGTAAGTTCTTGTTCTAACTGTAGCATGTTATTCACAAAGAGATCCTCAACATAATTCTCTTCAACAAGCCTGTACAATAACAATCAAATTTCTTTCCATCAAACCACATAAATAATCTTTTTCATTAGATATTTTCCACATCATCAATTACCAATGAAAACACCATGTGTATGAGATACACAAAAAAAATTATATTTAAAATGGTCATAAGGTTGGGAAAAAAAAAGTAATACAGATGCTAACATGAAGAATGATTACAACCAAAATGCGAACACCAATTGACAAAATACCAAAAAAAAAAAAAAAAATCAAGTTATAGAAGCAATCAAAGCTAAACACTAAACTTCCTGCTTCATAGAACGAAAACCAATTGACTTACCTTGGAATCATTGACCAAACCATTGGTCTCCTAATCATCTTGCATGCTCATTTAGTACCAAAGTAACGTGATCTGAGTACAAGTTCAAAACAAAATCGGGCCTGCCACCGATAACCCTGTCGTGAAATTTTTGTCGCCTAATATTTAGCATACATGTGAGTTGAATTTGAGATTTAAAAACAAAATTCAGGATGGTTATAATATTTTAAAAAACCCACCTAAAACAATTCTCTATCTTCCTGCCAAATCAAAATCCTAAATAAGCAAACAATTATCAGACTTAAAAATAAAAATTATAAACAGGAGCTTGTTAACTCAAACACATAAGTATATCAAAGTAATTAAATGTTGTAAGTAAATTTATATGTTGTATAAAATGTAACACCCCGAAATTTCCCTTGTAGCATTATTTCGGGATTATGAATAACTAACTCGGTTGTACGGCTAATATGGTTAAACCGGGCCTATGAAATAAAATTCGATAGATCATTCTGGTTAGATAATATTAAAATCTATAAACTTGATTTGTATCTAATTAGTGGCCATGATAATAAAACTTTGATGTAGTAGAAGGACTGAAATTGATAATCTGCTAAACTAGTGTGCTTGATAAACAAAAAGATGGGAAGACTTCTCCATAACCTAGAAATCGATCCCCGCCCTCAAAACACACACTTAACCATAAACTCAATAATCAACCTCAATCAAGGTGAAATCAAAGGGCTTTTGCTTGCATTAGCTCTAAAACGAATCATCCAAGCATATTATACACTAAGGTAACCTTTGCTTTGCCTAAATCAATGATTATGTTAATGTATGCTTATGATGAAAATGATGGGGTGTTTTCAAAAACGTGAATTCTTGGTGTCTATAGGTTTCCAAATGATGGTAGACATCAATGAAACTGATATGAATGATAAAAATGATGCATGTTGCTTGATTCATGTGAAATAGGTTGATTTTTGTATGTTTAAGTCATGGGTTTTAGCCCTAGGTATGAACTACACTCATGTGTAGGGAAATCTTGCATTTGTATGTGATAAATACCATATATGTGTGTTAAATGATTAGAATGGATGGTATGATGAGGAAACCTAGTTAAATGGTAGTTAATTGAACATGTATTAGCCATGAAGATTATACAAGGAAAATGGTGCACACTAATTGTTCGATGAAATGTCTAAGTGACCAAATTGTGGCTAGACATTGTCATTGGGTGCGCTTGGATGCAAGCTTTAATACAAGGGGTTAATGAACCTCAAGAATATGAATTTATGATTGATTTAACTCTTTCCTAATGATCTAATGGAAATTGTCCAAATAGATGTTTCGAGTGGAACTCCGGGATGTCAAGATGCCAAGGTAATGGAACAAAAAGGGATGCATTTTAAGGTAAGTCATCTTATGACTTAAAATAGATGAATTGTAATTATGCGTATGAGCATGTCCATAGTGAGTCATTGAATCACTTGTGTTTATATTAAGTTGTGTTGAATTGCAACCATCCTAGTTCAGAGTGGATGCAAAGTTGATTAAGCAATGAAAGTCAAACGAGTCATATGCGTAAGTCATTTTATGACTTAAGCTTGGTAAGTTGTACAATATTAAGGTAGGCTTGGAAGTTGCTTAGAAGACTGTTAGGACAAAAAGGATTGGTGAAACCACTTTTGTAAACCTTAGTCTAATTCACTTCTGTCATTTTTGGCTAAGTATAGAAGTACTGAATAGAAGACAAGAAACTGCTGATTAGAAGATATGAAGAAGTGCTGAAGTTGCAGAAGTTCTGAAGTCCAAACCAGACAAGTTCACTTCAGAAGTACTGAAGACAAAACTACTCTTCAGTAGTTGTCCTTCATCAGCACTTAGCAGAAGATATTTCCCACCGCCCTTTTGCATCAGTAGTTTGTTGTTTAATATTACTTTTAGCTTTATTTGTTTCTTTCAATGTTGCAACTTGTGCAACTTGTAACTGGACTTTCTGTGCTTGCTTTTTAGGCAAGATACATGCATGTAATCGTCTATAAATAGAAGGCTTCAACCTTCTATTTTAGACATTGATTTTTAACAGAAAAATCCTTCAAACACTCTCATTGTTATATTCCATTTCTGTATTTATTGTGAATCTCTCTAAGTATCTAATTCTCATTTACAACTTAGATTCATAATAAATACTTTGTCATTTATCTTGTTTCAAACATCAAGGGGGAGTTACAACTCTGCCTTTGCATAAAAAGTGTTGCTTTAACTTATAACATTCCGCTGTGCTTATAATCTGATTTACAAGGACTTGCTAAACACTTAAGTGTCAAGATAGCAAGTTCTTACTTAGCAAACAAGAGCAAACTGATCCAACAATTGGTATCAGAGCATTGGTTTATCTGATCACATATCAATCTAACAAATTGAGAATCAGACACAAAGCTCTTATTGATATTCAATAAAAAGATCAAAAGTTCACTTTTTATCAATATCCATCATTTAAAAGAGTCATCAGACAAATCTATACTCTTTAAAAATGGATCCACACAATACTGGTTCTGCCACCAAACCTGCCATGCTTGTGAGAAATGAGTACAATATATGGCAGAAAAGAATGGCACATACCTTGTCACAAACCAACACTGGTTGTTGGAGATCTGTGATATATGGTCCACACAAACCAGTAAACATAAACCTTGAAACTAAAGAAGGGATTCCTAAGGATCCCAAAGACTATACAGATGAAGATTTCCTAAAACTTGAGCTAGATGCTAAGGCATTCTCTATGTTGGCAATGGCTCTCCCAAATGAAATATACTCTGGCCTTTTACATTGTGAAAGTGCCAAAGAACTTTGGGACTGTCTTAAAGAACAGTTTGGAGGAACTGAAGAGGTGATTGCCAACACCAGAGAAATTTTGGCTCAACAATATGAAACATTTGCTTATATTAATGGGGAAACTTTGACACAACAATTTGAAAGATTTTCCTCATTAATCTCTGAGCTAAAGTTAAATGGTCAGACCTATACAACAGTATCTATGTTACATAGATTTTTAAGGTCTCTACCTGACAAATGGGAAACTTACTCCATTGTCTTAAGATCCTCACCAGATTTTAGCTCCCTCACTCTTACAAAACTCCATGGGAGATTACTCACTTTTGAAAGAGAAATCGATCAAAAGAAGAAATTACAAACTTCTGGTAAAACTGCTGATGACTACCTGCCAGGTAGTACAGCACTTTTGGGACAAGATTTACCAACTTGTTCCTATGGATCTTATGACAATATTGACATAACCACTGGGATCTCATCAGAAAGATCTTTCCCAGGTTATGACAATGATGACCAAAGTCAAACTGCTGATAATCTATGTTTTATCATGGATGATTTGAAAAATTTTAGCAGTGATGACTTGGAAGAAATGGACATACTTCACCAACTGGCCATGCTAAGCATTAAAACTAACAAGTTTTATAAAAGGTCAGGAAGGAAATTTCCAGGATTGACCAGTAATACAAAAATTGGTTTTGAAAAATCTAAACTGAGATGTCACAAGTGTCAGAAGTTGGGACACTTTGCTAGAGAGTGTAGAAGCTCTAGCTTTAACCAATCACAATCTGGAAATAACTATAACCCCAATTATAATAGGAACAATGGAACTCAAGGGAGTGCTCATTTTGTACAGGCACAAGCTCCTCAACAGCAATATATGCCTCAAGTACAATATGTTCAAGTGCCTGCTCAACAGATGCAGAGCCAACAATCAATCCCTCCCTTTCCAGCTGCTCAACTTCCTCCACAGCCTCAACAACCCCCTCAACAAAGCCTCTTTACCTCGGGGTATGTTGACTGGAGCAGTCTCCCTTATGACACCACAGAGTGTAATCCTGATGCAGACAACAAAGTGTTTGACATCAACTGGGGAGAACCAGACAATGGCAGAAAGAACTTTGCCTTAATGGCATTTGAAGGCTGTACCTCAAAATCTGCATTGTCTCAGGTATCAAAAGAATCTTTGACAAAACTTTGTTCAAACTCTTGCAAAGAAACTTTTGCTCTCATAAGAGAGACAAACGTGCACCTACAAGGCAAAGCCAATGATTTAGAAAGAAAATACACACAGATAAAATGTGATTTGGAAAGAAAACTGTGTGCTAAAACAAAAGAGGTTTCTAAATTAACTGACTCTGCTATTGAAACCCAAGCACAAATCAAAATGATGCTAAATGACCTGGGAGATGTCAGACAAGAGCTTGCTGACACCAGGATCACTTGTGAAAAATGGGTTGAATCTTGTAGGGGGTATCAACTACTGCTAAACAAACAAAGTGCTTCAAATGTTAAGTTTGGCATAGGATACCATCATGTTGAAACACCAACAGATTTTTCTCCCAAAACTACTGAAGATGGGAGAAGAATTGTTTCAAATGAAACTTCTGAAGGGAAAGATTGCACATCTTTCCATGAAAACTTTCTAAACAGAAATCCTGGCATTTTTAAAGAAAGTACTTCAGAAGTATTTACAAAAACTGACAACAAGCCATCAGTAGTTTCATCTACTTCAGGAGTTGAGACCCCGAAAACTACTGATGAGCAAAATCTTTTCACAACTGTCAGAAATTTGCCTTCTGATCAAAAACTTAAGGCAAAAGAATGTGAAATTTGTGGCCTGTTCAACCACAAAACTGAATTTTGTAGATACAGAAAAGGAATTCAGTTCAATCAAAAATTTAAACAACAGGTTGTGGGAAATCAAATCAGAAATGATTATGAAAAAGTCTTTAAACCCAAGAAACAACAACCTGAAAACACCTTTTCTCAGAAAAAGATAAAATCTCAACCAAAATCTTTTTCTCAAAATTCCTTGTCAGTAGTTAGACCAGAATCATCAGCAGTTTCACAAACTGCTGAGATTCAAAATCTAAAGAACATGGTAGAACTATTGATGACCAAGGTTGATGGTGGTCCTAAAAAGGCTACCACCATGGTTCTTCATGAAAAATCCATTGCCAAAAAGACATGGATTTCTCAACCTGGTCAAGAACAAACTGTAACTGTTCTCAAGAGCAAACCCAAAGCCAAACAGGCTTGGGTTTCCAAGTCTAACTAATTTGCTTTTATGTGCAGAGAGTTTCCAGGGGCTTAAACAGCATATGGTATGTTGATAGTGGAGGCTCTATGCACATGACTGAATGCAGATACCTGATAAACAACTTTATCAGCCAAAGAGAAGGATCTGTGTCCTTTGGGAACAATGCCAAGGGATATGTGCTAGGACATGGCAATGTCTCCTCTGGCAAAATACAGTTTGATAAGGTCAATCTGGTGGAAAATCTTGAATACAACCTGCTGAGCGTGTCACAAATGTGTGATAAAGGATATTCTTCCTTTTTCACAAAGACAGCTTGCAAGATAATCTCACCAGAAGGCCAGAAGTTGATTGAGAAGATTATAGAAGATCATACTTTGCTGATTGCCAAAAGATGTGGCAATGTCTATGCAGTGGACATTGAGAAAGACAAAGTATTGAACAACACTGCCTGTTTCTTCTCAAGGGCATCAACTTCAGAAACAGATCTCTGGCACAGGAGACTTGGCCATGTGAACTTTAAAACCATAAATAAAGTCACAAAAATGGGCTTGGTCAGAGGTCTACCTTTGAAAGTATACCAGTGTCAAGAACACTGTGTATCCTGTTTAAAGGGAAAACAGCATAAGTCCTCCTATAAGTCTATTGAAGAATCAAAAACAACTGCATGTCTTCAACTACTCCATATGGACTTATTTGGGCCTGTCAAGATTATGAGCCTTGGTAAAAAGAAGTACTGCTTAGTCATCATTGATGACTACTCAAGATTCACATGGGTATTCTTCTTATTTTCCAAGGATGAGGCTGCTGAAATCATCAAGTTCTTCATTCTACAAGTAGAGAAACAATATTCTCTATCTGTCAAAACCATTAGAAGTGACAATGGGACAGAGTTCAGGAACAAAACTCTGGATGAATTCTGTTTGTCTAAAGGGATTATTAGACAATACAGTGTTCCCAGAACTCCTGAACAAAATGGTGTAGTAGAAAGGAAGAACAGAACACTGATAGAAGGAGCAAGAACAATGTTAGCTGATTCTGGACTGCCATTGTACTTTTGGGCAGAAGCAGTTAACACAGCATGTTATGTTCAGAATAGAGTTCTTGTGGTCAAGAGACATTCCAAAACTGCCTATGAAGTTCTTCATGGCATGAAGCCCCTTATCTCCTTTTTCAGGGCTTTTGGATGTCAATGTTTCATCTTGAACATCAAGGAATCTATCTCAAAGTTTGCTGCCAAAGTTGACTCAGGTTACTTTCTTGGTTACTCTTCAACTAGAAAAGCCTACAAGGTTTTTAATTCTCACACCAGGATAGTAGAAGAAACATTGAATGTCAAGTTCAATGAGTCAAAACACACTCTTATTCCAGCACATCCTGCTGAACTCTTTGACCTTGACAACTTTCACTTTGGACCTGAAAAGGCTGTTACTTCTTCCAAACCTACTTATTATGGTGATCAAAGGTTTGAAGATGAGGATCCTGCACCATGGACTCCTCAAACAGTCATTAAGTCAACTACAACACCATCAGAAGTTTTTCAAACTTCTGATCAAACAAATACTGAAGGCCAAACTCAAACATCTGCTTCAGCACCTGCAACTACTGAAGAAGCTGCAACTGCTGAACCAGATATCATAGACCTCAGTAGTTTGTTTGAAGAACCAGAGCCACCTACACCTGTCAGTGGTTTACAACAACTGATTGAACACAGAGATCATCCACTTGATCAAATCATGGGTGATATAGCAACAGGTGTTCTGACCAGAAACCAGCTCTCCAACTTTTGCCTATTCTCAGCCTTTATTTCACAGTTGGAACCAAAGAAGTACCAGGAAGCCCTCAAAGACAACAATTGGGTGCAGGCTATGCAAGATGAACTACTACAGTTCAACAAGCAACAGGTCTGGGAAATCTGTCCCTTACCTCAAAACAAGCAACCAATTGGTACAAGATGGGTTTTCAGGAACAAACAAGATGAAGCTGGTATGATAATCAAGAACAAGGCAAGACTGGTAGTTCAAGGGTACTCTCAAGAAGAGGGAATTGACTATGATGAAACCTTTGCTCCAGTTGCAAGGCTTGAGGCCATCAGGTTATTTCTGGCCTATGCCATTTCCAACAAAATAAAAGTTTATCAAATGGATGTGAAAAGTGCATTTTTGTATGGAAAAATCAAGGAGGAGGTGTATGTCTGTCAGCCACCTGGGTTTGAGGATCCTTCTCATCCTGAGTGGGTGTACAGACTGGACAAAGCTCTTTATGGGCTCAAACAGGCTCCAAGAGCCTGGTATGATACACTCTCCACCTTTTTACTCAAAAATAACTTTACAAGAGGTGCCATTGATAAAACACTTTTCATTAAACATGTTGGAAATCATGTCTTACTTGTTCAAATTTATGTTGATGATATCATCTTTGGTTCAACAAACACAAAACTGTGTGATGATTTTAAGAAACTCATGCAATCAAAATTTGAGATGAGTACCATGGGAGAACTGCAGTACTTTCTAGGACTGCAGATCAAACAACAAACAAATGGAACTTTTATACATCAATCAAAATATGTTAAAGAATTATTGAACAAATTTTCTTTAAATGACTGTAAATCATGTTCCACTCCCATGACACCTATCACACAAGTTGAACCAGATGATCAAGGAAAACAGGTTGATCAAACCATGTACAGATGCATGATAGGTTCCCTTTTATACTTAACTGCTTCTAGACCAGATATTATGTTCTCAACATGTGTCTGTGCTAGATATCAATCAGCACCAAGGGAATCACACCTTATTGCAGTCAAAAGAATTTTTAGATATCTGAAAGGAACTCCAACGCTGGGAATCTGGTATCCTGCTTCAAGCAATACCAAATTATCAGCATTTTCAGATAGTGACTATGCAGGGTGTAAGATGACAAGAAAGTCAACATCTGGTGGTTGTCAATTCCTGGGTAACTGTCTAGTGTCATGGCAATCAAAGAAGCAAACATCTGTTGCAACTTCAACTGCTGAAGCTGAATACATTGCAGCTGCAAGTTGTACATCACAGATACAATGGCTCCAATATCAACTTCTTGATTATGGAATCAAAGAGACCAAGACACCTTTGTTTGTAGACAGCAAATCTGCCATTAGCATCATTCAAAATCCGGTACAGTTCTCAAAAACTAAACATATTGAGATCAGGTACCATTTCATAAGAGATTGCTATGAAAAAGGCAAGATTGAGGTGAAGCATGTAGCAACAGCTAATCAGATAGCTGACATCTTCACTAAGCCCCTTGACACATCAACATTTCAGAAGTTAGTTTCCATGCTTGGAATGCTAAATTTGTAAGTGTTTATTTTATTTTATTTTTTTTTCTGCATATCAGTTAGAATCCAAGTTAACACTTGATTCTACCCAACTCTACTTCAAACTTCTACATCAATCACTACTGGTATGCATCAAAATTTTTCTTTTTCCTTTTTCCATCCTTGATTCCATCCTGTTTATCATGGTGGAATCAAAATGAAAAATTTTATTTTTCCTTTTTCCACCCCTGATTCCATCCTGTTTACCTTGGTGGATTTCAAATTAACCTTTTCCATCTTTTTTTCTGGTTTTCACTTACAAATGTCAAAAGTCTGAAACAAAACTTCTGAAAAACAAAAACAGTTTGAGAGAAACTACTGATGAACAAAAATCATCAGTATAGGGATAACTTTTTGAAAAAGTGTGTAACTTCTGATAAAATAAACTTCAGAAGTTATGAATAAAGTATTTATGAAAACATTTCTCATCAGATGTTAAAACTGCTGAAGAGAAAATGGGAACTACTGATGAAGTAATCCTTCATCAGCAGTTTAAGTCAAAAGGGCAAATCTGACTTTTCCCATCATCAGAGGTTTGACCTAATAAGTTTAAAACCTCTGATAAAGAGATTTTTAACCAAAGGCGGTTTTAAAACTTCTAATAAAGAAGATTCAAGCGGTCAAAACTTCTAATAAATACCTTTTTCACACACTTATCCTTTTAAACTCACAAAATATCCCTCCTTCTCTCTCAAAACTCTCTCAAAACCTATACCTGAAAATTCACTGTTCGATCAAACACCCAAACCACAATGGATCTAGTTCTAAAACAGGGACACAATCAAAGAGCTTTTCTTGAAAAACAAGAAGGCTGGTCCCAATACGATGAGATCATTGATCTTGTCGTCAAATCCCAATACTTTACTGCTCTCACAATTAACCCACCAATTCACACTGAAACTCTGAATGAGTTCTGGGCAAATGCTGAGACGGTTACAATGGGTGGTGAGGTCATTTCCCTCAACTCGAAGATAAAAGGGAAACAACTGACCATCACACCGGCCACACTAGCAACAAGACTGGGTCTGGATGATGTAGCTGCCCCTGACCATGTTGCTAACAAAGATATTCATCTAACCATGACTGAGTGTGGTTATCAAGGTACTCTCTCCCATGCAACAATATTCAAAAAATATTTTGAACCAAAATACAAACTTTTGTTTCATTATATAATTATGTGTTTGAGTCCAAAAACAGGGTCATATGACCAGATGCCCTCCACTTTTCAACCAATATTTCATTCCATTGTGAATGAAACTAAATTCAGGGCATCAAAACTGTTTTTCCATGAGTTGGTGTTACATCACAATAATACCAAGAAAAAGTTTTTGTTGTACCCAAGGTTCATTATGCAATGCATAATAGGGGAACTGGGTAATGAGGTGCTTGTGGGAAAAATTTCAACTTTAAACCCTTTAACATCACAAGCATACTCAAGACTGAACAAACCGGCTGCCTGGCCAGAAGATGATCAGGGAGAACAACAACAAGTCCCCCTGAAGCCCACATCTTCCACACCCACACCACCAAAAGCCAAAAAGCCCAAGCCAACAAAAACTGCAACCCACCAACCCAAAAGAAAAGCTGTTCAGGAAGTTGAGATGCCTGAACATGCTCTTGAGCATTCTGCTCTTCAAATTGTTGAGACTGAAACACCCTCTCAGTCTCATCCATCTCAAACCCCACCAAGAGCACCCATATCTGTTCATTTCAAAAGAAAAAGACTTAGAAAAACATATCAAACACACTCTTCTTTTGAAACTGCTGAACAACAACCTATTGCCCAAACTACTGAACCCTCCCCACAAATTTCTGAACAAGAGGCAATAGAAATTGCCAAACTTCTCTCTGGGCTAAAAGAGAATGTCCCATCTGATCATGTCATTCCCCATCAACCACAACAAACAGGGGACATAACTACTACATCAGACATGGATGTGGACATTACTAGCCCTATCCCAAGAGATGAGGGTGGACCAGAGTCTTTAAGCCCAATTTTAGAGACTCTTGGGGCATCTGAGGCTGCTACTACTCAGTTACCACCCAGTGGTGGATCTGAGGACAGAAGTAACATAGCTAAGACCTCAGATGTGGCAACTACTGATGAAGGCTTAATGCCTGAAGTAGGAAATCCTCAGTACCAAGAAACAGAGGTTCATGAGAGAACTGAGTTGGGCTCAGCTCATGATTTAACTGAGACAGTCCTCTCTGAGGGCAACATCAGGGATACAGATGATTCCATTAATTTGGATGATGTTTCAAAAACTCCAACTACTGAATTGACGGCACTTTCTGAAGGTCCTGCTGCAAAGGTATCCAGGCTCAAGAAGCCAGTCACCTCTGCACAGGTTAAAGTCCACTCAATCCCTAAAACCCCTAGAGTGGCATCCTCTGTACAACATGAGGATCTCCCAAAAACACCCCCTTCACAGCAAATGCCTACCCAATTCCCTGGGCAAACAAGCATAGACCTGAACCAGCTATGCAGCCCAGAGGGTCCCCTGTACCACATGATGAACACACTCATCAGAAATCACTTCCAAACATATACAGCTGACTTGGAGCTGTCAATCAAGAACCAATTTGGAGTGATCAAGACCAAGATGAACGATCTGTCAAACAAAATAGACTTCAACAGTCAACAGATTGCTCATCTTCAAGGACACTTCTCCCAACCCTCTGCTTCAAGGGTTAGAATTGATGAATCCAAAAAGGGGGAGAAGATCAGGGAACCTAAGGAGTCATTCCAAGCCAGAGTAAAGGCACGAGTAGCACTCCTTGAAAGAGATCAGAAAGATCAGGCCAGGAAAGAAAGACTGGCCAAACAGTTTGGTGTCTCTATTGAAGAAATTGAAGCTGCTGAGAAAGAAGATGAGACCCAAAGTTCTGATGATTCCCTAAGGTGTAATGAAGAAACTTCTGATGAAGAATCAGAAAGTACTGAAGACAATCCTTCAGTAGCTGACAAACCATCAGCAGTTGTCAGCACATCAGAAGTTAACACTTCCCAACCTCAAACAACTGAACCTTCCAGAACCACTGCTCCCATTCAACCAACATCTGACCCCATCAGGCCTACATCTGTTACAGCAATGACTGTATTAAACCCTTCTCCCATCTCTCATTCAGCTGAACTATTAGAGAAGAGTTTAATTGCAGCCAACAAGAAGGCCAGAGAAGATCAGATTTGGAAATCTCTGGAAGAAAGGGATGATTTGGACTTAAGCCATGAAGAAAAACTTCAGGCTTATGCAGCTGAACTACAAAGGCAGGCTAGCCTTGATGAGATTGCTGAACAGGATAAAAGACAACAGCTGGTGTCTTACATTACCAAGAACAGCAAAACCAAAGCCTTTACACTCAAAGGACTCTCTATGCAAGAGCTGACAAGAAGAGCACAACTGCTTGCAGACAAAATGGCCACAAGCAAAGATGGAAAGGCCAAGAGAGCCCAGATAATAGAAGAGCTAGTAGCAGAAGGATATGGTTCAAAAGCCTCTGTATCCAGATGGAAAGAAGAAAGACTGATGGATACATATAGAAAATATTTGGCTGCCAAGGCTGCAAATCCTGAGAAGTTTCAAACTGCTGATCCTTCAAGATCAGTAGTTAGAACTTCTGGTGCATCTAGAAGATCTGCTGCTCAGAAGAAGAAGGCAGAGGACAATGTCAAAACAGATTTCAAAATGGTACTACTTGAGGGAAGCTCAATAGTCCATTCAGATTTTGACATTGAGGAGAAACCTCTGTTAACACAGTTCAGGGATCCTTCCACTTTTGCTTATCAAATACAAAAGACAATCACAGAAAAGATGCATACCAAAGTAGTGACTGAACACCATCTCCCAACTGTTCAGATGCCTGGTATGCAACAACATCAACAAGGAAGAGAATCCCACCTGAGGCTATCTGAAACTGAAGACATCCAGCACTCAGGACCATCAACCCAAGGGACAAGTCTGGTTCCCTATTCTTCTGACTTTAACAAGTCAAAGATCCCTATCATCAGATGGTCACTTACTAATAACAACTCAGTACTGTTGACAAGAAGAGACTTCTCAAGCAGGGCTTACAAGAAGATCAGTGATCTGAAGAAACTGTCAACACAAGACCTGCTCACAATTCAACATCTAGAACCACAGAGAGGATCTCTGTCTGATGATCTGTACAACCAGCTCAAGAACACCATGTACAAAGAGATATGGAAGATTGTTCAAGACAGAAGAAACACATAAGGAATTAGTAAGGTTTTGGCTTCATCAATCCAGGGGGAGATTGTTAGGACAAAAAGGATTGGTGAAACCACTTTTGTAAACCTTAGTCTAATTCACTTCTGTCATTTTTGGCTAAGTATAGAAGTACTGAATAGAAGACAAGAAACTGCTGATTAGAAGATATGAAGAAGTGCTGAAGTTGCAGAAGTTCTGAAGTCCAAACCAGACAAGTTCACTTCAGAAGTACTGAAGACAAAACTACTCTTCAGTAGTTGTCCTTCATCAGCACTTAGCAGAAGATATTTCCCACCGCCCTTTTGCATCAGTAGTTTGTTGTTTAATATTACTTTTAGCTTTATTTGTTTCTTTCAATGTTGCAACTTGTGCAACTTGTAACTGGACTTTCTGTGCTTGCTTTTTAGGCAAGATACATGCATGTAATCGTCTATAAATAGAAGGCTTCAACCTTCTATTTTAGACATTGATTTTTAACAGAAAAATCCTTCAAACACTCTCATTGTTATATTCCATTTCTGTATTTATTGTGAATCTCTCTAAGTATCTAATTCTCATTTACAACTTAGATTCATAATAAATACTTTGTCATTTATCTTGTTTCAAACATCAAGGGGGAGTTACAACTCTGCCTTTGCATAAAAAGTGTTGCTTTAACTTATAACATTCCGCTGTGCTTATAATCTGATTTACAAGGACTTGCTAAACACTTAAGTGTCAAGATAGCAAGTTCTTACTTAGCAAACAAGAGCAAACTGATCCAACAAAGACTATACAATTGTGTCTACACTAGGTTTTAAATGGACTTGTACTCACCTTATTTGAAGGCGGATGCATGATAACAATTACAAAAGAGCTCATTAGGAGAGTATTAGTGAGGCTTGACCTTATTTGATGGTTATGGTGCACCAAGAAATCCAAATGGGTCATTTGACATGACCGTGGAGTTTTGGCAAATAAGGCATCCTACGACTAAGATTGCTAAGTTGTATGTTAGATGGGCAATCGTCCATATAAATTGTTAACTAGCTGTATTGATGTTTTGTTATTGTAAAACAAACAAACGAATGGCCTTGATGAGCATTGGCAACCACATCCTTAGTTGGAGGATTAAGGTTGACCAAGAATAGTCAAACGGGTCATTTGTTGTGATTAGGCGATTTGATAAGTATTGGCAACCCCACCCTTAGTTGGAGGATTGAGGTTGACCAAGAATAGTCAAACAGGTCATTTGTTGTGATTAGGCGATTTGAGGAGTATTGGCAACCCCATCCTTAGTTGGAGGATTGAGGTTGACCAAGAATAGTGTAACAACCCAACCGATGGCGGAAACATCGAGGTGTCACGTAGTGACGATTGTTCAATAGCTCATGGACTAAAGTGTAAATTTAAATACATTGATTTAATAATTTATTACATTGAAAGGAAATACAACGATTCTAACTGTCAACTAAATTGAAATACAATGAATCAAAAATCTAAATATAAATCCGAAAGCTTAAGGATGCATCTCAAAACAACCTGAAACATGTACAAAATAATTTGGTCAATACAAAAATTGTATTGGTGAGCATACCCTGTTTGAATATATATAGTAGGAAAAATGTTTAGCAATTCATGTGCGGTACCATTTGCAATTATGTAATAAGTAATATCCGTTCAAAACCAAACCTGAGAATAATGACTAACACATGACTAACCAACTGAATAATGAATTAACAAGACAATGACCAAGATTCTCTCAACAGAGTCTCAAGGGGGTATACCATAGTACTATTCATTGAAAAGCTAGGCCGCCCAGCGGTTAATGATTTTGACAAGTCATAGACACACCAATTAACATAAAGCAAACACACATGAGAATTGCATTAAGTATAAGAAATTGAAACTTGATTAATATATAGGTACATGAGTCACCCCAAAGTAGTAAAACAGTAAAAAGGGGAAAGATATACTCACAGTTTGCGAAAGCGATTAAAATCCACTTAAGCGGTCGTGAGCTAAGTAATGGGAATTTCGAGGAATTCAACCTATAATGTATAAGAGTTCTAATAAGAAAAAGTCTAAGAGTCTAGGGTATCTAGGGTCCAAGGCATTAGGGTTTGCTAAGTCGATTTGGGGAATTAGAGTTTTTATGATAAATCGAATTATTATAAAAGTTATATATTTAAAAATAATATACCAAAGTTTGTAAATATGGTTTAGGTAATATATAATTATTGCCAATTGAATATTAGATAAAAAAAATATGTTTGACTAATTAAAACAAAGTAATTTAATTAATTACTTTAACTAATTATTGTTAATAAATACAATAACCATAATTATTGAAATAATTAATTATGAGTTACACAAAAATCCAACAATGATAATAAAGACTTTCAATCATTTGAATATTTTCTATTTTATAGGAAAAGTTAAAAGTATTGTCTAAATAAGATAAATAAATAAATGTTTAATTATGTCAATTTAAACGTAAATAAGACTAATAATACCATACATGATCCAAAAATACTAATTTTATAGAAAATGGATGATTTCTGATGTAAACAAATTAGAATAATTTTCCAATAATTTATATAAACTTATTTATATTTAAAACTGATTTAACGAGATTAAATTATGTTTACATGATTAAAATAGGAAAGTCAATAAAGTTAAATGTTTTCTGAACCAATAATTTTTATATCAGTTCATGATGATGAGAAATAATTACCCAAAAAGTTTGAGATTAAAATCATTAAAAACGAAATTTTAATCAATTAAATACGATTAAAACAAATAAATTCAATAAAAATATAAAAATAATACATTTTCTAGAAAATAAAAGTATGATAATTTTCTTTATGGTGACAAGATGCTATGCCTAAATTTTCATAATTTTTGGATAAATAATGAATTTACTATGAATATTATAAGTTTTTATGATTATAATAATATTCATAAAAGAAATAAACAATTAAATAAAAACTAAAAAAAAACGAAATTAAAGTTGGGGTTGCCTGGGTTCGAACCCGGGTCCCCTATGTCCAAACATGTATCACCAACCACTACACCACTTGATCCTTGTATTATTAATTTTTGATTTATAAACCATTTAAACACTATGTTTAAAGTCATCTTCTTCTTCCCCAAATCACCCTAAGAACCCTAACCCTAACCTTGAATTCAATAATCATACCCACACACGATTTGTGGTCTGTAATATGGGGGTTTCATTCGGAATGGAGAAACAAGTAAAATGGCACGACAAAAAGGAACTTACAATACGTTTTTAGAGCCGAACACGAAGGGGTAAAACCCCACTAGAACTCGCAAAACTGGAGGCCAAATCCTAAGGATTCTGTGATGATTTAAGGTCCGTTTGGATTGTTAGTGAGTGCAGAAAAAGATTTATGTACCCGGTTTATATGATGGTTGTCAAAATGCGTTTTTTTGGCGTTTCAATACTCCGAGCGTTACACCTTAAAACCGGGTTTAAAACTCAATCAAAAAGCGTGTTTATAAGTGTTTTTATGAGGGAATACGTTTGCATCTCATGGAGAAACGTTTGGAAGGTGAAAACAGACGTTGAAACGTGTTTAAAATTGGTATTAATGCTTCGCCGGAGAAAAACTCCGGTCGCCGGAACTGAGTCGCCGGAAAACAGACAAAGAGGGAAAGGAGGGATTTGTTTGAATCTTTCAGCTTTTGGCAAAATTGATCCCTCAAGTTGTAACCTGGTTAATTATATAAGTTACTTGGTTAATTTTCTTTTATAAAGACTTAACCAAGTTAACTAAGTTAACCTAAATATTTTTTTTAAAAGCTTTTAAAACTTGATTTTTTTTAAAACCTATTCCGAATAAAGTTTCAACACGCGCATTTGATTAAAACGAGAGTACGATCTAATATAAATACAATTGATAAATTTTTAGTTCGCTCTAAAATTAAATTTGAAATTGACGAAACTTACAAGGACTGTAATGGAAATATCTGAAGGACTATTATTGTTAATTAGATGAAAGACGAGGGTGACGGATGTCACAAATAGTCAAACGGGTCATTTGTTGGGCATATGTGCTATTAGTTAGAATTGGTGTTCATTAAAGGATCATAGAACCCCCATTTAGTTAGTAGGACTAGATAATGTCCCTTGAAATCCTTGAAATGAACACGATGATAACATGCTTGAAATTGACCCGCAAATGGTCAACTGGACCGTTGGCGGGTGGAACGCGAATCCGTTATGTTAACAACCTTAATTGAAGGTGTGCAAGCTACATATATGGTTATTCAGACCATATGTGTGGCATGTCGAGGAAAAAACCATAGTTGAAGGTGTCACTTGATTATGCAAGCAAACGGGTCGCTTATGTGATACTAGTTATGCGTGACTAATAAGTAGTAAACCGGATCGATTATAAGGTGGAAAAATATTGGTTATTGGTTGTATGTATGCAAAACATCATATATGCAAATCGGTTGTGTTATAAGCAAATCTTTGGTATATGCAAATCTGTTGTGTTAAACGAAGATCCTCTGGTCAGTAGATGAAGGATCCTCTGGTCACTAGATGAAGGATCCTCTGGTCAGTAGATGAAGGATCCTCTGGTCACTAGATGAAGGATACTCTGGTCACTAGATGAAAGATCCTTTGGTTATAGTAAATCATTGGTATATACAAATTTGCTGGTATACGTAGATTTTTTTGTGCTGTAAGCCAATCTTAAACCGTTTATCCAACTCGTCAGTTCAATTTGTTGATCGACTAACCATGTTTAATGTGGTTAATGCTAGGTTCTGACATAGTAGGGGGTGGAGCAAGGATCATGGCCGCGTAAAGAGCCGAATGCAATGCGAATCTAAACTTTTAACGCTTCCGCTAGACTTTTAAGAACTTTAATAGTTGTGATGGGTTTCTAAACATGTTTCAAATATTTTGCATTCAGAATTTATGAAACGTAAACAGTTCATGGGATTGACACACTAATGATCAAGCATATGTTTATGAAAGTTTAAGTTCTTTCGTTAATTTAATCCGACTAATTATCAGTAACTTTGAGTTAAGATCTGCTTAGTCGGGACATGTCTTACATAAAAACAAAGCAAAAAAGGAGTTTTGGTATTTACCTAAGTAATCACCATCATGACCACCATCAGCTCCAGCATCATGAAACCCTATATCTCTAAATAACCTTTTGTCAGAGCTCAGTTCACAGGATATGCGTCTGAGTTGCCAGACCTAAGAACAACCAGATGGAAATTAAGGGTAATTGTTAATACATGAATAAACAATATATAGAAACTACATACCAGTTTGTCCATCCACCAACAAAACAAGCAGACAATTAAATCACAGAATTTGAGCGTCTTAAATCGGTGAAGGGGTGGGGATTTGAAGGGATTTGAGGTTAATTGAATGTGAAGAAGGGGGAGGAGAGCTTGAGCGTCTTAGACTTGATGGTATTGAAATTGTATTCAAATTAATAGAGGGTCTCATTCATTTTAGACATTCAATTACAGTGGAGGTTTCCCTAATAACTGATGGCGATGAAGAGAGGAGCAGGGCAAGTTGGGATTGTACAATTGCTATGAAAGGTGGTACACAAGAGTATAAATGGAAGAAATGGTGTAAAAATTTGGGGATTACACTTGAGACTCTTGGGATGCCATCTTAAAATGATGCTGGAATTACGTATGTATCCGTCGAGTTTCTTTAATATAGTAATATAGATTATTCAGATCATATTATTTTTTTCGTTACTCTCTCTCACCTCTTTGTTCTCTCAGTGTTTAGATCAGATTAGGGTTTATTGTAAAGGTCAGATTACATTGAATCTGATCATAGATCTTGTATCTTTGTATTCTCTTTCTTTAGATCTAGATCTGTGTGTAATCGGTGAGGTGTTTGAGTGAGAGTATTTGTTTAGATCAGTTTATATCTTCTAGGATTTGTAACCAGTTTGGTTTGGTTATTATTTGAAGTATTTCTTTGTTATCCTCTGGTATCATGTATTTTGACATGGTATCCGAACCCTAGGTTTTATATTGTGGTCTGATATTATTTTTGGTTGAAGGTTTTCTTCAACCTTGGTCCTTTGGTTGTGGATCTGGGCTTATCTTCCGTTGTTATAGCTAGTGAAGGTTGTTCTTGAAAGATCTGTCAACGAGTGGTCTCTGTGTGCTTGATTCAAGGGGTTTCGTTGAATCTGGTGGAGATCTTGTTAGATCTGGTGAGATATGAGATTGGGTTGAAGATCTTTGGATTGTGTGGAGCTTTTTTTCTTCTTTAGCTTCCATTGCCTCACCGCTCTTGTAACCCTAAGTGAAGGTTACATGGTTGTGAGTTGGAAAACCCTAACTTGGGCACCCCTCCTAGTGAAATTGTTCCTTGTTCTTTGTTATTTTATGTTTCTTGTCAGTAGTGGCTAGAAGTCATTTGACTTGGTTAGGGAGGTCGGTATTGAGACTTTTACTTATGTTATGTATGTGGTCTAGGTCTAGAGGCTTCCAAGTTAAGGCCTGCGGTGGCACCCTTGAGTGATGAACCACTGATCGGGTCCCTAGCTTGGCTTTGCCTGTGTCAGTGTGTTGTTTTTTACTTAGGTGTTTTGTTATTATCTTGTACCTGTTTCTGACTATTTGATTGAATATTTTGTGACCTGTGAATTGTGTTTGGTTCTTTGATTGCAATTTGTGGATATCTGTTTGTTGTTATTAGTTTCTTGTTTTCTATCATGGGTGACTGTTGGGTTATATTGAGACCACAGATACCAGATCAAAGACTTTTGATAGCTTGTTGTGTAGTTTGTAAGTTGAAGGGCTGTTTATGTAATTATGACATAGTTTATGTTAGAAACCCTAGGCTGCGCACTTAATGGACGGGCCCTGCGCACTTAGCTTAAGTGTGCAGGCCCATCAGAATTCCTATATAAAGAAAGCTTGTGTGCAGCTCTAGGGTTAGGGTTTTGGTTATTATCTTTGTAGCACAAGAAGAATAGGTGCGTACTTGTATCATTTCCACGGTTCTTCAGTAACAAATCATCAATTTAATTATCTTATTATTCATCTTGTGTGTCGGTTCTTATAGCATTCATCTAGTTTCTTTGTTTGTAGAAGATTAATCACTTAAAACACCTAATTCATAGGTGTTTCTAAGTGATAACAATCTCTTGCACTTAACAAGATCTAGTATTTGGGACTTACAATTTGGTATCAGAGCCTCTGTGCTCTAGATTGTATCTATTTTAAGATACCAAAACCCTCATCTTGTTAGTTTTTATTATTAAGATTATTATAAGCTTTTGTGTTTATCAAAAATTTGGGTGTTTTTCTTATGTTTTTGCTTCAAAATTTCGTGGAAATTGTGTTTCTGAGAGTTAAAAGTGGTTCGTTTTAAGTAGAAATTTCATCCAAGCATTTCAGAATGGAATGAAAAAGTTTTGGATAGAATTCAGCTGAGTTTTTGTGTTTTTCAACAGCCTATTTTGCGCACTTGTTTCTTGAGTTGCGAACTTATTTCATACGTTGAGTACTTATTTCATACGTTGAGTACTTATTTCTTGTTTTGAGCACTTAGCTCATAAACTGCATACTTGTGCTTCTCTGAGTACTTGGACCCTTTTGTTTTAGTACGCAACTAAGTTTCTGCATACTTATTGTTTTTCACTGTCTACGAGCACTTAACTAGGGTTTCTGGGCACTTAAACAGAGATCTTTGGTGTTGTGCGCACTTACTGAAGAGGTGTAGTTTTGAGTACTTGGCTAGGGTTTCTGCGCACTTAAATCTTAAACGAGAGTTTAAGTGTCTGCGTACTTCGTTTAGTACGCAGACTGATCAGTCAAGACTGAGCACTTACCATGCCCAAGTGCTGACTGATCTGGGCACTTATCAAGAAACAACAGCTACACGTGTACTTTGCAAGACTGCGCACTTATCAGAAGACAAACATCTTGACAAGGTTGTTTATATTGTTACAGGCTGCTGCGCACTTGATCTGGATTACTGCGTACTTCGTTGCGCACTTAAGGACATTGGACAATTCTCTGGACTGTTAACTATAAAATCTGAAAAAACCAAACTCTTAAAATTAACTTAAATCATGGCCGGTAACGATAACCACTCAACTGTAAATCCTGTTACTCAACAAGAACTTGAAACTGGAACAACAACTAGAGTTCCTAAGTTAAAAGGTGTAGAAGATTATGGAACTTGGAAAAATCGAATGAGGTCGTTCTTCTATGTCACAGACTTCACCCAATGGACTTCTATCCGGCTAGGTCCACACATTCCAATGAGAACCACTGCCACAAGAGAAGAGTTTAACCCTGATCCATCTACCTACACTGATGTCGACAAATAGCTACTTCAGAGAGACCATAAGGCTTATGGTGCCCTTACCATGGCCTTATCAAACGATGTTTATAACATGTTTGAGGAATATGGCACTGCGCATGACCTGTGGTTTGCATTAAACGAGTACTATGAAGGGAATGAAGAAATGCGCCAATATAAGCAAGATATGGTGCGGAAAGAATATGACATGTTCGGTAGCATTCGTGGTGAGAGCTTGAGCTCACATATCGAAAGATTCATGAGTATGTTAACCAAGATGAAGAAGGCAGGAATTCTCGTCAACAACCGAAATTCCATCAAGAAACTGCTCGACTCCCTGCCCAAATAATGGAGCATACAATGCATGTTGATTAGAAAATAGTATCTAGATGCTCAATCTACTTTGGCTGATCTCATCAACACTCTGAAGTCTTTCAAAATGGATATCACCAAAAGAGAGATGAACCAGACTGCTCCGAAAGTCGTTCCCAGCACTGCTATGAAGAATCTGGCATTAATGACTCCAGTAGGTAACATGGGTTCAAGCTCGTCACATGCATATATGGATGCAATGGGTGGTGGTAGCTCAAGTTCGGGAAAGACAGTCTCATACTCTGACACAGCTGTAAAGACACTCAACCCACAGCTCACAAAGCTTGCAAACGAACATGTTGAACTCTTCAACACATTCATGTCTAGCTTTGAGGCTTTGAAGACAGGTGACCTTAAGAGTGAGATGATGAATCCTGAAGACATGTATCAGGTTGACCCGGATGATATGGAGGAAATGGATCTGAAATGGCAGATGGCCATGATCACTCTGAGGGTGAAGAGATTTCAAGATAGAACTGGTCGAAGAGTTGGTATGGGAAAAGCGGGTTTTGATAAGTCTAAGATTAGATGCTACAACTGCAAGACTCTTGGGCACTTCAAGTATGAGTGCCCCACTCTAAGTCAAGCAGAGATCAAGCCGGCAAAAAGAATGGTGGCAATAACTGAAGGAAGGGAAGCAAATCAACAGAAGGCGTTGGTGGTTGAGGACTTTGATTGGGGAGAGGAGGCTGCTGCGGTTGAAGCTGATGTGAACAAGGCATTGATGGCCAAAATCTGCACCAAATCCACACACGGCGTGAATTCTCTAGAAGGGTCGTCGGCTGAAATGCCAAAGGGTGGAATGCTGGAGAATGCAGGTCTGAAAGGAGTACTGGTGGCCGATAAGGGAAAAGAAGCTGCGTCTGAGGAAGCACTCGTAGCCGAGAAGACTTCCACCAGCAAAGCTAATGAGAAGCCGCAGAGCGTGCCCAAGACAGTTGAGGAAAGAGATCTGGTAAGTATTCCTCTCGAAATAAAATCAAAGCTGTGCTCACCAAGGTGTGTTACAGCTGTTGCTTACTGTTTGTCCCACAATAGGAAAATTTTAAGAGAGATGGATGACATCCGAAAATTAACACTGAAATGAAAGAAAATGAGTTGGCATATCAACGAAAGTTAAATGCAACTATAACTGAAATGCAAACTCTAAAAGAATTTGTCCTGAGAAAAGATTTTTTAATAAATGACTTAACAGAAAAAATTAGAAAAATCTAGAAATGAAACAAATCATCTCCAAATTGTTGTGGACAAATGGAATGTAAGCAAACATGCTCATACAGATATCGTAGTTTGCTCAAGGCAATCATTCGTCAAATACGGAATTGGGTATAAAGATAAAAAGGGAATCGTAAAATCTCTGTTTTTACCTTTGAGCAAAAGTGAATATATACCCATTCCAAAACCTCATCCAAAAAATGATCTTTTTGAAAAAGAATGTGTCAAATCTGAGTCAAACTCTAATATAAGTAAAAGCAGTGCAGATGTGACCCAACAGGATCAGGTGGACGATGATGAAAGTTGTGGTGGACAAACGATAGGGTTAGGTCACCCAGGTGCCAATTACTCTACAGTGAATTGGTTCATCTGGAGTAATGATAAGTCTAAAACTATTTTGAATTCGGATGAATGTAATAACTTAACTAAGCTCGATGATAACTGTAATAGTTTATCTAGGCTAGATGACTGTACTACATTAACTTCTAAACTTGACTTAAAGGGCGTTGTGGACCCTGATGATAGGAAGAATCCTATCAAACGCTCAAATATTTGTGTTGACAATGTTATGCCTGTTTGTGTTGATCTTAATGATGCATTCTCTGATAATGAAAATGTATATAGATCATCTCCATTTGTACCAGAACTAAAAAGAAACAGGTTTGGGAAATTTCTCACTGAAGAAATTCCAGAGTTTACTCCATCATCCACAGATATGTCATGTTCTGAAGAATCACAAAGTGAAACAGATAACTCAATTCCTGAAGAATCACAGAGTGATACAGAAAGCGACATCAGCGAGCCAGACTGCAACACAAATGAAGAATCAAGCAACAACAACATTGATGAATCATGTTCCAGTGAAAGCTCATGCTCAAGCAAGATCAAGAAAGGAGCATCACAACCATCATCATCATCCAGACCCTCTCCAAAGATCAAGCCAAAGCACTCAAAATGCTTTAGATGTGGAAATGAGGGTCATGTGGTTAAAAAATGTCATTTAAAATCTAATGACGTCAAAACACTAAACTATCTTTCTGATCAGATTAAAAACCTTCAAGAAACAGTAAAAAATTTTTGATAAAACCACAAAAAAATTGAAAAGACAAGAGTCAATTTTGGGTGAAATCACGACAGATCAAAACTAAACCAGACCTGGATTCCCAAAGTTAATTAAGTAAGGTTTGAGTCGTGATTGTACATAGAGTCTCTTGTATTTATATGTGTATTTCTTGTGTTTTCTTTTGCATTTCAGAATAAGTTACAGAAATGGTTGATCGCACTCATGAGATATCTATGGCATGTTGATAGCGGGGCTTCAAGACACATGACTGGTCTAAAAGAACTCCTCAAGAACTATAGGTTTATTGATGGAGAGTCCGTTGCCTTCGCCGGGAATGAAAAGGGCGGGAAGATAGTTGGAATAGGAGATGTGGTCTCCGACGCACTGACTTTAGAAGATGTGAATTATGTTCCAGAATTGTGCTACAACCTTTTGAGCGTATCACAAGTCTGTGACAAGGGAATCTCAGTGTTATTCAATGACATGGAGTGCATCTTTCTGAAGCCTGGATTCATACCGCCCACCAATATGATTATGCTAAAAGCTCCTAAACAGAATAACACATATGTGATAAATATGAGAGATGCCAAGTCAGAATGTCAAATGACATGCTTACTTTCAAAGGCATCCGAGTCAGAGTCACTGTTATGGCACAGGCGATTGGGACATGTAAACTTTAAAAACATTAACAAACTTTCAAAACTAAATCTTGTCAGAGGTCTTCCTTCCAAGGAATTCCTTTTTCTGAAAAATGTTTAGCGTGTGCCAAAGGAAAACAACACAAGAAATCGCACAAGTCCAAAACAGTGAACTCTATAGACTCACCTCTTCAACTATTGCATATGGATCTTTTCGGTCCTATTAGTGTTAAAAGCTTAGCTAAAAAATCTTATTGTTTGGTGATAACAGATGACGTTTCTCATTTTACATGGGTGTATTTCATCGAATACAAAAGTGAAGCTGCCGAGGTATTGATGCTGTTTGTTCCTCTCATTGAAAACATAGTAAAGACAAAGGTTAGATCAATCCGAAGCGATCATGGAACTGAATTCAAAAATCAAAGCTTCGTGACTTTCTGCAACAACAAAGGAATTCATCTTCAGTACAGTGCTATGAGAACTCCTCAACAGAATGGAGTTGCTGAAAGGAAGAATCGTACACTTATTGAAGCTGCCAGAACTATGCTAATCGACTCCAAGTTGCCAATCATCTTCTGGGCAGAAGCTGTTAATACCGCCTGTTATGTTCTTAACAGAGTCTTGATTGTTAAGGCGCGCGGGAAAACAGGTTATGAATTGCTTTTCAAAAGAAAACCTCTGATTGATTACTTCAGGCCGTTCGGTTGCCCATGTACTCTTCAAAACAACTATGAGAACATAATGAAGTTCGATGCAGTTGGAGATGAGTGCTTCTTTGTTGGATACTCTTCAAGTCAAAAGGCTTATAGAGTATACAACAAACGCACCAAGATGGTTCTCGAATCTTTCTATGTTGATTGGCAGGAATCCAACTCCACTAACACAGGAGCCGGTCCGGACTGGTTCTTTGACGTGGATGTTGTTTTCAACAATTTCAGTATCATTGAAGAACAAACATCTGACACTCAAGCAGCCGCTCCTTCTCCTCTCGAAGATACTCTTTACTCTTCTGAAGACGATGTTGCACCCTTCACCACCCGCTTCACTCCGTTAGTAGCTGATCCAATTGTTTCTCATCAATCCACAAATGGTGATGCGACTGTTGAAACTACACAATCTCCTGAAAGTACTCCAATTTCAGAAGAAACATCTTCAGCACAAAAGTCTGTAAATGATCCATCCAGCTCATCACTCCCTGTAGATCACATTTCGAATATGCCTTCCCAAGTTCAAGAAGAGCCGAACATGGGATTTAAATCATCTAAGAATCATCCTGTTGAGAACATCATCGGACCAATCTCTGAGGGTGTTCTCACTAGAAATCAGACAGATAAGCTCAATATCGCACTCTCGTCATTCTTATCTCAGACAGTACCATTCAGCATTAAGGATGCAGTCAGAGATGTGAGTTGGGTTGAAGCCATGCAGGACGAGCTGTCCCAGTTTAGAAAGCTCAAGGTTTGGGAGCTAGTGGATCTACCTGAGGGAAAGTATCCTATAGGAACTAGATGGGTTTTTCGCAACAAAATGGATGAAGGTGGTGTGGTGATCAAGAACAAGGCTCGTCTGGTGGTTCAGGGTTTTCGTCAGCAGGAAGGTATTGATTATGAGGAAGTATTCGCTCCAGTTGCTTGACTTGAAGCCATTCGTATCTTCTTGGCATACGCCTCATACAAGAACTTCAAAGTCTTTCAAATGGATGTGAAGAGTGCATTCTTGTACAGGAAAATCAAGGAAGAAGTCTACGTCTGTCAACCGCCGGGCTTTGAAGACCCTCATCATCCCAACAAATACTAAAAATTAGATAAGGCTCTCTATGGACTTCATCAAGCTCCTAGAGCTTGGTATGAGACCTTATCTTCATATTTGCTGCAAAATGGATACACCAGAGGGAAGATCGACATGACTCTGTTCACCAAAGAAGTCAACAAACATTCTATTCTTGTTCAAATATATGTTGACGATATTATCTTTGGCTCCACTGATGAAAATTTGTGCAGGGAATTCGAAAGCATTATGAAGTCTCAGTTTGAAATGAGCATGATGGGAGAATTGTCATTTTTCTTAGGCCTGGAAGTTCAGCAGAAAGAAGACGGAATTCTCATCCATCAAGCCAAGTACACAAGAGACATCCTGGCAAAATACAACATGACTGATTGCAAGCCGTCCAACACTCCTTTTGCGGCCCAAACAACACTTGTACCAGATCTTCAAGGCCTTTCAGTGAATCCTCACACATATCGATCAATGATTGGCTCACTGATGTATCTAACAGCCAGCAGACCAGATATTATGTGGGCAGTTGGATGTTGCGCACGCTTTCAGTCTCCCAAGCAATCGCATGAAACTGCAGTAAAAAGAGTCTTCCGCTACCTCAAAGGGACACCGAAACTTGGTTTATGGTATCCTAAGAGTGATAATTTTGATTTAATCGCTTACTCTGATAGTGATCATGCAGGTTGCAGGATTGACAGAAAATCTATCTCTGGTGGTTGTCAATTTCTGGGTAACAGGCTGGTGTCTTGGCAGAGCAAGAAGCAGACTACAGTGTCCATCTCCACTGCTCAAGCTGAATACACAACTGCATCCAGTTGTTGTTGTCAAGTGTTATGGATCCAAAATCAGCTTTTGGACTACGGTTTGAATGTCATGTATACACCTATTTTCATTGATAATGATGCTTGTCGTGACATCGTGAAGAATCCAATTGATCATTCTAAAACCAAACATATTGAAATTCGGATTCATTCTATTCGCGATGCTCACGACAAAGGATATATACAGGTGTTGCCAATAGACACTGCTGATCAAAAGGCAGATATCTTCACAAAAGCTTTTGACAAAACCTGTTTTCATCAGTTGGTAACATGGCTAGAGATGATAAATTTTGAATGATTTAAAAAAAAATTATATAGATTTATATATATATATATATATATATATATATATATATATATATATATATCTTTACTTGTGCATAATATATAAAAGAAAAATCTTCTTTTTGTTCAAACAAGACTTTTAGGGGAGAAAGTAAAACCAGTCTATCCCTAATGCAAAATTAATTCAGGAAATGATAGAAACTAATCATATCTCGTCAACATGTGAATAGGACCCAGAGGATGTTGTGGCCTCAAGCAACGATGTGTCGGTAGATTCAACCTGGAATCAAGTAAACTGCTAATAGGTGATTAACAGTATAGATTTACACGGAAAGCTGGATTCCCACTGTAACACCCCAACCGATGGCGGAAACATCGAGGTGTCACGTAAGAATGAGTATACAGTAGCACATGGTAATCAAGTTTTATTTGAAATTTATTTAAAGTGCAAATATCCAAAATTGAAAATACATAATAAGTGTTGAATGGAATTCTAATACATCAAATAACCAAATAAAGCATAAACTTCAAATTGTCTCCTCATGCTAACTCTCTAGACTTCAATCATCATTATTTCCTGTTGAGTTGTAAAAATGGGGGGGTCAACTAGAAGTTGGTGAGAATACATAAGCCATGTCAAGCAATTAAGTTTAAGAATAAAAGTTTAGCAATTCAAATGTCTATCGTAAGTTTAAGTCTACATGAATAAACATGAAATGTTGAATCGACATAATCAAACCTCCGACTAGTTTAGGTCCATCCCGTCATCCACGGTTCACCTTAATAATATGTTGGAACGATAACAATCACCCACGCTACCTATGTAGGAGGTACACGTATCCGGGTGGGATTGTCAATCCAATAGATCTATTATTGAGTATCGCCGGCTTGGCCATAGCTAATGATTATGTAATGTTGAAACTCGTTGAAACTGTTGTTGTTGTCTAAATCATGAGGCATTAAAGTTTACAACTAGACATGCATGTAGAATTGCTTAAGTATAATGTTGCAAGTATGAAGAATTGCATAAACATGGTTACGTAAACTCACCTTAACAAAGTATTAAGTCTCGAGAAATAGAATAT
Organism: Ambrosia trifida; assembly: GCA_028751855.1. NCBI lineage: Eukaryota > Viridiplantae > Streptophyta > Magnoliopsida > Asterales > Asteraceae > Ambrosia > Ambrosia trifida. The sequence goes on along the minus strand of CM054125.1, from coordinate 23,052,581 downwards.
GTGTAGCCCCAAAGTTGCCAATTACAAGAGCTTATAATCAAAGCTTCAATTGTAGAAGTAATAGACTATAGAAGAAAAGTATGAGGGAAAGTTTAATCGGATTGAAACAATCGATTTAGAGGTGGCAAGTGTAATGGTTCATAGGTGGATTTTTATACTAGTTTTGGATTCAATTAGCCATTAAAATTGGTCAACACCATAAAGTAAGGTTTTATGATGAATTGACTATTTGACTAGGATTTTGACTGTTTGACTAAGACTTTGACTAGGACTTTGACTATGACTTTGACTATTTGACTCAAGGCTTTATTTAAGAAATAAAAAAAAATCATTAGTTTGAATTAGAAAATAAAAAAAACACCGTCTTATAAAATGACGATTTTATAAATAAAATTAGGATAGGACATATGTCATGATTGAAGATTTTTTTTTTTTAGTACAATGATAAAAGAAACTTAGAAAAATAGAGTGCACGGATAAAGATAAGAATACTTAGAAATAAATTAGACTTTATATCATGGATCGGGAAATATTTTAATGCAAAATAAATGGGAAAATTCGTGAGGTTACAGTCTCCCCTACTTTTAGAAACTTCGTCCCGAAGTTATAAAAACACAGGTTTGAGGATGGTTGGGTAGAAATTAAGGCAGCCATGGTTTTGAAAATTTTGGGTTAAGGCACAACATGAATTTATAGAATAATCTGCTTTCGAATAATTTGGATAAGAGGTTTGTTATCTGTGAGTTTTAAGGGTAGGATTAGGTGTGTCTTGGAATCGCAAGGTGAATAAGAATCTTAAGTTTTAGAAATCCTAAAAGAAATGCATGAGTTGATGGACTATAGAAAGGCTAAATGAACTACCAGGTAACTAGAGTTTATAATTAGTTTCTCTACCGAAAACCTTGATAGAATTTCACACCACCTTAACGTACCTGTAAATTCATGATTACGTTCCGGACCGCAATCACCAATTTACCTTACATTAGGGTTTTGTGTCCTTCTATGACTCTAAAAACACATGTAAGTAATGCAAAATAACCTTGTGATTGAATTGTATACAATGTATCCAAAAATAAGTCCAACTGTTGAGCAGGAAAAAGACTTCTACCAGTCAGTGAGTAAGAACATCTACCGATTGTTGAGCAGGTACGATAATCTCTACCAGTCGTTGAGCAGGTTGTAGGGCCTCTACCAACTGTTAAGCAGGCATGATGACCTCTACCAATCGTTGAGTAGGTTATTTGGTACTCTACTAACTGTTGAGCAAGTACTTCATCCTCTATCAGTTGTTTGATTAAGTGTACCAATTTACACACACACGTACATTGCAAATTGATAATATGTACATGTAAGCAATCAAGTATCAAGTATAGCATGTGAGTTGTAATAGAGTTGCCCTAGACAAGGTTAATGACTCTAGGTGTGTCTATAGTAAATAGTTTATATTTCATGAATTCTAGTTTCAAATGTTCAAATATAGTAGATAGTCAAATCCTTATGTATAACTATGTTTGATGCAACACACAATCAAGTTTCAATAGTTTGGTTATCATGGGTAACTAGCTCATGTGTGAGAAGGTGAAAGATATGAATTTAGTTCTTGATAGGATGATGAAAAAGCAGAATCAAGGTTGTGAGAGATAGTGAATGTGAAGATAGTTGATAAAGAGTTTATTTTATAGTAAGGAGATTATGGCATTTGGATCAAAGGTTATAATCAAGTGTATAAGAAAACATGATTGTGGTATATGCCAAATATTGTAAAAATTTGAACAAGTTGAAAGTGAGTGAGTGTCGATGGAGAATTTAGAGACTAGATATTATTCCTATAAAAAAAATCTTATTTTCAAAATTGGTTTTATACATAAAGCAAAAGTTGTTAAATAGTACAAGCTAAGTGGGCTTTGATTAAAATATTCCCGTTAGTTGGAGATTTCAAACATGACATTAGGTTTTAAAGATCAAGGTTCTATTAAGTGATTTTTAATAGTTTAAAGCATTATATAGAAAATTGTTTGTTACGTCAATAAATAAACAATTGAATTTAAGTTCGAGGACATCTTTTGACAAAAAATATGTACTTTGTAAAGTTACTAGGTAATGAAAATACAATAGGATTTAGACATCTTTAGTTTGTGCTAAGGTATGAGGTTATAGTTTTTCTAAAAATAAGTAACATGTGGAGAAATGAAATAATATGATTTGGGTAGGGTGTTGAATATTTAAAAAGTGGCTAAGATGGTAAGGTAAAGTGTGATTGTGAAATCCATAGATGGTTATGAAATGAGATTGATTTAAGCTGTAAAATTTTGAGATTTTAGAGCTTAGTTTAAGGAAAGTGAGTGTAATCATTTATTCATTAATTAAAATGAATAAACGAAAACGTTGACTTATCAAAACTTCTAGATTCTAATAACATAGTGAAGACATGCTTTAGCCTATAAGTGAACACTCATCCCGAGAATTCCCAGGTAGGCATCCGGGTCCCTCGTCTGATTAGGATTTATGCGCAATGCCAGTCCTAGACAGAAAACTCAGAATACAGGCGTTCACCCTTCCAGATTGCACGTGTTTGTTATTAAAATCTAGAACTTCGACGAGATCTTCAAGGTGGTTCAGGCTAAACCTGAGGATTTGTCCTATTAGTCTAAGAGTATATCTTATGATGGAGAGCACTCTTCTTGTAGGGACTAAAGTAAGGATAAGAAGTAGGATAGAGAATATAAACAAGTAAGGTTGCAAGTAAAAGGAGCAAGTACTGATTAAAATCCTATGGTTATAGACTAGATTTTTTTTTTCTAATAACCTAATTCCCTATAACCAAGGCTCTGATACCAATCTGTAACACCCCAACCGATGGCGGAAACATCGAGGTGTCACGTAAGAATGAGTATACAGTAGCACATGGTAATCAAGTTTTATTTGAAATTTATTTAAAGTGCAAATATCCAAAATTGAAAATACATAATAAGTGTTGAATGGAATTCTAATACATCAAATAACCAAATAAAGCATAAACTTCAAATTGTCTCCTCATGCTAACTCTCTAGACTTCAATCATCATTATTTCCTGTTGAGTTGTAAAAATGGGGGGGTCAACTAGAAGTTGGTGAGAATACATAAGCCATGTCAAGCAATTAAGTTTAAGAATAAAAGTTTAGCAATTCAAATGTCTATCGTAAGTTTAAGTCTACATGAATAAACATGAAATGTTGAATCGACATAATCAAACCTCCGACTAGTTTAGGTCCATCCCGTCATCCACGGTTCACCTTAATAATATGTTGGAACGATAACAATCACCCACGCTACCTATGTAGGAGGTACACGTATCCGGGTGGGATTGTCAATCCAATAGATCTATTATTGAGTATCGCCGGCTTGGCCATAGCTAATGATTATGTAATGTTGAAACTCGTTGAAACTGTTGTTGTTGTCTAAATCATGAGGCATTAAAGTTTACAACTAGACATGCATGTAGAATTGCTTAAGTATAATGTTGCAAGTATGAAGAATTGCATAAACATGGTTACGTAAGCTCACCTTAACAAAGTATTAAGTCTCGAGAAATAGAATATGTGTAGCCCCAAAGTTGCCAATTACAAGAGCTTATAATCAAAGCTTCAATTGTAGAAGTAATAGACTATAGAAGAAAAGTATGAGGGAAAGTTTAATCGGATTGAAACAATCGATTTAGAGGTGGCAAGTGTAATGGTTCATAGGTGGATTTTTATACTAGTTTTGGATTCAATTAGCCATTAAAATTGGTCAACACCATAAGGTAAGGTTTTATGATGAATTGACTATTTGACTAGGATTTTGACTGTTTGACTAAGACTTTGACTAGGACTTTGACTATGACTTTGACTATTTGACTCAAGGCTTTATTTAAGAAATAAAAAAAAATCATTAGTTTGAATTAGAAAATAAAAAAAACACCGTCTTATAAAATGACGATTTTATAAATAAAATTAGGATAGGACATATGTCATGATTGAAGATTTTTTTTTTTTAGTACAATGATAAAAGAAACTTAGAAAAATAGAGTGCACGGATAAAGATAAGAATACTTAGAAATAAATTAGACTTTATATCATGGATCGGGAAATATTTTAATGCAAAATAAATGGGAAAATTCGTGAGGTTACAGTCTCCCCTACTTTTAGAAACTTCGTCCCGAAGTTATAAAAACACAGGTTTGAGGATGGTTGGGTAGAAATTAAGGCAGCCATGGTTTTGAAAATTTTGGGTTAAGGCACAACATGAATTTATAGAATAATCTGCTTTCGAATAATTTGGATAAGAGGTTTGTTATCTGTGAGTTTTAAGGGTAGGATTAGGTGTGTCTTGGAATCGCAAGGTGAATAAGAATCTTAAGTTTTAGAAATCCTAAAAGAAATGCATGAGTTGATGGACTATAGAAAGGCTAAATGAACTACCAGGTAACTAGAGTTTATAATTAGTTTCTCTACCGAAAACCTTGATAGAATTTCACACCACCTTAACGTACCTGTAAATTCATGATTACGTTCCGGACCGCAATCACCAATTTACCTTACATTAGGGTTTTGTGTCCTTCTATGACTCTAAAAACACATGTAAGTAATGCAAAATAACCTTGTGATTGAATTGTATACAATGTATCCAAAAATAAGTCCAACTGTTGAGCAGGAAAAAGACTTCTACCAGTCAGTGAGTAAGAACATCTACCGATTGTTGAGCAGGTACGATAATCTCTACCAGTCGTTGAGCAGGTTGTAGGGCCTCTACCAACTGTTAAGCAGGCATGATGACCTCTACCAATCGTTGAGTAGGTTATTTGGTACTCTACTAACTGTTGAGCAAGTACTTCATCCTCTATCAGTTGTTTGATTAAGTGTACCAATTTACACACACACGTACATTGCAAATTGATAATATGTACATGTAAGCAATCAAGTATCAAGTATAGCATGTGAGTTGTAATAGAGTTGCCCTAGACAAGGTTAATGACTCTAGGTGTGTCTATAGTAAATAGTTTATATTTCATGAATTCTAGTTTCAAATGTTCAAATATAGTAGATAGTCAAATCCTTATGTATAACTATGTTTGATGCAACACACAATCAAGTTTCAATAGTTTGGTTATCATGGGTAACTAGCTCATGTGTGAGAAGGTGAAAGATATGAATTTAGTTCTTGATAGGATGATGAAAAAGCAGAATCAAGGTTGTGAGAGATAGTGAATGTGAAGATAGTTGATAAAGAGTTTATTTTATAGTAAGGAGATTATGGCATTTGGATCAAAGGTTATAATCAAGTGTATAAGAAAACATGATTGTGGTATATGCCAAATATTGTAAAAATTTGAACAAGTTGAAAGTGAGTGAGTGTCGATGGAGAATTTAGAGACTAGATATTATTCCTATAAAAAAAATCTTATTTTCAAAATTGGTTTTATACATAAAGCAAAAGTTGTTAAATAGTACAAGCTAAGTGGGCTTTGATTAAAATATTCCCGTTAGTTGGAGATTTCAAACATGACATTAGGTTTTAAAGATCAAGGTTCTATTAAGTGATTTTTAATAGTTTAAAGCATTATATAGAAAATTGTTTGTTACGTCAATAAATAAACAATTGAATTTAAGTTCGAGGACATCTTTTGACAAAAAATATGTACTTTGTAAAGTTACTAGGTAATGAAAATACAACAGGATTTAGACATCTTTAGTTTGTGCTAAGGTATGAGGTTATAGTTTTTCTAAAAATAAGTAACATGTGGAGAAATGAAATAATATGATTTGGGTAGGGTGTTGAATATTTAAAAAGTGGCTAAGATGGTAAGGTAAAGTGTGATTGTGAAATCCATAGATGGTTATGAAATGAGATTGATTTAAGCTGTAAAATTTTGAGATTTTAGAGCTTAGTTTAAGGAAAGTGAGTGTAATCATTTATTCATTAATTAAAATGAATAAACAAAAACGTTGACTTATCAAAACTTCTAGATTCTAATAACATAGTGAAGACATGCTTTAGCCTATAAGTGAACACTCATCCCGAGAATTCCCAGGTAGGCATCCGGGTCCCTCGTCTGATTAGGATTTATGCGCAATGCCAGTCCTAGACAGAAAACTCAGAATACAGGCGTTCACCCTTCCAGATTGCACGTGTTTGTTATTAAAATCTAGAACTTCGACGAGATCTTCAAGGTGGTTCAGGCTAAACCTGAGGATTTGTCCTATTAGTCTAAGAGTATATCTTATGATGGAGAGCACTCTTCTTGTAGGGACTAAAGTAAGGATAAGAAGTAGGATAGAGAATATAAACAAGTAAGGTTGCAAGTAAAAGGAGCAAGTACTGATTAAAATCCTATGGTTATAGACTAGATTTTTTTTTTCTAATAACCTAATTCCCTATAACCAAGGCTCTGATACCAATCTGTAACACCCCAACCGATGGCGGAAACATCGAGGTGTCACGTAAGAATGAGTATACAGTAGCACATGGTAATCAAGTTTTATTTGAAATTTATTTAAAGTGCAAATATCCAAAATTGAAAATACATAATAAGTGTTGAATGGAATTCTAATACATCAAATAACCAAATAAAGCATAAACTTCAAATTGTCTCCTCATGCTAACTCTCTAGACTTCAATCATCATTATTTCCTGTTGAGTTGTAAAAATGGGGGGGTCAACTAGAAGTTGGTGAGAATACATAAGCCATGTCAAGCAATTAAGTTTAAGAATAAAAGTTTAGCAATTCAAATGTCTATCGTAAGTTTAAGTCTACATGAATAAACATGAAATGTTGAATCGACATAATCAAACCTCCGACTAGTTTAGGTCCATCCCGTCATCCACGGTTCACCTTAATAATATGTTGGAACGATAACAATCACCCACGCTACCTATGTAGGAGGTACACGTATCCGGGTGGGATTGTCAATCCAATAGATCTATTATTGAGTATCGCCGGCTTGGCCATAGCTAATGATTATGTAATGTTGAAACTCGTTGAAACTGTTGTTGTTGTCTAAATCATGAGGCATTAAAGTTTACAACTAGACATGCATGTAGAATTGCTTAAGTATAATGTTGCAAGTATGAAGAATTGCATAAACATGGTTACGTAAACTCACCTTAACAAAGTATTAAGTCTCGAGAAATAGAATATGTGTAGCCCCAAAGTTGCCAATTACAAGAGCTTATAATCAAAGCTTCAATTGTAGAAGTAATAGACTATAGAAGAAAAGTATGAGGGAAAGTTTAATCGGATTGAAACAATCGATTTAGAGGTGGCAAGTGTAATGGTTCATAGGTGGGTTTTTATACTAGTTTTGGATTCAATTAGCCATTAAAATTGGTCAACACCATAAAGTAAGGTTTTATGATGAATTGACTATTTGACTAGGACTTTGACTAGGACTTTGACTATGACTTTGACTATTTGACTCAAGGCTTTATTTAAGAAATAAAAAAAAATCATTAGTTTGAATTAGAAAATAAAAAAAAAACACCGTCTTATAAAATGACGATTTTATAAATAGAATTAGGATAGGACATATGTCATGATTGAAGATTTTTTTTTTTTTAGTACAATGATAAAAGAAACTTAGAAAAATAGAGTGCACGGATAAAGATAAGAATACTTAGAAATAAATTAGACTTTATATCATGGATCGGGAAATACTTTAATGCAAAATAAATGGGAAAATTCGTGAGGTTACACCCACTGTGCTATAGGTCTGCACAAGCTGAGTCCGGTCATACACAGGTTGAGAAATCAAAAGACACGGAAAATTTTGTGCATAGGTAAATCAAAAGACACCTAAGAGTGCAAGCTACCAATGCGGGGCTATGAAAATTAATCAACTGAGCAGCAAAAGACACGCAATGTTAATGACGTGCAAACATATTTAGATAGCTCACCAAACGATCAGATGATCATCTTCTCTACTTATGGTAACATAGACCTGAAGCTCTCATCATCTGATAAAGATAATGATCATCTTCTTTTCTTATGGTAACATAGACGTGAAGCTCTCATCATTATAATTCAATAAACCTTGAGGATCGATAGGCTCATACCTGGTACAAGTGGGGTCCACAAATTTTCGTCAATATTACCGAAAACATGATAAACATCATCACCAAACACATGTTGAAAGAGAAAAGGCATGGATCTAAGTAGACATGCATACCGACAATTTTTCTTAGGCTGCAGCTATCCAACGGGAAGTTGAAACGGATTCTGGCAGGTATGGTTAGTATGATCTTGAATGCAGAAGGTGAGATTTGGTGAATCCCCACCTATTAAAATGAAATTGGGCTCTTGAACTCTTATTGGGCTAAAATTCAAACTGCTGCGTACTTGATGGGCCGTGCGCACTTAACCTAAGTGCCCAGGCCCATATGGCTTTAGTATATATACAAATGTAAATTTTTTTACAACAGTTACAGTGTCATAAAACCCTAATTCTCTTTACCCAACAATCATCTTCATCATCACCGTTCATCTTCTCCTATTAACCCCTTAATCACCATCTAATCACACCTTATCAACCTTAATCAGTTTCATTCTTCTCATTTTGTTGATCTTCACCACTGATTAAGGTAGTTGATATGTACTGATTGTTTCTTGCTTATGATTACAGGGACTATTAGCACGTTTAAAGGATTCAGTTGTGGGTTTTTATTGTGTCATTGGGTTTGAATTTTTGAAGGCTGCATACTTGATGATGAACAGTGCGCAGTTGTTTCTTAGAAACTGCGTACTTGTCTCATAGAATGTTCAAACCTTTGAAACCCTAGAATCTTGCGCACTTATGCTGCGCATTTAAATCTTAAACGAAGGTTTAAGTATCTGCGTACTTGGTTAGTACGCAGATTGGCCTGTCTTGACTAGGGGTTACCATGCCCAATTCTTGATTGACCTGCGCACTTGTGATCTCGTGTATCATTGATCAGGTCCCTGCGTACTCAACCTAAGTACTCAGCCCATAGTGTGAGTACTTGGCTGAGTACTTGACTGAGTACTTAGCTCATAAGTCTTTGACCTAACATGCGCACTTACAGGACCTGCGTACTTCAACATTGAACCTTATATGACCATTAACTTGACTTCCAAGACCATTGATCGGATTGCGTATTTAGACGTGTTCACCCGTACACTTAAACATGGACGTTAATGATCATAAACTAGAAAATCAAATGTACCTTGCACACTGATAAAACAAATCAATCAAACACAATCTTATGACTGCCCAAAAGACCACACATGAAAAACTTAAAAAAAATAATAAAATACAGTCTAAGTACGTTATCCGTCGAAGTCTAAGATCAGTCATTTGGTCGTCCACTCACAATCAAGAGCTCTAACTTGTTTTTCGTGCACATGATCTAAAACAGATGGCACTTGATTGGGATCCAAGAGGAATGCATAATCAGCCGATGAATCTTGAGACCGACGACGTAAAGTTCAAAGACGTAGTTACCTGGACCAGACGAAGCAGAATCGGACACGCTGTGGAGCATAGTTTACAAGTTTATTGCTCTCACATTAAAGATTTTTGGAGATCTGCTCGAGTAGAAGTTGTTGGTCGTGTCAAGCGAATCAACGCTACAGTCAGAAACAAGGCTGTAATCATCACTGAGGATACCGTTAGAAACGTGCTGAGACTTCAAGACCAGCCAGGAACAGTCAGATTTCTATCAAAAGCCGATGTTCACCGAGAGTTCAAGAATTTTGGATACAAAGGAGATTTTGACAAGAGAAGGGATATCAAAAAGAGCCAGCTGACCAGAGACTGGAGACTCATCAGTCACGTATTTATTATGTCTCTGTGTCATAGGAAAGGAGGTTATAATGCTCTTAGCACTGAATGGTCGACTGCTATGATAAAGATCTGCAAGAATGAACCTTTTAACCTGTCGGGTATGATCTTCGATTATCTGGTGAAGAATGCTGAGACTGACTCAGGCAAATGGGCTATGTACCCCAGATTCGTGCAGATGATGATTAACGCACAGCACGAGAATCTGCCCCTTGGTGACCAGTACAACTTCACAAAAGGTGCACGATTCTTCACTGAGTGCAATACGGCTGATTGGGAACCCATGCTGGAGAACATGTATGCAGCACAGCGATATCCTGTGGTCTTGGAACTCTACAACAAGATTAAGAAAAGGAAGCAGGATGTAACAGAAGCTCGTCAGCAATCCACCGCTGCACCTGGACCATCTGACCCTGCTCACTCTTCAGCCCAGCCAACTGCTGAAGAAATTGCTCTAGAAAAGGCAAGGGGCAAAAGGGTGGCAACTGAAGCAGCTCCATCAAAGCCCACCAAGAGGAAAAGGCCAACTGGTCTGTTACAAGAGGGCAGAGAATCACTGACACCAGAACAACTTGAGACTGCTGAGGCCCTACGACAAGTTGTTGAGTTGAAGAGGGCCGAAAGAAAGAAATGGAGGGAACAGTTACCACAATCTGAGATTCCTCGTGTTGTGACTGAGTATGATCTTGAGCAAGAAGTGATTTTGGATTCTATGTTCGGGGGAGAAGATCAACCAGGACCATCCACAACTACTACTCCAGCCCCTAAAGCACCAGCTCAAAGGCCAACTGAACCTTCCTCCTCAGCTCCTGCTGCACCACGCCGCAAACCGGTGCACCAGGAACTGTACGAGAAGTTGGTCAAGGAAGTTGGAAAGACTGTTGCTAGGGAGATTTGTACCCTAAAGAGTGATGTGCACAATAATCAGGAGCTCAGAAGAAAAGTCAAGAAGCTAAAGCACAAGAATAGGAATTTGGAGAAAGTTGTGAAGGATCATCGATATCTAATCAAGTTTCAGACTCAGGTTCAGATGAAGATGTTTGATATGATTCAGGAGTTGCAGAAACAGCAGACTGGTGCTCCTTGCATAACATCCGATGAACTATTTGATTTTGGGAAATTTCTTGAGGAGGAAAAAGAGAAAGAAAGAATCGCTGAAAAAAGTGATGTGGACGAGATCAGCGAGGATGAGATGCCTGAGAAGTTTGTGGAGATGGGTATGGAAGAAGAAACAGTGTACGAGACGTCGGATGGCCATAAGTTGGACCCAGAAAGATCAACATGGTTTCCCAGAAGGCCTATCACTATTCCAGCCCTGCATCAGAACATCCATCATACGAGAGAAGCTCATCAAGAGAGGATCATTTCATGGAAGTATGACGAGGTGAAAAGGTTGTTTGCTATAAAGAGACGAGGGGGAGTTATACAGTACTTCAGAGGTCAAAAGGATCTGAAGTCTCTCCCTCGTTGGGACATCAGAGAACATCGTAGAGCCCCTTTCATCAACCACACCAATGACACCACGGGTTCCATGCTTGCTTGGTTCATAGAGAAGGAGTGTGAGAATGATTTTCAGATCTTCAAGCCACAAAAGCCAAGGAGACGGATCTCTAAGAAGCGAATTGATCCTGCCACAGGACAGGGAATGATTACTTATGTCATTGACCCTCCCCAGGTCGTCACACGAGTTCCTATACGTCCTGAGCTTCCAGTGATGTTGAGAGACTTCAAGAAGTGGTTTTTTGACAACAATACTGGTGAAGCCGTTATCAAGTTGAATGATGATTCAGAGGCCATGAGGATTCTTGATCCGGTAGACGTGTTTGCCTTTAATCTATCGGACTTGAATATGCTGTTCGCCAATCAGATCAATGTAGGTGCTGAAAATGTCTTATTTGAGGAAGCTGTCTTATTTAGAAGAGCAGTTTATTGGGCGATGAAGCTGAAACAGGAGTTACTTGACTTAGTAGACAGGATCAACGCAGCGGATGCAGAAAAAGAACAAAAGGAGAAAGCTGCCCAAGTTGCTGCTGCAGAAGAAACACAAATTGAAGCCGAAACCGCTTCAGAGGTGCAGATACAAGAACCTGCAATAGCAACTGATCCAGAAAGACCTGCAACTGAGTCTATTCAAGTTCCTCCTGTGGTTGAAGAAGATCCGGCCGCCATGTACATTCAAGACCCCCCAGATCAGGAAGAGGGGGAGCCAAGCGATGTAGAGATTGATTGAAAATGAAGAACTGGTAGTTGTGGTCTAGGGGGAGTATTGTTGGGTTATATTAAGACCACAGTTACCAGATCAAAGACTTTTGATAGCTTGTTGTGTAGTTTGTAAGTTGAAGGGTTGTTTATGTAATTATGACATAGTTTATGTTAGAAACCCTAGGCTGCGCACTTAATGGACGGGCCCTGCGCACTTAGCTTAAGTGCGTAGGCCCATCAGAATTCCTATATAAAGAAAGCTTGTGTGCAGCTCTAGGGTTAGGGTTTTGGTTATTATCTTTGTAGCACAAGAATAATATGTGCGTACTTGTATCATTTCCACGGTTCTTCACTAACAAATCATCAATGGAATTATCTTATTATTCATCTTGTGTGTCGGTTCTTATAGCATTCATCTAGTTTCTTTGTTTGTAGAAGATTAATCACTTAAAACACCTAATTCATAAGTGTTTCTAAGTGATAACAATCTCTTGCACTTAACAAGATCTAGTATTTGGGACTTACAGTGACAATGTTGATGTCAATATTGGACCAGAAGCTGGACCTCAGGCAGGTCCATAACTTGGACCACAATTTGACCCAGAAGCTGGTCCACAACTTAAGGATGGTGATAACAATGTGAATAGAAATCTTGTGGTAAATGAAACTTTGGTTAGTAAGTTAGATGCTAGTGATCCACTATACTTGCATTTTTACTGATTCTAGCAATCTTACCATAATTTCTATAAAACTTAAAGGGTCAGAAAACTATTCTGTATGGGCTAATGCTTTAACACTTGCTTTACAAGTAAAAAAACAAATGGGGTTTTATCGATAAAACTTATGTAAAATCTGTTACTGATCCTGTACTTGCTAGACAATGGGAAAGATGCAATTCTATAGTTCTAACATGGATCCTAAATTCTATAAGTGAAGATTTATATATGGGTCATGTTTTTTTTCTAGACTTGCTTGTGATGTTTGGACTAAATTAAAAGAAACTTGTGATAAAGTGGATGGGTCTGTAGTATTTGACTTGTATCAAAAGATTAATTCATTTAATCAGAAGGTATGCATGTGTCTGAGTACTATCACAAATTGAATATTATGTGGAAACAACTTGACCAAATTTTGCAACTACCTGCTTGTACATGTGATGCTGCTAAGGACTCTAATAATTTTAGTAGCATGATCAAACTAATGTAATTTCTCATGGGTCTTGATGGTGTATATTAGAATGTGAGAACTAGTTTGTTGATTAAAGATATATTACCTACTGTGAAAGAGGCATTTGCCATTGTGTCTAAGGAGGAGTTCCATAGAAACTCTAGTAGCACTTCTTAAAAGGGACAAACTATGGGGTTTGTTTCTAAATCTAATCAGGTTTTGGAACTAAACAAAAAATCTTTTAAGAGTTCAAATCAAAACTTAAAATGTTCACACTATAATAAAACTGGACATACTAGTGAGAAGTGTTTTGAGTTAATTGGGTATCCTCCATGGGCAAAGGCACGGGGTATGTAGGGTAGGAAGGTTGTTTCAAATAATAGTTGTTCTGATAAAAATGATGTTCATATAACTTCTTTGACTAGTGATCAACTGTCCAAACTGTTAAGTCTTATTTCAGATAAGAGTGTTGATCCACCTCAAAGGTTGTGATTGTGTTGGTTTTATTTTTTTTTATTGACATGTATTTTTATTACGTATATTGGATCTGATGTAATAGATAGGATTAGAATAGATTTGTTTTTATTGTATTTCCAAATTTATTATTGTAATCCTACAAGTACAAGATCAAGATGAAGATAAAAAGGCGAACGGGTTCCATGAAGATAGAGATCTCGGGTCAAGTGGGAGTTATCAAAATTGGTTTTGAAACCCTTTAGACTAGTTTGTTTCGTTTCTGGCTAAAACGAAATGGGCGACGTATTAGGGGCTCGGTTCGTTTATTATATTATTATGTTTTGTGGTTGTGTTTTATTTAGTGTAAATAATCTAGATAACCCAAAATAAATAAAAAAAATCACAATCATGGCAACGGTTTTATTAAAACAAGTTTAAAAAAACTGAAAAACATATTTAATAAAAGTGTTTTATTAAAATTTAAAACAAGTTCATTCGCGATAAAACGACCAAAATCGTTTAATAGGGTATTTAAAACTGTACCATGTCGAGTGTTGAAAGGAGTTTCAATTATCACGAATTATATAAAATTGGATTTTAAAAAACATTGTGTAACTCGTCTCATGCTACGAGTTATTCAAAATACTTTTGGTAAATATTAAAATAAACCCAATTTTAAATTGATGTTTTATGCCCCCTTAATGAGTTAACACTTCATTCTAAATTGAACCCAAATATTAGTTTTATACCCTTCATCTGGGCGTCTATCATGAAAGAAGGTAATCATCGTGTCTCTTGTGTAACATAGGTCGATGTTACAGTTAACGGTAAAGGAAAAAACATCACTTGTTCATCAAGTATGCATGGCTGGGGTTAAACATACGTCGCTTTTTAGCGATAACCCCAAATGTAGAGTTGTGTAGTTGATACAATTAACAATCGTTGTTTACCTACATAATCAGACCAGTGGATAGTGCTTAAGCCAATTCGCTGTGATTTGATGAATCGGGGTCTCATGCTAATTAAAATTTTGGTTTCGGGTCATAAAACTGAATTAGGATATTTAAAACATAAAATACTAATAAATTAAAATTTAATTTTGTAGATGTCATCTAAAAACAATTCTGCCTCCCAATTCTCTCTCAAGTCCATATTAGAGAAAGACAAACTGAACCACTCCAACTTCATGGACTGGCACCACAACTTGAAAATTGTTCACAAGGCGGAGAATAAGTTGTATGTTCTTGAAACGCCAATCCCTGATGAACCCATCAATCAACAGATTGTTGCTTATAGAAACTATATGAAGCATTTTGATGACTTTATGAAAGTCTCATGTCTAATGTTAGCATCCATGATTCTTGAACTTCAAAGTACCATGGATAAGATGATGGCATACAAGATAAATGAGCACCTGATGGAAGTCTTCCAACAAAAGGCTCGTCATGAGAGGTTTAATGTGATGCAATTACTCATAACCACTCGTATGCAAGATGGTGCATCAGTAAGCGCTCATGTGCTAAAAATGAAGGCATATGTTGATCACTTGGCTTGTCTAGAATCCCCCCTTGAGTGATGAGTTGGCTAGGGATATTATCCTCACTCATTTTCCAAGTCATATGATCAATTCATTCTGAACTACAATATGAATTGGAGAAGGCACTTGCAGAGCTGCATCAAGTGCTCAAAACTGCTGAGGTGAATATACCCAGCAAGACTGCACCAGTGCTGATGATCAGGGAGGGTCATGTTAAGAAACCTAATACCAAGAAAAAGGGCAATTAGGGGAAGGGAAAGAGCAAATATGTTGCTAACAAGAAACCTCTGAAGGATGCCAAGTGTTTTCATTGTGATGAGACTGGGCACTGAAAGAGAAAATGTGCTAAGTATTTAGCTGAACTGAAACAAGCCAAGGCTTCAGGAGGAGAGTCCTCAGGTATATATGCTATTGAAATCTTTGTTTTTTCTTACAAAACATGGGTGTTTGACACAGGATGTGGTTTTCACATTTGTAATGTTTTGCAGGGACTAAGAAAGATTAAGAAGTTGAAACAGGGTGACTTGGAGGTTCATATTGGAAATGGACAAAGAGCTGTAGTGAAGGCTATAGGAGAATATGTTCTTTTATTGCCTTCTGGTTTAGAACTTACTTTGAACAATGTTTATTTTATTCCTAGTGTCACTAGAAATATTGTTCCGATTTCTGCTTTGCGTAAATAAGGTTTTAATTATCGTTTTAATGGTGGATTTATTTCTGCTTATTTTAATGATATATTTTACTTTGATGCAAAACCTAACAATGTAATCTATGAGATAAACTTGGTCACATAAGCGAGAATTGTGTTAATCAACTTAAAACTGCAGGGATCCTAGATTCCAGGGGTTTAGAGTCGTTTAGCAAATGTGAATCATGCTTGAGTGGAAAGTTATAAAAAGCACAATTTTCAAATGTTGGAGAAAGAGCTAATGATTTGTTAGGACTTGTACATAAAGATGTATGTGGTCCATTCAGAACAATGTCAAGACATGGAGAAAGATACTTTGTTACATTTACTGATGAGTTCAGAAGATATGGTTATGTTTATCTTATGAAGCATAAACATGAAACTCTTGAAAAGTTCAAAGAGTACCAAAATGAAGTAGACAATCAGCTAAATAGAACCATTAAGTTGCTTCGATCAGATCGAGGCGGTGAATATCTTAGTCAGGAATTCACCGACCATTTAAAGAATTGTGGAATAGTTTCACAACTCACTCCACCTGGAATACCACATCATAACGGTGTGTCTAAGTGGAGAAATCGAACACTATTGGATATGGTTTGATCTATGATGTGTCGTACAATCCTCCCACACTCCTTTTGGAGTTATGTTTTAGAAACAACCGCAAGACTTGTGAATATAGCTCTAACAAAGAAGGTTGACAAAACGCCTTATGAGATATGGCATGGAAAGAAACCTAAAGTATCTTACCTTAAAGTCTGGGATGTAACGCTTATGTCACTCTAGAATCTTCGGATAAACTAGATCCCAGAACCGAAAAAGTGGTTTTCGCCGGATACGCTAAAAGGATCGGTTACCTAATCTACCACCCCACTGAAAATTGGATGTTCACTAAACGCAAAGGCACTTTCTTGGAGGAAGAACTTCTGGCATGAGGGATTGGAGATAACCATGTGGATCTTGAAGAAATTCGAGAAACACAAGTGACTAAACCAATTGTTTAGACAAAACCAAAAGTAACTGATCTAGCTGTTGAGCCTCAGATGACTCAAGAAACAACAGAAACGCCAAGTGTTCGAAGAAGTATTAGAGATCGCCGTGCACCTTAAAGGTATGACGATATCTTCATAATTGATGAAGCTAAACCTACTACATACAAAGCCTCAATCTTGGATTCGGAAACCAAGAGATGGCAAGAAGCCATGAATGCAGAGATGCAATCCATGTATGATAACCAAATCTGGAATGTGGTTAATCTTCCCACCAAATGTCAGACTGTAGGAAATAAATAGATCTTCAAGAAGAAGACTAAAATGGATGGAAACTTGCAAACCTATAAATCAAGGCTTGTAGCGAAAGGTTTTACTCATACTCGATGAATTGATTATGAGGAAACTTTCTTGCCAGTAGCCATGATTAAGTTTATTAGACATCTATTTTCCATTGCTGCGTATTATGACTACGAGATATGGCAAATGGATGTCAAGACTGAGTTCCTTAATGGATACTTACTTGAAGATGTCAATATGGAACAACCTATCGGTTTTGTCTATCCATAGAATCCTAACAAGGTGTGCAAGCTAAATAAATCCATATATGGATTAAAGCAAGCATCTCACAGCTGGAATGTACGTTTTGATCAGAAAATCAAGGAGTTTGGTTTTATCAAAAACGAGGATGAACCTACAAGCAAACTAGTGGGAGCTATGTCACTTTTCTCATTCTGTATGTAGATGACATACTAATAATTGGAAACAACATCCATATGCTAAAAGATGGTAAGGCTTGGTTGGATAAATATTTAGCAATGAAAGATCTTGGTGAAGCCACTTATATTCTAGAAATAAAGATCTGTAGAGATAGATCAAAGCGTTTACTGGGTTTGAGTCAAAGTACATATATTGATAAGGTTATACGACACTTCTTAATGCAAGACTCAAAAGGCGGGCTTTGGCCCATGGCCCATGGAACCATTCTTAATAGCAAGCAGTGTGTAAACACTGAAGAGGAAAAGAAGAAAATGAAAAGAGGCCCATATGCTTCTGTTATTGGTTCCATTATGTATGCCATGTTATGTACTAGACCTGATGTCTCGTATGCTCTTAGCATGACGAGTAGATATCAACAAAATCCAGGAGAGAGTCACTAGGCTGCAGTGAAGAACATCCGTAATACTTAAGAAGGACTAAGGACATATTCCTAATATATGGATGACCAGATGAGGAGCTGTCAGTTAAGTGTTATAATGATGCAAGCTTCCAGACTGATCATGACGATTCAAGGTCACAGACGGGATATGTTTTCATTCTGAATGGTGGGGCTGTTACTTGGAAGAGCTCTAAGCAAAGTGTGGTTGCTCAATCCACTTATGAATCATAAAACAATGCTGCAAAGGAGGATGCCTGGATGAAGAAGTTCATTACTGATCTTGACATTATGCCTAGCATAAAGAAACTGATCGACATGCTGTGTGACAACACTGGTGCTATTGCTCTTGCAAAGGAACCAATGTCACATCAAACCACAAGGCATATACTCAGAAAATTCCACTATATTAAAGAGATAATAGAGGGTGGAGACATCGTTATAAACAAAGTTCATACAGATCTAAATCTGGCTGACCCTTTTACTAAGTCTTTACATCAAGCTAAACATGAGGAGCATGCTGGAAAGATAGTGCTTAGATTTGCTAGACATTAGGTATTAGGGGTGAGCAAATGTCGGTCCGGTTCAGTTTTTACATATAATCAAAACCGATAACCGAAGTTCGGTTTTAGGAAAAACTATAACCGTAACCGATCGGTTACGTCGGTTCGGTTAATTCGGTTAATATGGCGGTTATCGGTTCGGTTTCGGTTATGTTTGGTTAAAATCCAAACGTAAAACTTGTGCAAACTTGTAAAATTAAAATTGTTAGTAAAGTGTTTGGATCTTTTTCAAGAATACAAATATATATGAAAACGTAAGTAAAATACATGAAATACTGAGGAAACAAATAAAAATATGCTTCAACTATATGGATATACATGAAATATACCGGAAATAAATGAAAATATGTTCCAAATACATGGATATATGTATGAAAAATACTTAAGTATATAACTATCGGTTCGGTTTCGGTTATTTCGGTTACGGAAGAAAGGAAAACCAAAACCGTAACCGAATATTTCGGTTTTGGTCATAGGTTAACCGTAACCGATCGGTTAATTCGGTTTTGGTTATCAGTTCGGTTTCGGGTTTTTTCGGTTATCGGTTTTCGTATGCTCACCCCTATTGGGTATGATCTAGTAGTTAGTATTGGTGTTTTATTTTGAACTATATTTGTTACAATAAATATTTATTTGATTTATGGGTTAAATGCAAATTTAATATTTTGTAACTATGTTCGTTATTTGTATGTTTAAATCCTTGAATAAGAGTATTCTAAAATATCCGTAGTCGATCAAATTACATGGGAATGAATTTGAATGTAAGACTGTTGTGAATTGAGATGATTGTATTCATAAGATGAATAACTCAAGGGTTTAAGAATCGAAATTCACAGATATCATTAGGGAATGATATTGGATGTAACTCGCTTCAAAACGATCTCCATGGATCTATGTCATGAGATGTTTTGATATTGATATGTTCAATCTGTCTTTTTTCCTAAGGCACATATTAAACTACATTGATCAACGACTATCTTTGATGTTATCTAACATTGTCCTAAAACATGGGTAGTAATCCGAGTAGCGTTGGGAGAAATCCAAGGTTAAGTGGGAGTTGTATGACGCTAATAGAATTATGTACTTCTATAGAATTAGGAGTTTAGACATTCTGGCGCCCTCGTTAACTCAAACTGGTATAAACGCGTGGCCACGCTCGGACTGAAGGTAGTTCGTTAGACCACATTGAATTAAAGACGAGAATAGAGAATAGTTGATCACTATATAAGAATGAATGATCCATGTCTTATGATCAACGAATGTTCTATACAGAAGGGACTTATTGATAGATATATCAGGGCTATAGTATTTAGTTGTGTAAAGTGTTACTTGAACTCAAAGAACTAGTTGACGACTGTAAAGTGTCATACCATGTTAGCTGCAGTGCGATGCTGCTAGATGTTCAACTCTGCGCACGTTGACTCATTCAATTAAAATCTTTCAAGTGAGAGATTGTTGGATATATAGTATGTCCGATAGTAATTAAAGTCGAGATCATCGTAACCAAACTCGGTACGATCCTAAGAGTTACAGGTTGGTACACGAATCAAATATGTTCACGAGTAGGAGGTTTATTATTTGTGAAATAATAAAAGTTTTTGAACTCGAGGGACTTAATATTAATTAGATTATTATTAAGAGTTATAATAGTGTAATGAAAAGGGGGCTTATTGTAAGATTATGTTTTATAAAAGGAGGGTTAAGTTGCAAACCTTAGACACACTTTTGATAAAAGATAAACCCATTGCCTCCCTCCTCCAACTTTCGGCCACCCCAAAGGAGCCGCCACCTCCCTGCAACCGATCAACCATCACCGTCGTCGCCTTCCTCTTTGAAAGTTGTTGCTTCGGGTGGTTCATGCTTGGTTGTGAACTTTCTACTAGCGAGGATTCGTTGTAACCCGCGTGTTACACTTCCGGTGTAGTTGTCAAAGGTTGATTACTAAACCCCTATGGTTGTTTATATTATTTATCTGTTAATACACGTTTAACCATGATCCTGATTAGGAATATTTTATTAATTGGATTAATAAAATTAACTAACAATATATATATATATATATATATATATATATAAATCGGCCCTATATATATTAGTATATATAATCGAGTTTGTTAAATATATAAATCGTTTTCGCTTTGTATTTGATACCATGATTCCCAACATAAAAATGGATTAAACTTAAAAAAAAAAAAAAAAAAAAAAAAAGAAAAACAAGTGGGCTTCTAATTAACCTTGGGCCTTGATCTGCCTGTTTGGGCTGCCCAGAAAAGAACCGATCTAGAACAATAGGTGGGGAATTATGAAAAGTGAGTGGCGGCTGGCGGCAGCTTCTGTTGACGGGTTGAAAATCTAGAGCAGCCCTGGGCTGTGGAACTGTGGTGTTGGTATTTTCCTGTTTTGCTTAATTTAATTTTTTGAGATTATTATTATTTTTTTTTTTACGAACAGCTTTTCGTTGAGATTGAGTAGGTTGATTTTAATACGAAGAATCCTTATAGTGACAATATTCAGTCATTAGTTTTAATTAATCAAAGCATTCAAATCCAAACATGACTAGAACGATAGTCATCGTCAAATTGTATGGTTGGTGCTAGTGACGGATCTAGAACAAAAGTTTAAGAATAACACTCAAAATTTGTTTTTACCATACATTCATATAATGAAATCAAGCAAAAAAAAAAGTTTGTGCTAATGGCAGTTTTAGCTCACAAAATTTTTTTATCGTACATTCATACAATGTAATCACATTTTCTTTTTCTCTTTTCCTATTCAGATTAAAAGTTTGTGTTGATGGCAGTGAGGGATCTACAATGTAATCAAGCAAAAAAAAATGATAATAAATAAAGTTAAACAAATACCGAATAGATTTATCTTGTTCGACATTTAAAAGCTTGAAATCTATTATAAACAGAGCCGTCTCGGCTCGGATTTGAAACAGAACTAGAAATCTAAGCTCCAGCTCGACTTGGTTTTCAATCGAGATGGCTCCTCTCGGCTTGATTAGGCTCGGATTTAAAAATAAAACTTAATGCATGACTTTCAAAATTCAATAAGTCACAAATTGTGACTTATGACTTTTGCCCCATTTTCTCCTTTTCAAAGGCCTAATATTCCAAAAGTCCTTTTCCAAACAATTACCCAAACACCTTTCTCTCATTTTCTCCCTTTCCCCATAAGTCATAAGTTAAAAGGAGCTCCACAAATGGAGAGCCAAACATCACCTTAAAATAGTTTGAGAGATTGTATGAAAAAAATTAAGAGGTAACATAATACGTAAAACTTTAAATAATAAATATTTTTTCACTGCACCGCTAAGGTTGAAGGGTAGCGGATGCTATCCCTGTGCTCTCTCATATATCTGCCTCTGGTTGGCACGCTGATATGTTTAGCCCAAACTCGCACCCACTTAATATCATGTTGTTGTGAATCCTTGGTATCCGTCTCAGGTTTGTAAATCTATTTTTTTTTTAGTAAGTATAAATTAGTTATCAGATGTAAAAGTGTGATTAAACACAAACTAAGAGATTAATTTCCACCAATGATCCAGATACATATAAAGTCAGTCAATCATAGGAGGTTTTAGAGTCTACCTTGACGTATACTAAAAACCCACTCTTTGGATGCAACAAGAGGTTCTTCTAGAAAACCATATCACAAAACAACTGACTCTCAGAGACCAGTGTAGAACACCACGAAACCAAACCGGTTTCGTTGTGTATGGGGCGATAGCAACGAAGGCTACTTGAAGGGGAGGGGCAGGCGAGGGGGGGGGGGGGGGGGGGAAGTAAGGGTTTGGTGTGACTTTTTATTTTCATGAAAATCACCTACTAGAGTTTATGATTAAGTTCTTTAAATATACCTCTTAACTACACTATAATTTCTAGTAAATTAACTTGTCCAACAATTAGCAATTAATTAATTTTCACCCCTCCGAATTTTAGGATAAGTAATCTCGTTTAACTCTTTAAACGAAAAAAAAACCCAATCATCCCTTTTATTTATTATCTGATAATAATAATAATAATTAACTTCATTTAACTCTTTAAATGGAAAAAAAAAACTTTCATTTGCATCGGTAATTATTTCTTCAAATAATTAACGAGCTAAATATTTCACCAAAAAATAAATTGCACCCAAAATTAAATACCACGTCTCGTGAATTATAATATTTAATACTTAAATATTATTCTTGTTTGGCATCCAAATGTAACCTTTTTGGATTGTACCTTGATAGCAACGTTAAATAATCGATGATCAGACATCAAAATCCAACACTTTTTAACCTATTTATCTACCTATTTATCTAAATGTGTCAAACAAGTTGTTGGATTGCAAACTTGCAATAAACTTATATATGTGTTTTGTTGGTTTGGTGGGTTAAATGAGTGATAAATGAGGTTAGTAGGCTAGTGGGTCAATAGGTTTAATCAGATAGGTTTAATAAGTTAACCGAAATATGAACTGCTATTTTAAACCACTCAAACAAGTAAATTACTATTTGAGTTCCTGTGTTTTGGTGGTTTTCACAACTTGAATTCAAAATCACAATGTTTAACTATCTATGCACCTGATTTTCCAAATTGTAACAATCTGAGTCCATTTAACTAACGCCATCCATCAAGTCTGTTTGTTAGAAGGGCA
Organism: Ambrosia trifida; assembly: GCA_028751855.1. NCBI lineage: Eukaryota > Viridiplantae > Streptophyta > Magnoliopsida > Asterales > Asteraceae > Ambrosia > Ambrosia trifida. Next base: position 23,029,367 of record CM054125.1, on the reverse strand, counting down.
TTTTAGTCATTTATATCCAAAGTACAAGTTTTTAATGCACAACATACTTAAAAAATGAATTTATCATTCTAATATTATTATATAAGCATATATCTCACCATCTTCTTCATCAGAGCACAAAACAGAGAGGTATAATTGATCGGATGTCACGGTCCGGTCAAAGATGGTATTTATAAAGTCCTAATTACCTCAAACTATGTAGCTAGTGGTAACAAGGGTGTCGAACCACGAAGAGTCTGTGGTCGGTGATTAAGGTCTTAGTTGATTGAGAAAACGTCACTTATGAAGAAATAGTTTAATTATGAAGTTTAGTGCTTTTGATCATTTAAGATTTTGGTTTGAAAGTTGTGAACCACAAAATGATTCAAGATTATAATGTTCTAAAGTGAAGAATGATTACTTGACTTGATTACTAATAAAAACTTTGAATAGAAAGACTTAATTGAAAATGATTGATTGTAACAATAATAATAAAAATGGATATCACACCGGTTCAACAAGTAACCTAGAGTATATAACAATTTGGGATTAATTAGATAATTGCAATGGAGATTAACGAATTAATTGTTTCAATAGTCTTAGGTGTAAAGTTTTATCAACATCAAAGATGGACTAAACTACACTTCGTTACTCTAGAACATACAAATCCTAATAACAAGTTAAAGCATAATTAACCGAATTCGTTTCCCTGGTAAATGGCGCAAGAAACAATTATCAAAGAGAATTCAAAACAAGATTAATGCCCAATTGTTGAGAACCATAAGCTACAGGTCTACACTGGGTGATTCCAACGAGAATTAGCCTTCCATCTTCATGAAGTGCATTTTCAAATCTTCAATTTTGGTTTGCAATCTTCAATTTTGATAATGGAATTGGTTTGTGGACAGTAAAGAATGATGAAAAGATGATAAAGAATAATCCAAAGACTTGATATATAGTCTCCAATTTGAGTTATGGTCAAAACCCTCTTAATGACTATTTAACTTGGTCAAATCTTCTAAGTCTTGGTTATAATGGTTAAATTCCAAGTTCATGGTCAAAGTCTTTGGTCAAAGTCCCATTAATTCTTCTAAAAACATTGATTTCTTTGACTTTGACTAACAACGTCCGTCACCGACGGACCTTCACCAGAGTCTCCATTTTTCTTCTTCGCTTTTCTTTCCTGAATCATCCTAGCTCCGATCCAAAGCTTCGTTTAGTTCCGAAATACACCTTAAACTTCGTTAAACTTGTAAAACGCAAACTTATCAAAGTAGTGTGTCCAAAACCTTAAAATTGCATAAAAACACAACCTTAACTACTAAAAACCTTAGACTTTCACCCATGCATCACATCCCCACACTTAGCTTTTTGCTTGTCCTCAAGCAAACTTATTACACTTTCACAATTCCAAACACAAAACGCATTCCCCATTCTCAAACATAAATGCGTTAAGGTCTAATGTCATACTCGGTTCCTATGCTTTCTACAATCAAGAACTTCTCAACTTTCAATGAATTATTCTTTTAAAACTCAAGTAGTTACCCAAGATATCCCTTTAAAGCAAACAAACCACACACATATCCCTTACAATATTCTCTCCACTCAGTTCAATTTACTAGTATTGATGTACTATTATATATATGTGGTACACTCAAAACAGATTATAATGCAGGTGAGTATATTCTTGCAACTTAATCGCACTTCACCATATTACACAAAAGTGAACACTAGTCAAAAGGTCTTTAAAGGGTTGTAATGTGGTTGGGCGAAGGGTATGGATGGGATATTTAAAGTGACTAAGGTGATGAAAATTCAACTTTTATTACATCAAACAAACTAATCAAAATAAACAAACTAGCTCAACTATAAAGCAAGGATGTGCCTTTTTATTCAACGACTAACAATAGCATATTTTTGTGCTTTTCTATAATTGTTTCCACTCTTTTTTTATGCTTTTCCATATTTTTTTTCTTCTTCCTCTCTCTTTTTTTCCTTTTTTTTTAATCCACATTGCAAACTATTTACAATACAAACCAATATCCTAAAATCGAATTTTCATCACTTGGGTTTAAAATTAAAAAAAAAAAAAAAAAGGCTAAACGGGTCAAATGGGTTAAATTGGGTGATCAAATGAAAAGGTTAAGGCTCAAGATTGATTGACTAAGGGCTATTTTAGCGGGTAAAGGATGATAAAAGTGTTTAAACATAAAAAGGTTTCCTAATGCCTTAATTATTCTTATGTTCACAATTAGTCTAGGGCGGTAAACGTATTAAAGGTGCAAGTTCTACCGTATGCAAATATAATGGCACACTCAATTCAAAAGAACACAACATGCAAAATAAATAGATATTTATAAATTGTAACATGTTGTGGTGGCTTAAAATCTCACATGGAAAGATGGGTAGGTATATGACATGTGTGTGGTAAATCTACTTTACTTTCAAGCAAACTATTCCCAAATAACCACCCATAATTCTTTTTACCAAAACTAGTTGAGAGTTATCATGAGAACTTTTCAGAACTTAACCATGACAAAAGACCAAAATGGTTCATACAATCCCGTGTTGACTTAGTTACTTGCGTTTTTAGAATGCTTAAACAAGGACATTTTTGAAAAATTCTTAAATTTTCTCCCCCGTCCCCACACTTAGAGTCCAACATTGTCCTCAATATGTAGTGTTTAAATGCTGGATTTCAAAATGCTTAAATTTTTCTCCCTCCCATACTTTGAGGCCGCATTGTCCTCAATGTGTAGGGAAAGTTTTCAAAGTGTGCAAGGGAATGTGATAAAACCAAACCAAAGAATTCACCCCAATCAACAATATACAGTTTACAGTCCACTTATTAAATCTAAGTAAAAGATCAAAATTAAAGAGATGGAAATAGATGCACCCGGTTTTTCTTCATTCTTCAATTCCATGTGTTCTTCAACAAAATAGTTCCACTTCCATCATAAATAAACCTGCAACTCGCAAGTGTGTAGAAGCAAGCTTCTCACAAAAACATTACCAGGTAATCTTTTAGTTAATTTTGATCAGTGGACAAAATATACACTAACTAAGATAGATCCTTTAAACCTCCCGGTAGCCCGGTTATGAGGACGAATGAGGTCTCATGAGGGTTATATAGGAAACACACCCACAACGTTTATTTACCTACCACACAAAATAAAATAATAAAAAAAACACACACACAAACAAAAAGAAACAAATAAAAATACAAAAATATACAAAAACTAACAAGAACCACTTACTCACGGTGGGTGAAATGAACATTTTCCTACCGAATTACAAAGATAAGCTCGGTAGTTTACCTTCTATGCCCCAATCTGTTCATTCTCCTTCAACTTGTCCATGGAATGCAAGCATGAAGGTTTTATCCCACATTTTCCTATCGAGTTTCCAACATACACTCAGTAGTTCACATGCCAAATCCACAATTGCTTCCTAGTTATTGGCATGAGAATTGGGTGATTCTTGTCGTAGGGCCATTTTACAATAAATTGCCTAATGTCCTCCCAGCTCACCTTCCTCTTCTATATCTTTGAACCTTCATCCTCCACTTTGTTGGGTGCCATAATCAACACGGGATGAGATTCGTGAGGAACTTTCACCTCAGCCACCAGATTTTCATGAGATTCTAAGTCTTCAGTTGGGGTTAACCATTCAGAAAGACTTGCAGTATCTTCATCTATATCAGCATAAATCACTACACCACTAGCCAACTCATCACGCTCACCTTTAAGTTGGGAGAATTCCTCAGCTAGTTGGCGAACCTGCATAACCAAAGCTTCATGAGCTTTGTCTCTCACTTCATTTCCCATCTTCGCCTCTTTTATCATATCTATGATAGCATTAAACTTGGAATCTCGTGAGTTTTGAGGTTCTTCATATGACGGTTGAGGATATTCATTGTGGTGCATATTATATTCTTCTTGGTAACTTAAAAATGGCTCCTCTTCGGATTCATAACCTTCATTGCCCCAATTTGACTTATAGTTGTGGTTGGCTTTTGGTTGGTAATTTGATTGACGTGGCTTTGCCCTCTTACCAGATATCAATTTTTCTTCCAATACTCTGGATTACTCCAAAATACTGGGCAATCTTCACTTATGTGAATTTTCCCGCAACAAAAACAAGAATGATCTTCCGGTGGTGGAGGCGGTTTAGAGTGTGGATGGCATAATGTGTATTGTACGGGTCGTTGGTTGGGATATTGGTTGTTATTGGAGTTTTGAGGTGGGTTGTAATAATGGCCATGTTGTTGTGGGTATTGTCGGTTTTGGTTTTGTGGATGTGGTGGGGTGTTGGCACGGTTTCGGCTAATGGGAGTTGGTGGAAGGGGAGGTCGTCAGTTGTTACCTTCACGATAAATTATTTTGGTTTTGCAAGATGGTGGTTTTAGCTGAATGATAATTGGTTGCAGGTAGATGTCGCGTTCCTTGTACTCTTGAACTCTTTTGTGGAACACTAAACAATCTTGCAATAAATGCTCCTGGCTCCCACAACATTCACATTGATCGTCATCTACCCAATTCAAGACGATCTTGTCTTGTTAATTTCTAGTTCTTAGGGTTGTACACAAGTAGTGAACTTCTTCCTGAATTTCGGGTACGTATGCATTATTGGGCACCTGCACACTCAACAAACCATGCGTAACAACGAGCAAAAAGAAATAACAAAGACAAAAATTAAACAATTAATCACAAAAATCAACTAAAAACACAAAAACACCAAGCGCACAAACTCCTCGGCAACGGCGCCAAAATTTGATCGGATGTCGCGGTCCGGTCAAAGATAGTATTTATAAAGTCCTAATTACCTCAAACTATGTAGCTAGTGGTAGCAGGGGTGTCGAACCACGAAGAGTACGTGGTCGGTGATTAAGGTCTTAGTTGATTGAGAGAACGTCACTTATGAAGAAATAGTTTAATTATGAAGTTTAGTGCTTTTGATCATTTAAGATTTTGGTTTGAAAGTTGTGAACCACAAAATGATTCAAGATTATAATTTTCTAAAGTGAAGAATGATTACTTGATTACTAATAAAAACTTTGAATAGAAAGACTTAATTGAAAATGATTGATTGTAACAATAATAATAAAAATGGATATCACACCGGTTCAAAAGTAACCTAGAGTCTATAACATTCCACATTTAGATAATCTTGTCTTGTTAATCTTTTGTTTTGACGTAAAGCTTGCGCTAGCGCGGTGTTGACGTTGCAATAAATGCCTTTGTAGTTAATGCGCTTTCATACTTGGAGTAAATGTGGAATGTTTTGAGTTTAATGTGTCGCCAATGATTTGAATTTATTGCGCCTGAAATTCGAAAATTAATAACTTTGAAGGGAAGTTTGGCACACGTGTCAGATAGCTTCTGACATGTCGTCTGATGTGTGTCCCATCAGACGTGTGCGGAAGAAGTTTTCGTCTGGTGTCAGGCGCGTGAGGACCACGCGCGACTGTTGGTTGATCGAATGATCCATGTGATGCCACGTGTTGGATGCCACGTGATGCATGTCAGACGCGGGGCAAGTCACGCGTCTGGATTGCTGAGATGGTGAGATCCTTCGACGCGTGTCAGCCATCCGAATTGTTATCAGCTGTGTGGTAGGCACACACGCTGTTGTGAGCCGTTTGATGATGCACGTGCCACGTGTCATCATCTCGAGCCTCCAGGTGAAAAGGCACGACGGTTGCTTTTTCCTTGTGGGGTCGATTGCAATTAATGCAATGGGTATATATATCAAGGGAGGCTTCCAATTTCCTTTACACTTTCAAATTTTCCACCCGAACTTTCTCAAATCTTCGACTGATCTTCATCCCTTCCGTTCACATCCTTGAAGTTTCTGAGCAATCTTCAAGTTTTCCGGTGAGTTTTCAGATGAAGACTGAAGATTTCCTTGAAACTTCACGTAGATCTTCTTCTTTTCAAACCCATTTGCTGCTTATTTCTTCTTCTATTTCTTAAACATATCTGATATTTCGACCGGAGTCTCACCGTCCGGTGATACTGGGGACAGAGACCTGGTTTTAGAGGAGGAGGAGCCCGTTGTGCAGGGGGTAAGGTGTAGGAAAGAAAGTTGATGACGAACACCCCCTGCCACTAGACTGCTGCTGCCTTTGCAGATTTCTGCAAGGGTTATGAGATTCCACCGGAGTGGGAGCCGGAGTTACCCACTCCGGAGTTGACGGTGCTAACCCCTAGCGATGGGAAGATTGCACTCTATGCTGCCCACTTCACTCAGTGTGGGTTCCGCCTTCCCTGCACCCGCTTCCAGTTAGATACTCTCATTGCATATGGGGTGGCGGTGACGCAGATGAGTGCTTCTGGCATGCCGAGGCTTGTGAACTTTGAAGTTTCATGTCGCGCTCTTTATATTGAACCGACCATTGATCGGTTCAATGTCTTTTACTATATGGCGCGCGACGAGATGTGGTTCTCGTTCAAGCCGCGTCCGAAGGTGCCACCCATGGCAACGCACGTGCCTAAATCACTCCATGGATGGATTTAGGAATGAGCCCTGGTTTGTGAAGTTGTCCGCCAATGCGACCAAGTTGGAGTTCAAGGGTCTGACGGAGACCATTTTCTTGTTGTTGGGCATTAGCTGCGTGGGCATACGCGCAGGGAAAGAGCCCTATATCGTTGATGATGGTATGTGTATATTTCTCATTGCTATTTTGTCTAACATGTTTGCTTTGTCTTGATATTGATCTATTGTCTTTGTCTGCAGATGTGACGAAGTTTGACGTGCATGCGGCCCGAGAGGACAGGGGGTTAATGAAGTGGAGGCGCTTGGTGGAGGGGCAGGTGTCCTCGCTGGAGCAATTTCCGGGCAATTTTTACTAACTGGAACTTGGAGAATCCACCCAACCACTTTTACGCTACTGGTGAGTCCCCGCACTCCGGGTTTATTAGTGTTTCTGGTTCCTAGTCTATTAAGTCATCAGTGGAAGCATGGCTACCACGCTTGGAAAATGTTAGCCCCAACTGACTCTGAATCTTCGAGTGCAGGGGGCGAGTATGTGAAAAATAGGCATACGCGGAAGGATGGCCCGCCCTCCGGTGATGAGGATGAGGATGACACGACGAAAACAAAGAAGAAGAAGAAGCAGCGTCGTGAGCCATCCTTGCACGGGGAGGGATGGAGTAAAGGTGGTGGCGTGGGTGTTGCCGGGAGCACTGGGGCCTCCAAGGGTACTGAGGGGAGCGCTGAAGGCTCCAAGACCGCTGAAGGTGGCGGGGGCAAGGGTAAGTCCCCCACAAAAGTTACTGAGCCACACGAGCCGGGGGCTCCTGTGTTTTCTGTTGATATTGGCGCTCCACCTGTGCGCCAACCACTTCTTCAGAAAATTGTGAAAAAGACGCCTTATAAGTGTTCTCGCCCTTTCTTTTGCCCCTTTCCTTTTGAGTTGTTGATGTGTGAAATGTGTAGTAAATAAATCGGTCAAGTTTTAAAAATGAAAAAACCTACAAAACCACACACTAACGGCAAGTGTACCGGTCGCAATGTAGCAGAGCAAGTAAGTCCGAGTATCGAACCGTGGACACAATATGGCGACTCTCGGTACTAAACCTCTATCGACTCCTAGCCTAATAATTTGGTTTTTGAGAAAATTATTTTTAAACTAAACAAATAAATAAAGCAATTAAATCTACTAAGACAGAAACACAAACACGAACAGGAAGCAGAACAGACAGCTTGGAAACTAGAGAGAAACTCAGATAATATGGAAAACAACTAACTAGGTCTAGAATCCTACCTGCAACTCACAACGCTCAGAAATGGATAATGGAATGGCTACCGGGTTGCTAAAAGTACGCCTGGCTTAAGAAAACCCTAAAGAATGCTAGATGACCTCCCGGTCTCACTAACACCTCTTGGAAAATCCTAAGGGACGTGTAAATCACCGGTTACTAGTTCGGATCACCTCTCGGTCTCACCTCACCAGGGAATGCTAAGGTACTCAAAAGACTCGCTCACCTCCCGGTCTCGCTAATCTCAAGACACCAGAAAGTGTGAAGGAGTTATCTAAGATTGTTGACAAAAACTCGAATTTGCTAGGGAAGCTAAGGTAAATAAGTATGGATATGCTCCCGGTCTCACCTATACCCAAACCTAAGAACTAGACAAATCGACACTCTATCTCCTCCCAGTTTCAAGAGTGGCAAAACACTAACTTCAAAGGCTTACAAGGTTGCTAATAGGGTTATCTAAGACAAGAAACCTCTAGATTAAACCACTAACACGAAGTCTATCGAAATCACGAAAAACTCTAGATCTTAAAACCACTAAAGTAACAAACTAGAGAAAAACGCAAAGCAACAATCAAGCAAACCAATTACTAAAAGTATTTATACACATTTTTATCAACGCATAAATATTTTACCAAAACATTAAGCCAAAAAAAATATATTATCCAAACCCGAACGTCACAAGTCACGAAATAATCATCAGTATGACCTAGGTAGCGTAAATGTTTAGCTACTCATCATGTTCAACATGTCAAACACATAAAAATAAATAGCAAACATGGTTGGAATAAATTTAAAACACACAAAACTTAAGTAAAAATATATATAAAAAGATTATAAAAATTAAACCCTAGTGTTTTGCGTCTTCAACCGAAGTCTCCACGTCTCAAAGTGTGCTCCCAATGCTTCAACTAATGCCAAGATCACAATAAAATGCTCTGTCCAAGATGATGTCTTCAAGATCTATGGTGGCTGTCCAGATCTGATCCTCTTTTGCTTTGGCTGCTGTTAAGATGACTTCGATAATATTCTGCATCCTTCGATGGCTGCTTAGATGTCTTCCCTTTATAATAATGTTATCCGCTGATTAGGCCCCTTGATTAGACAAATGTGCCGTCCACTTATAATTTTTTTCAAAATTAATACTTCAAACCTAAACTTCCAATCAAATAAAATGGGCCTTTGACTTTTGCTTTGTTAAGGCCACGAAGCCTTCTACTAATTTCCACATAGCCACATTATTATTATTATTATTATTATTATTATTATTATTATTATTATTATTATTATTATTATTATTATTATTATTATTATTAGTATAACAGCATGTTTTTGTGTCGGGTATTCTTGGCTTAACCAAAGTTGGTCTTTTACGCTCCAACATCCATGAACACCAGTGCTCGCGTCTTGATTATCTTTCACTGTTTTAAGCTCCCTTCTTACGAACACCTATAAAATAATGAAATAAATAAATAAATAATAAAAACAACACGAAACGAATAAAAACATGACTAAATAATATACAAAATACATAGGAAAAGAGATGTGTTTTGCAACACATCAGTTGTGATAACCTTATAATTGTTTTATATATTGCAGTGGTTGCACCGAAGGTGACCCCAACTCCTCCTCCGACTACTCCTACCGCCAAAGAGGTAGCTGAGGCGAGCAGGAAAGCGGAGGAGGAACGTCTCCGCAGGGAGATGGACGAGGCAGCCAAGAAGGCCAAGGCATCTTTGGCGGCCAAGGAGTTAGAAAAAAGGGTGTTCTCCCTGACCGCCCAATGCGGACGCCAGATTGTGTCACCTCCTGTCCACCTAGAACCATCATAGGTCCCAGCTGAACCCCTACCCCTGCACCGGGCAGCGCACTCCCCGCCCGGAGAATTTCCCAATGGCTATCCCCGGCGCCTCCCACCGAGGTAGCTGCCTTGAAGCGCAAAGCTTCATCGACCTTTTTCTTGGCCTTGGCTTCAGTCTTCTCTCGCTCTGCCTTCTCCTTCGCAAGGCGAGCCTTCTCCGCTAGGAACTTCTGTTCCTCCAGGAAAAGACGCCCCGCCTCGGCTTTTTTGGCGGCCTCCGCGGCAGTGGCCTTCTTTTCGGCCTCGGGCTTCTTGGCGGCTTCATCGGCAAGAGGAGGGGCGCCGGAAGGCCTCCGGCGAGGGGTTTTCTAGAAGTGAGCCTGATCCGTATGTGGATCAGGTTGACTTCAGCGGTTCTGACGAATAGACGCCCTTTGTAATTTTTTGCATGTCTTGTACTTGTAAATATTCCTTTGGTTTTTAATTCCCAAGTGTTAATGAAATTTTGTGTTTGTTATATTCTGTGTGTTCTCATGCTAGTTTCTTTTTTACTTATTTAACGAAATCGTCACCCGGTGTGAAAGTAGAAATTAGTGCGTGTGTTTAAGTGATTAGTCCGACGTTCGAGTGGTAGATACTTTTGCCTTGAAGACTATAGCGCAACACAACTTGTGCCTTGGGTCCAACAAGCGTGCCCAAAGGACCTTGTCTTGAAGACTTGTGTTCGCGCTGCGAGATGATGTGTGACCCTTTAAGTCCGACGTGTTTTTAAACAAGTCTAGAAGACTTAGGTCTAACATGTTTCTGCGGCGCGATGCTTAAGTCCGACAAGTAAACCATGTCTTGAAGACTGTGGCGCAGCGTATTTGGATGAGCACGTTTACGAGTCCGGCCTGCACTGGGCATGCCTTGAAGACTTGTTCGCGTCGTTGCCATAGCACGAAGCTGCTTTAGTCCGACGTAGGTTGTAGCTTAGTCTTGAAGACCTAGGCGCGGAAAAACAAGTAGAGAAACAGATATAGGAAACAACTTTCATTAATCGATAAGTACAACAACGTGTGTAGCCGGTCGTAAAAGTAAATTATAAATAGCACGGGCGTAACTATGCCGCATTCCAAAATCGTGGGATGGGCGTGCCATCTAGTTTTTCTAGCACGTAAGCGCCCTTGCCCAAGACTTCTTGGATCTTGTATGGTCCCTCCCAAGTTGGTGTGAGTTTTCCCGGTAGTTTGGCGCTGGAAGTCTCGTTGTTGCGGAAAGCATAGTCACCGAACTTGAATGCGCATTGTTTCCCGCGCTTGTTATAGTAGCGCTCCAGCTGTGTCTTGTATTTAGCCTCTTTGATGGCGGCGAGGTCGCGCCGCTCGTCGAGTAAGTCAAGGTTTAGGCGGAGCTCTACGTCATTGTTCCTCTTGTTGGCCATTAACACTCTTGCGGAGGGGCATCCGATTTTCGCGGGGATTACAGCTTCGGAACCATAAGTTAGGCTGAACGGTGTTTCTCCGTTACTTGTCTTGGTCAGGGTGCGGTAGGCCCATGGTACATGGGGAAGTTCGTCTACCCACCATGTGCGCTTGGTTCCCAATCGCGGTTTAATACCCTCCACTATGCTTCGATTTGCTCTTTTGACTTGACTGTTTCCTTGAGGATGTGCAACTGATCTGAAAATTTGTTCGACGCCTAGCTGCGCCAACCATGCTTGTAATGTTTGGTCCGCAAATTGCGTACCGTTGTCACTAACTAGTTGCATTGGCAAACCGAATCTACAAATGATGAATTCCCAAATGAATTTCTTGACGTGAGCCCCATCGATTTTGGCGAGGGGTTTCGCCTCAACCCATTTGGTGAAGTAGTCGATGGCAACGATGAGGAACTTTACATTGCCCGGTGCTATTGGGAATGGGCCGACTAGATCAATTGCCTATTTTTGAAAAGGCCATGTTGCCGTGACTGGCACCAGGTCGTTCTTTGGGCGCAGGGTGCTTAGTGCGTGGCGTTGACAGTTGTCACACTTGCGGGGCTCTTTGACTGCGTCCGTGTGCATTCCCGGCCAATAGTACCCTGCGTTCATAAGCTTAGTGACTCCCATTCTTGGGCCCGCCTGTAGTCCGCAAGTTCCCTCATGGATATCTCTGATGAGGAAGGAGGCGTCTACGGAGTCTACACAGCGGAGAAGTGGCCCTAGGTAGGAGCGGCGATAAAGTATGACATCAATGAGTTGATAATGGAGAGCCTTGTGTTGTATTTTCCAAGCCTTTAGCTTATTATCAGGTAGGGTTCCGGAAGATAGATAGGCTCTGATGGGAGTTATCCAAGACGTGTTGCCTGTTTGGATGACGTTGACTTGTCGCAGCGGAATATATGGATTGCTAAGGACCTCGACACGGACTTCCTTCACCATGTGTTTGAAAACGGTGGAAGCCATTTTGCTCAGCGCATCGGCTGGTTTGTTTTCACTGCGCCTAATGTGTTCTACGGTGCAGGAATCGAAGGTCGTGTTTATTTGTCGTGCGACGAGTAATGAGTCCACGTGTGCCTCCACGTGCCTTGCCCCCATTTTTTCCTTGATGCGGAGACCTTCCAGCAACACTTCGTATTCCACCTCGTTTGTAACACCCCAACCGATGGCGGAAACATCGGGGTGCCACGTATTGATGATTGTTCAGTAGCTCATGGTGAATAAAAGATTCCATTAATTGATTTAAATGAATTACATACAATAGTTCTAGAATTTGTACATCAAATTGAATAAAACTATACACATATCTTCAAGCATCAATTCAAATCTTCAAGCAAATAGAACCTGAAACATGTTAAGTTGAAAACGTTTTGGGTCAACAAAAGTTGGTGAGAATTACATAGGTTTTTGATAATTGAATAAAAATGTTGTGCAATTCATGTGTCATGTCAATCTAGTCCATATGTGAGAACATACTAGAAATAAATCGAGTGCATAACCAACCCTGATGACTGTTATAATATGATACATACCATACGCTCATGGTCCACTTGAATATGTTATACGATAACAAACACCCACGCTACCTTTGTAGGAGGCACGTATCCGGGTGGGATTGTCAGTCCAATAGATCTATCAATGTATACCGTCGGCCTGTACGGAGTTAATGATTATGCTAGAATGGTGCTTACTCTAATCATGCTCAAGACATAATGCAACATAGAAAACACATAGACACATTGATGATTGAATTGCAATAATGATGTTATAACATGTTTCACCCCAAAAATGGTGATAAATAAAAGGGGCTATGTAAAACTCACCTTAGTTATAGTATTGAATCCCTTGATATAGAATAAATGTGGCTTGTGTGTATCCAAATATCACCCTATTTCAAGGTAATAAATAAGTGTTGGGGAAACTTAATAAGTCTAAGTTTTCTAGTCTAAAATGTGCTAGGGTTCCTAATTTGGGGATTAATAATTGATTTATGATCAAATTTGAATAATATAAATAAATAAAGAAATAATTAATGAAAATGTTTTCTGACCAATATTATCTAAAAGTAGTTGAGTTATAATGTAATAAATATGAAAATAATTTTTATAAAATTATTTTCTTAATTAATGAATATTTGTATATAAATACTTATTTGACAAAATATAGACTTAATATTTAAAAATATTAAAAATTATAAATTTCGAATTAAAAATTTATATTTCTGATCTAAATGATTAATAATAATTTATGTGAAATTTTGATGCAAAAATAATGAAAAACGAATTTATTATGATTTATTTATGATTAAAATGGTAAAAATCGATTAAAAATATTAAATAAATGATTTTCCAGAAATAAAATTTATTCCAGAAATGTTTATTGATTTATAAACTTAGAATAATTTTTGTGGAATTTTATAAAGTCGTTTTGATATTTTTATAGAATTTTATAATTATAATTGAATAAATTTGTAATATTTATTTTATATAATAAATAGATGATTTTTGAAAAACTAAAAGTTGGATATTAAACTTTATCATAAGACTGGCTTAAAATAAATTTGGTAGAATTTATAAACCATGTTTAGTATTTAAAATCTATTTTTAAAAATAATTGTAGGTTATATGTGTATAAGGAAAATAAAAAAAAATGGTTGTATGTGCCAAGTATCGAACCCGCGTCTGACCAGGGTTGAGAGTTTTAAATCACAAGCCCAGACCAGTTGGTCTGGACCCTGAGAACGTTTATTATTGATTTCAATTAATTATAAAGGCTAGTTAGTCTTTTCATAAATTTAAAAAAAATAAAAACGGTTGATGCCTGGGATCGAACCCAAGCCAAACCCGTTTGAGGTTTTCACACAACTACCAACTGGGCTACAATCTGTTGTTGGTTTTGTTTGTTTTCAAAATCGTTTTATACAGAAATCTAATTTAAGTCTTCTTCCCCAAATAAAGCCCTAAGAACCCTAGCTGACAATTAAACACAAAGATGGTGTAGACCCGACCTAAAACGTTGGGGCTTTTATATAACACATCGAAACAAACAAGAATCAATAGAAAAATTACCGGATTGTATGACGAAGGGAGGGCCAATTGATGCAAGCCGTAAACGACGCCAAGATTCAGAAATCGAACACAGGGGCTTAGTTTGAAACAATTAAGTTATGGGATTAGAGCAGAGGGTATCGACTTTGAGTGTTGTACCGAGTTTATATAGTGATGTTGTTGGTAATTGACCAATTGATTATGATTGATAAACAAGTCAAACAAACGCGTGAAGTCTGGTAAAATTGGACATAATTGATTGATTAAACAGCGTGATTCTTGTGTGGACATGGGCGAGATATGTGGAATTTACTATAACCGGGGTATTAGATTAAAAACGCGTCATATTAGCCATAAATTTCTTGGTCAAAGTTTGTGGTGTTTGACTCAAATGAGTCCTTGATCTGCAGCGAGAAAAAAAAAAAGAAGAAGAATGGGTGATAGTTGGGCCGGGTCATGAGGCTTGTGGGCTGGGCTAGGATTCCAAAAAAATAAAAAATATATATTAATAATAATAAGGAACAAGGTGGTTGTACCGGCTATCGTCAATGGAGGTAACCTCCGATCACCAAAGCAGTAACAGTGAATGAATAATTGAATACATAGTGTTTGAAAAATTGAAAGCTTGGGAGTATGACTGTTCCAAGTACAGTCTGGTCAAAAAGAAAAGATATGGTCATAAAAAGAATATAATGGAAATTACAAAAATGCCACTAGTATAATTGAATATATATAGTGTTTGAAAAATTGGATTATCAAAGTGTATTATTTTTTTTTTTTTTCGGAAATTTGTATTTAAAATTCTGATTTGACTTTTTTTTTTATAATTATTATTATTATATATGTATATAAATATATATATATATATATATAAATTGTGACTTAAAGTAAATAGGCATATTTGTATAAAACTAATGATAATAGGGGTAAAGATGCCAAAAAAAATAAGGGCTTTTATTTATTAAGATTTGGGGTAAAAATGCGAAATGTTACAGTCTCCCCTACTTTTGGAAACTTCGTCCCGAAGTTATTAAAAACACAGGGCTGAGGGTGATTGGGTAAAAATGAAAATAATCGTGATTTGGAAAATTTGGGTTATAGCATGACATGAATAGAATAAACTGTCTTGAATAGTTTGGATAAGAGGCGTGTTATGTGTGAGTTGATTGACTAAATAAACTACCAGATAACTAGAGTTTACAGGTTATCTACCGAAATCTTGATAGAATTTCACACTACCTTAACGTACCTGTAAATTCATGATTACGTTCCGGATCGCAATCACCAATTTACCTTACATTAAAGTTTTGCGTCCTTCTATGTCTCCACCGATTGTTGAGCAGGTCCGATAGCCTCCACCAGTCGTGGAGTAGGTTGTAGGGCCTCTCCCGACTGTTGAAAAGGCATAATGACCTCTACCAATCGTTGAGTAGGTTCGATAGCCTTCACCAGTCGTGGAGCAGGTTGTAGGGCCTCTCCCGACCATTGAAAAGGCATGGTGACACATAGATTGCAAATTGATAACATGTTTATGCAAGTAAGTTTATAAGTATAGCAAGCACAGTATATGAGTTGTAGTTGTATAGATTTAGTTCACATTCAAACAATCATGCATTTAAGTGGTGTTATGATTACACCATGTAAACAACTCTTAGACAAAAATTTCAACACTAGAATTTATTACTTGGATCAAATAGCGTCAGTACATAGAATAAAAGCAACAAATAGTCAAATGGTGAGACTTGCTGTTAGGTAGCTGGAGGGTCTTGATTTCTGTTTAGTTTAGGGCATCGGTTACGGAAGTGATTTGGGTAATGAATGTTCAATAAGATATGGGTTGAATGAAGGACAATGAGGTAATATAAGGAATGTAATCATTTATCTATTAATTAAAATGAATAAACGAAAACGTTGACTTATCAAAGATTCTAAATTCTAATAACATATGAAGACATGTTTTAGCCTATAAGTAAACACTCATCCCGAGAATTCCCAGGTAGGCATCCGGGTCCCTCGTCTGATTGGGATATATGCGCAATGCCAGCCTAGACAGAAGACTCAGAATACAGGCGTTCACCCTTCCAGATTGCACGTGTTCGTTATTAAAATCTAGAACTTCGACGAGATCTCAAGGTGGTTCAGGTTAAACCTGAGGATTTTGTCCTGTTAGTCCAAGAGTAGATCCAGTGATGGAGAGCAATCTTCTTGTAGGGATTAAAGTAGGGATAAGAAGTAGGAGGGAGATAGAGAATGGGAATAAGTAGAGAAGCAAGTAAGAGAAACAAGTACTGGTTAAATCCGATGGTTATAGACTAGATTATTTTTCTAATAACCTAATTCCCTATAACCATGGCTCTGATACCAATCTGTAACACCCCAACCGATGGCGGAAACATCGGGGTGCCACGTATTGATGATTGTTCAGTAGCTCATGGTGAATAAAAGATTCCATTAATTGATTTAAATGAATTACATACAATAGTTCTAGAATTTGTACATCAAATTGAATAAAACTATACACATATCTTCAAGCATCAATTCAAATCTTCAAGCAAATAGAACCTGAAACATGTTAAGTTGAAAACGTTTTGGGTCAACAAAAGTTGGTGAGAATTACATAGGTTTTTGATAATTGAATAAAAATGTTGTGCAATTCATGTGTCATGTCAATCTAGTCCATATGTGAGAACATACTAGAAATAAATCGAGTGCATAACCAACCCTGATGACTGTTATAATATGATACATACCATACGCTCATGGTCCACTTGAATATGTTATACGATAACAAACACCCACGCTACCTTTGTAGGAGGCACGTATCCGGGTGGGATTGTCAGTCCAATAGATCTATCAATGTATACCGTCGGCCTGTACGGAGTTAATGATTATGCTAGAATGGTGCTTACTCTAATCATGCTCAAGACATAATGCAACATAGAAAACACATAGACACATTGATGATTGAATTGCAATAATGATGTTATAACATGTTTCACCCCAAAAATGGTGATAAATAAAAGGGGCTATGTAAAACTCACCTTAGTTATAGTATTGAATCCCTTGATATAGAATAAATGTGGCTTGTGTGTATCCAAATATCACCCTATTTCAAGGTAATAAATAAGTGTTGGGGAAACTTAATAAGTCTAAGTTTTCTAGTCTAAAATGTGCTAGGGTTCCTAATTTGGGGATTAATAATTGATTTATGATCAAATTTGAATAATATAAATAAATAAAGAAATAATTAATGAAAATGTTTTCTGACCAATATTATCTAAAAGTAGTTGAGTTATAATGTAATAAATATGAAAATAATTTTTATAAAATTATTTTCTTAATTAATGAATATTTGTATATAAATACTTATTTGACAAAATATAGACTTAATATTTAAAAATATTAAAAATTATAAATTTCGAATTAAAAATTTATATTTCTGATCTAAATGATTAATAATAATTTATGTGAAATTTTGATGCAAAAATAATGAAAAACGAATTTATTATGATTTATTTATGATTAAAATGGTAAAAATCGATTAAAAATATTAAATAAATGATTTTCCAGAAATAAAATTTATTCCAGAAATGTTTATTGATTTATAAACTTAGAATAATTTTTGTGGAATTTTATAAAGTCGTTTTGATATTTTTATAGAATTTTATAATTATAATTGAATAAATTTGTAATATTTATTTTATATAATAAATAGATGATTTTTGAAAAACTAAAAGTTGGATATTAAACTTTATCATAAGACTGGCTTAAAATAAATTTGGTAGAATTTATAAACCATGTTTAGTATTTAAAATCTATTTTTAAAAATAATTGTAGGTTATATGTGTATAAGGAAAATAAAAAAAATGGTTGTATGTGCCAAGTATCGAACCCGCGTCTGACCAGGGTTGAGAGTTTTAAATCACAAGCCCAGACCAGTTGGTCTGGACCCTGAGAACGTTTATTATTGATTTCAATTAATTATAAAGGCTAGTTAGTCTTTTCATAAATTTAAAAAAAATAAAAACGGTTGATGCCTGGGATCGAACCCAAGCCAAACCCGTTTGAGGTTTTCACACAACTACCAACTGGGCTACAATCTGTTGTTGGTTTTGTTTGTTTTCAAAATCGTTTTATACAGAAATCTAATTTAAGTCTTCTTCCCCAAATAAAGCCCTAAGAACCCTAGCTGACAATTAAACACAAAGATGGTGTAGACCCGACCTAAAACGTTGGGGCTTTTATATAACACATCGAAACAAACAAGAATCAATAGAAAAATTACCGGATTGTATGACGAAGGGAGGGCCAATTGATGCAAGCCGTAAACGACGCCAAGATTCAGAAATCGAACACAGGGGCTTAGTTTGAAACAATTAAGTTATGGGATTAGAGCAGAGGGTATCGACTTTGAGTGTTGTACCGAGTTTATATAGTGATGTTGTTGGTAATTGACCAATTGATTATGATTGATAAACAAGTCAAACAAACGCGTGAAGTCTGGTAAAATTGGACATAATTGATTGATTAAACAGCGTGATTCTTGTGTGGACATGGGCGAGATATGTGGAATTTACTATAACCGGGGTATTAGATTAAAAACGCGTCATATTAGCCATAAATTTCTTGGTCAAAGTTTGTGGTGTTTGACTCAAATGAGTCCTTGATCTGCAGCGAGAAAAAAAAAAAGAAGAAGAATGGGTGATAGTTGGGCCGGGTCATGAGGCTTGTGGGCTGGGCTAGGATTCCAAAAAAATAAAAAATATATATTAATAATAATAAGGAACAAGGTGGTTGTACCGGCTATCGTCAATGGAGGTAACCTCCGATCACCAAAGCAGTAACAGTGAATGAATAATTGAATACATAGTGTTTGAAAAATTGAAAGCTTGGGAGTATGACTGTTCCAAGTACAGTCTGGTCAAAAAGAAAAGATATGGTCATAAAAAGAATATAATGGAAATTACAAAAATGCCACTAGTATAATTGAATATATATAGTGTTTGAAAAATTGGATTATCAAAGTGTATTATTTTTTTTTTTTTCGGAAATTTGTATTTAAAATTCTGATTTGACTTTTTTTTTTATAATTATTATTATTATATATGTATATAAATATATATATATATATATATATATATATAAATTGTGACTTAAAGTAAATAGGCATATTTGTATAAAACTAATGATAATAGGGGTAAAGATGCCAAAAAAAATAAGGGCTTTTATTTATTAAGATTTGGGGTAAAAATGCGAAATGTTACAGTCTCCCCTACTTTTGGAAACTTCGTCCCGAAGTTATTAAAAACACAGGGCTGAGGGTGATTGGGTAAAAATGAAAATAATCGTGATTTGGAAAATTTGGGTTATAGCATGACATGAATAGAATAAACTGTCTTGAATAGTTTGGATAAGAGGCGTGTTATGTGTGAGTTGATTGACTAAATAAACTACCAGATAACTAGAGTTTACAGGTTATCTACCGAAATCTTGATAGAATTTCACACTACCTTAACGTACCTGTAAATTCATGATTACGTTCCGGATCGCAATCACCAATTTACCTTACATTAAAGTTTTGCGTCCTTCTATGTCTCCACCGATTGTTGAGCAGGTCCGATAGCCTCCACCAGTCGTGGAGTAGGTTGTAGGGCCTCTCCCGACTGTTGAAAAGGCATAATGACCTCTACCAATCGTTGAGTAGGTTCGATAGCCTTCACCAGTCGTGGAGCAGGTTGTAGGGCCTCTCCCGACCATTGAAAAGGCATGGTGACACATAGATTGCAAATTGATAACATGTTTATGCAAGTAAGTTTATAAGTATAGCAAGCACAGTATATGAGTTGTAGTTGTATAGATTTAGTTCACATTCAAACAATCATGCATTTAAGTGGTGTTATGATTACACCATGTAAACAACTCTTAGACAAAAATTTCAACACTAGAATTTATTACTTGGATCAAATAGCGTCAGTACATAGAATAAAAGCAACAAATAGTCAAATGGTGAGACTTGCTGTTAGGTAGCTGGAGGGTCTTGATTTCTGTTTAGTTTAGGGCATCGGTTACGGAAGTGATTTGGGTAATGAATGTTCAATAAGATATGGGTTGAATGAAGGACAATGAGGTAATATAAGGAATGTAATCATTTATCTATTAATTAAAATGAATAAACGAAAACGTTGACTTATCAAAGATTCTAAATTCTAATAACATATGAAGACATGTTTTAGCCTATAAGTAAACACTCATCCCGAGAATTCCCAGGTAGGCATCCGGGTCCCTCGTCTGATTGGGATATATGCGCAATGCCAGCCTAGACAGAAGACTCAGAATACAGGCGTTCACCCTTCCAGATTGCACGTGTTCGTTATTAAAATCTAGAACTTCGACGAGATCTCAAGGTGGTTCAGGTTAAACCTGAGGATTTTGTCCTGTTAGTCCAAGAGTAGATCCAGTGATGGAGAGCAATCTTCTTGTAGGGATTAAAGTAGGGATAAGAAGTAGGAGGGAGATAGAGAATGGGAATAAGTAGAGAAGCAAGTAAGAGAAACAAGTACTGGTTAAATCCGATGGTTATAGACTAGATTATTTTTCTAATAACCTAATTCCCTATAACCATGGCTCTGATACCAATCTGTAACACCCCAACCGATGGCGGAAACATCGGGGTGCCACGTATTGATGATTGTTCAGTAGCTCATGGTGAATAAAAGATTCCATTAATTGATTTAAATGAATTACATACAATAGTTCTAGAATTTGTACATCAAATTGAATAAAACTATACACATATCTTCAAGCATCAATTCAAATCTTCAAGCAAATAGAACCTGAAACATGTTAAGTTGAAAACGTTTTGGGTCAACAAAAGTTGGTGAGAATTACATAGGTTTTTGATAATTGAATAAAAATGTTGTGCAATTCATGTGTCATGTCAATCTAGTCCATATGTGAGAACATACTAGAAAT
Source organism: Ambrosia trifida (assembly GCA_028751855.1). Lineage (NCBI taxonomy): Eukaryota > Viridiplantae > Streptophyta > Magnoliopsida > Asterales > Asteraceae > Ambrosia > Ambrosia trifida. Next base: position 23,008,349 of record CM054125.1, on the reverse strand, counting down.
AAATCGAGTGCATAACCAACCCTGATGACTGTTATAATATGATACATACCATACGCTCATGGTCCACTTGAATATGTTATACGATAACAAACACCCACGCTACCTTTGTAGGAGGCACGTATCCGGGTGGGATTGTCAGTCCAATAGATCTATCAATGTATACCGTCGGCCTGTACGGAGTTAATGATTATGCTAGAATGGTGCTTACTCTAATCATGCTCAAGACATAATGCAACATAGAAAACACATAGACACATTGATGATTGAATTGCAATAATGATGTTATAACATGTTTCACCCCAAAAATGGTGATAAATAAAAGGGGCTATGTAAAACTCACCTTAGTTATAGTATTGAATCCCTTGATATAGAATAAATGTGGCTTGTGTGTATCCAAATATCACCCTATTTCAAGGTAATAAATAAGTGTTGGGGAAACTTAATAAGTCTAAGTTTTCTAGTCTAAAATGTGCTAGGGTTCCTAATTTGGGGATTAATAATTGATTTATGATCAAATTTGAATAATATAAATAAATAAAGAAATAATTAATGAAAATGTTTTCTGACCAATATTATCTAAAAGTAGTTGAGTTATAATGTAATAAATATGAAAATAATTTTTATAAAATTATTTTCTTAATTAATGAATATTTGTATATAAATACTTATTTGACAAAATATAGACTTAATATTTAAAAATATTAAAAATTATAAATTTCGAATTAAAAATTTATATTTCTGATCTAAATGATTAATAATAATTTATGTGAAATTTTGATGCAAAAATAATGAAAAACGAATTTATTATGATTTATTTATGATTAAAATGGTAAAAATCAATTAAAAATATTAAATAAATGATTTTCCAGAAATAAAATTTATTCCAGAAATGTTTATTGATTTATAAACTTAGAATAATTTTTGTGGAATTTTATAAAGTCGTTTTGATATTTTTATAGAATTTTATAATTATAATTGAATAAATTTGTAATATTTATTTTATATAATAAATAGATGATTTTTGAAAAACTAAAAGTTGGATATTAAACTTTATCATAAGACTGGCTTAAAATAAATTTGGTAGAATTTATAAACCATGTTTAGTATTTAAAATCTATTTTTAAAAATAATTGTAGGTTATATGTGTATAAGGAAAATAAAAAAAAATGGTTGTATGTGCCAAGTATCGAACCCGCGTCTGACCAGGGTTGAGAGTTTTAAATCACAAGCCCAGACCAGTTGGTCTGGACCCTGAGAACGTTTATTATTGATTTCAATTAATTATAAAGGCTAGTTAGTCTTTTCATAAATTTAAAAAAAATAAAAACGGTTGATGCCTGGGATCGAACCCAAGCCAAACCCGTTTGAGGTTTTCACACAACTACCAACTGGGCTACAATCTGTTGTTGGTTTTGTTTGTTTTCAAAATCGTTTTATACAGAAATCTAATTTAAGTCTTCTTCCCCAAATAAAGCCCTAAGAACCCTAGCTGACAATTAAACACAAAGATGGTGTAGACCCGACCTAAAACGTTGGGGCTTTTATATAACACATCGAAACAAACAAGAATCAATAGAAAAATTACCGGATTGTATGACGAAGGGAGGGCCAATTGATGCAAGCCGTAAACGACGCCAAGATTCAGAAATCGAACACAGGGGCTTAGTTTGAAACAATTAAGTTATGGGATTAGAGCAGAGGGTATCGACTTTGAGTGTTGTACCGAGTTTATATAGTGATGTTGTTGGTAATTGACCAATTGATTATGATTGATAAACAAGTCAAACAAACGCGTGAAGTCTGGTAAAATTGGACATAATTGATTGATTAAACAGCGTGATTCTTGTGTGGACATGGGCGAGATATGTGGAATTTACTATAACCGGGGTATTAGATTAAAAACGCGTCATATTAGCCATAAATTTCTTGGTCAAAGTTTGTGGTGTTTGACTCAAATGAGTCCTTGATCTGCAGCGAGAAAAAAAAAAGAAGAAGAATGGGTGATAGTTGGGCCGGGTCATGAGGCTTGTGGGCTGGGCTAGGATTCCAAAAAAATAAAAAATATATATTAATAATAATAAGGAACAAGGTGGTTGTACCGGCTATCGTCAATGGAGGTAACCTCCGATCACCAAAGCAGTAACAGTGAATGAATAATTGAATACATAGTGTTTGAAAAATTGAAAGCTTGGGAGTATGACTGTTCCAAGTACAGTCTGGTCAAAAAGAAAAGATATGGTCATAAAAAGAATATAATGGAAATTACAAAAATGCCACTAGTATAATTGAATATATATAGTGTTTGAAAAATTGGATTATCAAAGTGTATTATTTTTTTTTTTCGGAAATTTGTATTTAAAATTCTGATTTGACTTTTTTTTTTATAATTATTATTATTATATATGTATATAAATATATATATATATATATAAATTGTGACTTAAAGTAAATAGGCATATTTGTATAAAACTAATGATAATAGGGGTAAAGATGCCAAAAAAAATAAGGGCTTTTATTTATTAAGATTTGGGGTAAAAATGCGAAATGTTACATCGTTGTTCGTGCTTTTAAAGTCGAGGCGGATGGCGTATGTTAACTCATGTTTATTTGGGCTGATAAAGCGGAGAACCGCGCCTGAGCCATCATCATTGGAGGCTCCGTCTGTGAAGAGGGACCACTTCTGTGATGGGTCTTGGATTGGCGCGGGGGACTGTTCGGCTTTGCATTCTTCGACTTTGTCAGCAGGTATTTCTGTAGTGAAATCAGCGAGAACTTGACCTTTGATTGTGGGTATTTCTGTAGTGAAATCAGCGAGAACTTGACCTTTGATTGCGGGGCTTGTAATAGATAGTATGCTCTCCGAGCTCGATAGCCCATTTTGCAAGGCGACCCAAAAGTTCCGGCTTGCACAAAACGTCGCTGATTCTGTAGTCCGTAAGGATGATGGGATGTCCCTGGAAATACCTTCGCAGTCTTCGAGATGCATGTACAAGAGCGAGAACCAGCTTCTCCATGATAGTATACCTCGTTTCAGCGTCGAGCAGTGTGCGGCTAATGTAGTAAATCGGCGTTTGCACCCCCTTGCGATCTACCAAGAGGACCGCGCCTACCGCCCGTTCTGTAACGGAGAGGTAGAGTGAGAGAGACTCCTTTGGGTAAAGGCGTTGTCAGAGTAGGGAGATTCATGAGGATTGTTTCATTGCTTGGAAGGTTGTCTCCGCATCCGCTGTCCAGCGGAAGTTGCTCTTTTTTAGACAGTTCTTTAAAGTGTCCACGAATGGGAATGACTTTGAAGCGTAATTTGATAGGAAGCGATTGAGGGCCACTAGGAACCCATCAGTGTTTGGACTTCCTTGATTGAGGCGGGAAAAGGGATTTTTTTGATTGCTTAGACTTTCTCAGGATTTACGTGAAATCCATCCCATAATACGATAAGACCAAGGAATTTGCCTTCTTCCATTCCGAAGGAGCATTTGCTGGGGTTTAATTTCATGCGCACCTTGCGCAACTGATTGAAAGTTTGTTGGATGTCCCCCAGCATGTCTCATTCTTCCTTGCTTTTGATTACAAGGTCATCCACGTACACTTCTAGGCGTACGCCGATTTCGTCGACGAAGGCGGTGTCCATGAGGCGTTGATAAGTGGCGCCTGCATTCTTCAAGCCGAATGGCATTTTGGTGTAGCAAAACATACCCATATCCGTGCGGAACGCTGTCTTATCCTCATCTTCCTTTGCCATCTGTATTTGGTGGTACCCCTTATACGCATCAAGGAAACATTTGAAGCTATAAGGGGCTAAGGAATTCACCTTTAAATCGATTTCAAGCAGCGGGTAACAGTCTTTGGGGAACGCCTTGTTGAGTTCCTTGTAATCAACACACGTGCGCCAGCTCCCATTGGCATTTGCGACCATGACCGGGTTGGTGAGCCAAGATTAGTATCGAATGGGGCGCAGGATGCCCGCATTGAGCAGCTCGGCGACTTGTTCGTTCATGGCCTTTGTTTTCTTCGGCCCTATGCTCCGCTTCTTTTGAACCACTGGCTCTACTGAGTGATACACGTTAAGTCTGTGTTCCGCTATTTCCCGCGGGACACCAACCATGTCCGCTGGCTGCCATGCGAAAACGTCCATGTTGTGGATCAGCAATTGTTTAAGGTGATTACGAATGGTGTCGTAGATTGCATGGCCTATGACCACTGTTTGCTCCGGAAATTTAGGGTTGAGAACCCATTTTTCCGGCTCTGTGCGGGTATCTGTTATAAGCAATTTCGGACGTTTGGCAGTTTCTGCCGAGTTGCAATCCTTGTTCCCCCCAAATTATGGAGACGCCGGTCTTGGTTGGAAAACCAACCATTGCGTGAGCGGTAGATGCATTCGCGTTAAAGTGTGCGATGCCCTCACGGCCAAGTAAGATGTCATGGTTGTAGTTGGCGGGCAGGACCATGAGGGCACATATTTCAGTGCGCTCATGTGTACCGTCGGACATTGTTATTGGCATGGAAATCATGCCACGGAGCATGATTGTTTCATGGATGAAGCCGGAAATTGGCTCGTTGACCGGTACGAGCTTTGCCTTGTCTTCTTCATCCAGCTGCTGAACACACTGATCATACATGATATCAGTGCTGCTTCCGCCATCCATGAACATGTACCGCGTACGGTACTGGACAAACACGACTGTGATGACGAGTGGGGCGGTGCAGGACGCGCCACCACGGACTTTTGGTATGTGGATATCCGCTTCCTTCCAAGAGTCGTCGGTTTGCGTTACACGGGTTCGTTTCCCGTGTTGAGCTTTCTTTCCTGGCCTTGTCATATTGCATTGGTGGCGCAGAATGATGGTGGTGGTATGGGGGTTTAGGTCATGGATTTTCTTCCGCGAACCTTCCGCCTGATTGTCATCGTCAGTTTGTCCTCTTGCAGCGCGATGAACATTCTTGACCAGGTGGCCGAGCTGACCGGATTTCAGCGCGGTCTCAATCTCCATCTTCAGGTTATAACAGTTGTCTGTGAGATGGCTGAAGTCGTTGTGGTACTCACAGAATTTGGTTGTATCTGCATTCCTTCTTTACCCAAGGGGCTTGGGTTCCTTGAGAGTTACTTGCTCCGTCTTAAGGACCTGAGATGGAGTTTTGATTAGTGGGGTCCAGTCGTGTTTTTTCTTGGAGTGACCACGCTGTTCCCTTGATTGTTTGCCGCTGATGATCTGGCAGGCGTCGTTGGCGCAGGAGTACTTTCCCTCATCCGTGGAGCCCGAGATGTGGTTCCACACAGATTCGCCTTTGTTTTTATTATTATTATTGTGGTGATGTTGTTGGAAGCCGTGCATCTGGCTGAAAGACTTTTCAGATAAGGCGTATATTTTGGCGCAGTGGATGAGTTCATCCCATGATTCTTGGATGCCGTCTTTACCGGTGAGGCATTTCATGAGTTCCGGGCTGCGCACATTGTGAGTGAACGCAACGCGTGTAAGCTGTTCTCTGTAACCTATCTGAAGGGCCTCCTTGTTGAAGCAGACAATGAAATCCTCGATGGATTCATGGTCATATCGGCGGCACAACAGTATGTGTGCCTTGTCCCGCTTGTGTTTCCTGGGATGCGAAAAATGATTACCGAACTTGTCGGTAAGGTCGTCGAAGTCCGCTTTGCTCCCCGCAGGGAGATTGGTGAACCAGACTCTTGCTGCACCCGTCAGCGTTTGGGCAAACAGATGGCACCAAATCTGGACTGGCCAGTTGACAGACATCCCCGCACATACAAAGTCATGAACGTGGTCGTTTGGGTCATGCAGGCCATTGTACTTGCCGATGCTGCTAGGAAGCTTAGCTTTCCTGGGGATTCTGGCGGTCTCTATGCAGACGACAAATTTTGATTTTTCCGTGAAAGATTTTGGTCTAAATGGTCTGACCAAGTCATCATCCACGTCCTTGTGCTGTGGGCGGCGAGAATGTGCTCTCCTGCCATGGTCAGAGTCAGTGTTGGATGACTCGTAACCGTCAGACTCGTCGTGTGACTTTGCATAGCCCCAAGCCCTTGCGTTTCCGCCGGGTTCCCCGCTACGACCGTCACGAAGACCGGTAACTTCCTTGTTCTTATGATCCTTTTTTGGCGGAGAGTCATAAGTGAGGGCTTTGCCCTTCTTTTTTGCTTTTTTCATGAGCATCCACCAGTAGATAGCGGCGCTCTTGGTGTTTTGGCGGAGGAGCCACCGATCTGGGTCCTCCTCAGAGTTGTCACCACTGTCTTCGTCAGTTTTTGTGTCACGCACCTCGAAGACTGGCTTCTGGATGCGTGAGGTAGATTGTTTGACGACTGTGGCTGGGGTCCCGTCGTTTCCAGTGAGCTGGACGTCATCGTCCCCGGTTTGGTTGACGACGGTTGTATTAGGGTTGGGTTCAGCCATGGGTGGGTTAAAAGATGAGAAAAAAAGTTGTTCTAACCGACGGATGGCGCCAATGAAGAAATAATAAGTATATTGGGGATTATCGCTAATCATCGAGGGGTTTATACTTATGTAGTCCAAGTACGATCCTTTACCCAAACCAGAGGTCTAACCCAAGACGCAAAATATGAACGAGTGTGTGTGTGTGTGTATGTTGTAAGTAAGACACAAGATATAAGTGGTTCGGTCGAGTTCGACCTACGTCCACTATCAACAACTGGTTATCTATTACTTTCGGGTTTAGAAAGTGTTACAAGAAAAACCTAGCTCTATATTACAAGTGATGATTCTCGGATCCCTTGCTAAGGAGTTGATATCTTCTATTTATAGTGGAAACCGTGGGCTTTGTAAAAAGCCCACAAAGAGTCTTGTTTTTCTTGGGCCTAGCTTCGGTCCAACTTTTTGGTCCCTGGAAAGGGCGAGAAAAGGACGGTCATGTAGCTGACGTCATCAGCAATTGGAACTGCCTTGCCTGGAGGACACATGGCAGCTTGTGATTAGCTTCCAGTGGTATGTCGTTCTGACACAACATGGTTGACTTACCTGCTGGTGTCTGGCGTGACCCCTGACAGCAGGTAAGCATGCCTGGTCAGCACTATAGAAGCAGCATGGTGGAAGCATGGAAGCAGTCACGTCAATGTTGAACGTCAGTGGTTGTTGGACCATTGCGGATACGTGTCGCCTTCCGGTTGGCGATACTTCTGATCTTCTATAGGTGGATCTTTCTGATCCTTGATCTTCCATATCTCGTACTAAAAGCTGGTGTGTAGTGGAATATTCCGTGTGTGGGCGGACGCGGGGTTTCTCTTTCCAAGTAAAGTTAATAGGACTGCTTTGTGCTCAGTCTTTTTGTTCCTGGCGGAGTGACTTCCGGCTGCTTGCTTCACGGATTGTTATGAAGAGGGATAGGGACGCCGCCACCGCGCAGATTAGGCTCCCTATCCTTTCAATATATATAATAACAATAAAATATAAAATAAGGGTATTTTAGTCATTTCATGAAAACTAACGGAGAAAATCTAACCAAGTTAGTAAATTCGACTCAGATGGTTACGAATTGAAAAATCAGGTGCTCGGATAGTTAAACATTTTCATTTTGGATTCAATTAGTTAAAACCACCAATATACAGGGACTCAAGTAGTAATTTACTCCACTCAAACATATGAAGAAATATGTGTTTACATAGCTTAATAGACGAGACTTTAGAAAGAGAAGTTGAATACCGCCTTGTAAGTAGAGGTGCACAAAATAACCGGTTATATAACTGTAATCGGTTATTAGCCAAAATCGTAACCGGTTAATAATCGATCGATGAGAAACTAATTAGTGGTTATTTTTAACCTTGGTTAGTAACAAGTTAGGGATATTTTTAGAAATAACTTGTTATTAACCGGTTTTTAACCGATGTGTTGGTTAACCCTGAAAAACCGAAAAAAGTGAATTTTCTTTTATGAAAATAACCGGTTAATGAAATGAAAATAAACGGTTATTAACTGAACCGATTAAAGTGAATAACTAAAGGGAATATTTTATAGAACGGTAATCAACTTTTACTAGTGTTCCAATTAGAGCATTCATAAAAATATTTGTTCTAATTAAATCATTAATGTTTATTTTATGTTCTAATCCTATATAGTTTACCTGAATAACAGGTATAATATCTATAATTAGAACATTAAAGTGAACTTTAGTGACCTGAATAGAACATCAAGGTAAAGTTGACTTATATAATTGGGAAAAAAAAGTTTTATAAAAATTGTGAATATTTAAAAAAATTACGAAAATTTTAAAAATATTTATATTTATATTTTTTTAATTAATATTTTTTAGACAATTTTAAAAAAAAGCTCGCATTTTAAAAAAAAAATTCGTTAGTTTTTTACTCTTTTTTATAATCTTACATATTTTTCATAATTATTTTGAATTTTTGTTCATAATTTTTTGTATTTTCATATTTTTTTCATAATTTTAAAAATATATTTTCCAATTTTTTAATCCATGTTGTTATTGATAATCCAAGTCAACAATTAAAAAAAATAACCATATAAAAGACATATGAATTGATGACCTTCTTAATGGATAAATTATCTATGATTAGAACACTAAAATAACTTTAATTACCTAATTGGAACAAATTTTTTTATGAGTGACTTGATTTGAACACTGCTAAAACTATGTTACTATTTAACAAAGTTACCCCATAACTAAACTAATTAAAGCAATAACCGGTTAAAGTAAAATTGAAAAAATAACTGGTGGTTAGGTTAATCAAACAAACTAGGGATAATAACCGGTTTGTGCACCTCTACTTGCAAGCAAGGATTACCTTTCCTTTTATATTGAGGGATATTTAGGTTGGATTGGATCTAGTGGATCAAATTGTATCAGGTCTAAATCATATAATTAAGTAAGATCGAATACTATGTTTCTAGCACACTTGGTAAATGTAACACCCCAACCGATGGCGGAAACATCGGGATGTCACGTATTGACGATTGTTCAGTAGCTCATGGTAAATAATAAGTTTCAATAAATGATTTAAATAAATTACATACAATTGTTCTAAGAATTTGTACATCAAAATGAAAAATACTAGCTACGCATCTTCAAGCATTAACTCTAATCTTCGAGCATGTTATAACCTGAAACATGTTAAGTTTGAAAATATTTTGGGTCAACAAAAGTTGGTGAGAATTACATAGGTTTTGATAATTGAGAATCCAGTTAAAAACCGAATTCATGGATCGATTAAGCGAAAACAACTCGGTTTCAGACGGGAGATTCGAGACGAGACAGAAATTCACGATAACAACGTCATCACAGATTCGTATTACTACAGAAACGGTTACAGACACTGTCATCAGTAGGATAAACATCTATCTCGAGGCCGGGGGAGGTCGGGCATGACCTCCCCCTTGAGAGCATTCAAAGTACAAACTCAAATCACCAAATGAACAATAACACATGAGATTGCTATTTATAGTCCAATACACCAGTTCCACGTTCGCCCCTTTATGATGGTCGAATGTGGAGTATTTCCACATTCGCCCATTTGTGATGGTCGAATGTGGAAAACTTCCACATTCGCCCAGTGTATATTGGTCGAACTTGGCTCAGTGTATTGTCCTATATTTACAAATGCGTCAGATCCATAAAATGCCCTTATGGATCACCACAATCTCATGTAACACTATACTAAGACTCAACCCTAGTCTTATTCGACAGTGACGTCCACAGAAAGTGCATCTACAATCTCCCCCTTGGACGTTGCTGGCGAATCCACAAATCTCTTGCACATCAACACATTCTCCTCTTTGAAAATTCCTAGCATCTTCAGTCAATAATTGTTGAAGTATCAGACACATTGTTACATCAACAATCTCCCCCTAGACTGATGCTTCACCAAGTTTCTCTGAGATCCCGTATGATAAATCAATCATGTTCTTGAGTAACTTCATCTGTTCGACAGAATACAAGCCGTAGACGAGTGGAACAAGCAATCAGAAGCTTTCATCAGGAACTACCAGTACTAATTGAAGGACTTGAAATGCTTCAGAAACTGAAGTTTTCGGCGGGGCCAACAATATCTACCAATAGCTCTTGAAACCTTCAGGACTGTAATCTTGAAACTTTCGTTGAACCTACGTGCCACATGACTCCTACTAGAATACCTCATTACTTTCAGAACATTGAAATCTCAAACTTGATTTCCTTCTTCATAACAGTTCTTCAGAACAAGTTCCTTCAAACATACAGGAACTGGGTTGACTGTTCTCTTCATGCGGAATAAAATCTGTTCTGTTTTTGGCCCATAATAGTCATTTGAATCTGATTATCATACTGTTGATTCTCATGACTACCCCACAATAAAACTGTTTCATCATCGTCAATTCTTCAACAAGTTTGGGTAAACCTCATCACCATTCTCCCAAAAATCTTCAAAAATTGCCTTTTAGGCCTTAAATTCTACATTCGCCCCTGGGAACTCCACTTTCGCCCAAACTAGAGACCCGAATGTAGAATATCATTACACAAGTTCCACTTTCGTCCACAACCTTCACTTTCGTCCACTTCATTTCCACATTCGCCCGCCCGATGAACCGAATGTGGAATCTGTCATCCGAATGTGAAAATTGACATAACAAAATTCCAGGTTCGCCCAAAATCTTTCCACGTTCGTCCTAAAAATGCTACCTTCGCCCAGTAACATTCCACATTCGCCCACCCGACTTTCTAAAAGGGGCGAATGTGCAGACAGAACGTGTTCTTGATCAATATTTTCTTCAAATCAGCACACAATCACTCTAATCCTTTGAATTTGATGATGAAACTTGTTCAGAAAGGTGCGGAAATGAAAACCTAACCCTCGAATTCACAAAAACATGGAGAAATCACATGATTTCGGGTTCAATTAAGAATCTAGGGTTTCAAGGGTTTCAACCTTTCAATTTTAATCTGAATTTAACGTCTGAAAACAGTAAAAACGAGCTGTGATTGATTCAAACGACTGTTAGATCGTTCAAATCGGTACCACGGCTCTGATACCAATTGAGAATCCAGTTAAAAACCGAATTCATGGATCGATTAAGCGAAAACAACTCGGTTTCAGACGGGAGATTCGAGACGAGACAGAAATTCACGATAACAACGTCATCACAGATTCGTATTACTACAGAAACGGTTACAGACACTGTCATCAGTAGGATAAACATCTATCTCGAGGCCGGGGGAGGTCGGGCATGACCTCCCCCTTGAGAGCATTCAAAGTACAAACTCAAATCACCAAATGAACAATAACACATGAGATTGCTATTTATAGTCCAATACACCAGTTCCACGTTCGCCCCTTTATGATGGTCGAATGTGGAGTATTTCCACATTCGCCCATTTGTGATGGTCGAATGTGGAAAACTTCCACATTCGCCCAGTGTATATTGGTCGAACTTGGCTCAGTGTATTGTCCTATATTTACAAATGCGTCAGATCCATAAAATGCCCTTATGGATCACCACAATCTCATGTAACACTATACTAAGACTCAACCCTAGTCTTATTCGACAGTGACGTCCACAGAAAGTGCATCTACAATAATTGAATAAAACTTGTACAATTCAAGTGTCATGGCAAGTCTAGTCCATATGTGAAAACATACTAGCAGTAAATCGAGTGCATAATCAACCCTTGTGACTAGAATATTGTGGTCCATCCCATACGCTCATGGTTCACTCGATTATGTTATGCGATAACAATCACCCACGCTACCTATGTAGGAGGTACGTATCCGGGTGGGATTGTCAGTCCAATAGATCTATCATTGTATACCGTTGGCTGATCAATGTTAATGATTATGCTAGAATATTGTGCTTACCCTAGTCATGTTTAAGACATAATGCAACATAGAAAAACACATAGACACTTTATGATTGAATTGTAGATAGAATGTTGTAACATGTTTCACCCCAAAATAGTGAAATAGAAAAGGGGCTATGTAAAACTCACCTGAAATTCACTGTGCAAGTACTAGCAAGTAGCAACAAATCTGAACTTGGATAAATTGAACTCTTGTATCCTATTACATTTAAACGATGCCTTAAATTTTAATGCAAATACGCTTGTTTTGTTTCTTGGTTGTAAAGATAGTTGATTCAACAACCTAGACTCGTATTGTAACCAATACGTGTCTTAATGTGTATAACTTAACGAACCGATAAGAACTTGGTTTTATTTCTCGAAAGTATATGCGTGCACGTTTAGTTATATATATATAATGGATACTTTGATATATATATTTAGATTTCGCAACTTGTAGTTAATTGGAAGGAAAGCATTAAAGGTAATGAAAATAATATAGTGTAACTTGATTCGCGTTTTAGTTTGTTTGAAGACCGGACAATATATGTATTATATTTATTTATGTACGCCTTTATATCATGACGAAGTAAAGTTTGAATAGCGTTTATTTGTAAAACATAGCTTCTTTTGTACAAAGTTATAGTTATATTTTGTAAAAATTTGGGCAGAGTCTCCTCTGTTTTTGTAAGAAACCAGACAACTCAAGTTGTCTATATTATTCCCAAAATCAATCACCCATATTCACAAGACGCAACATAATTAGACTAAGCCTTTAGACACGACAAAAAGACTTAACTTATTAAAAACTATGATAAGCGGCGAACTATACTATTCGACAAGTAACATAAATATATATAGACCAACAATTGATAGTATAAGTATAAGTTACTCTTTATTTGATGGTTCGAAAACAAAATAGTAAAACGACTAGTATTAAACTTGTATAAGCGTGTTAATGAGTATTTATAAAACTTCGCCTACTCGAATGTTCCGAATATTATTTTTACACAATCCTTTTTATACACGGCAAATGGTTTAAATTAATGAAATATTAATGAGCAAGAGTTATATATTTTGATAAGCGATATTTTTGTATACTTGTAGTTTGACATTTAGATAATTCTAATAATAATGTTCATAGCGTAAGTTAGTCGCCAAGTGGTTAGTCTAAGCTAATAATGAAATATTTTTTGTTCACAAGTCGGTTCGGTTCGTTTTACACAAAAATAACTTAAGCTTCATAATTATAACTTTAACGCCAAAATAAATAAAATAAAGACACGGCGAGCGTTATACCTTCCCGTTAGCTATATTCGCGAACCGAGTGTCGACAGATCTGATCGCTTTGACCGGGTCTGACCCATTGACTAAAGTTGACCGGAATGGAATCTGACTCAGTTGACCAGAAGTTGACCGAATCGAATCTTGACCAACGCTGGCCCGCCTTGACCAAATAGAACACAACCAAAACCAAACATTACCCCTGCTGCCAATACATCTTCTGACCCGGAACAAAAGACCAAACGAAACCTATTATCGATTTGGATTTAGGCCAATCGGAACAACTAACCGGAAGACCGGGGACTAACCTGAACCGATCCTATTGTGGGTGTCTTGTATAATCGTGGCCAGAAACAAACGGAGAACCCTTTGTCTCTGTTATTCTGTCTATTCGCGTCTCTTGTGTCAGCTGATGGTTAGGGGGTTTCAGACGAAGAGAGGAGAGGGTAAGGTGGTTCAGATGGTGGTCGCTGGTGGTGTTTCCGGCTGACAGGTTCGGTCAGAACCCAAGTTTGGTCTCTGGACAATAACGAGAGGGAGGAAGAGAGTAAGGGCCTATGGTGTCTTGGGTGAATGGACGACGGGCATAGGGTGGTTATTGGTGGCTGTCGCCGCTGCTGTGGTGTAAGAGGGTGTGCGAGAGAGTTCAGGTCTGAGGGCTCGGGTGGTGGTTGTTGTTGGTGGCTGCAGATTTAGAGAGGGAGGAGAGGAAGGGTGAGTTTAATGGTGGTGGTGGTGGCGTATTATGGTGGTAGAGTGAAGGGCCGCCGCTGATTGTTGCTACTATTGCCGGCGGCGCCGCTGTGTGCCACCCATGGCCGGCCGCCGGGTCTTTAATGGGTTAGAGGATGGAGTAGGATGCTTGATTATTATGGAGGCTAGGGTTAATGTTGGTGGTAAGGGATGAAGAATGAGTTGTGCAGGGAAATGGAGAAGGAGAAGATAAGGGACTAGGGTTTTGGAAGAGATAATGAGGAGAAGAAAAGAGAAAGAGAGATTAAATAGCTAGGGTATTAGGTTAGGTGGAATGTTACATCGTATACGAACCCGTTAAATCGTGTCCCTCATTAATAGTTCAACTCGGTTGAGCACTTAGATAATTATAACACGTAAACTATTTATAATAACCGACATAAAACGAGTATTTGGACCATATATTTTCTATGTAGATACTTATAGTCGCTTTTAAAATTTATAAGGATAAGTGTCGGTCAACTAGTGCGTTATTACATACAACGCGTTATTTTACGAATTTAGATAATTAAATTTATTAATGAAATAAGAATGTATTTCTTGTTAATGAGATGTCATTGTTAACGAATTAACGATTCGTTTTATGAATAAATAAATAAATAAATAAAATTATTATTATATTATTCGGGAAAAGCGAGGCGTTACAGTAAATACGTATGCCTTTTAGAGGCGAGGTCCAACAGTTAAACCTTGGCAAGTGTATAATATAATTCAAAATAATTGGTGTAATAGTAGACTACGTGTAATATTTGTGGTTAAAAAGGGGTAAGATCCGAACATCCGGTAATCATATGGGTTTGAAGCATTCCAAGCTGTGTGATTCACACCAAGCGGTTAACTTATTAGACCGAGAGGTGTGGAGCTCGTCTTGGTGTAGCTTGGAGCGGCTACACCGCCCCCTAGAGCAGCATCGTCGTGATCTTCGTGGTGGTGCCGGTCAAACCTGGCCATTTTGGTAAAAGATGATCGTTGGCAATGGTCGATTTAAAAAAAAATAAAAACGCAAAATTTCGATTATAAATTAATTCTCCCCCTCTCATTTTTTTAACACCAAATCTCACACTAAACTCTCACAATATTTTTAACACCGCTCATTCATCACTCTTTCTATAATATATATCTATACTATATTACAAAGCATGAGGCAAGGATACTAATCAAATTTAAGTAATTACTATACTTTATGCTTATGGTACAACACCTTAATGAAGTTAGTAAGAGGTTAAAATAGTCTTTCAACAATATTATTAAATTATATTAATTAAAACCCATCTAGAATTAAGTATAAATATTGATAATATAAAAAGATAGTAAAAAGAGTTGAGATATAATTAAAATTTCTTTGTTTTAAACATATACATTATGACGACTATACATATTCTAACTCCCATATAGCATTAAGTTTGTATTAATGTTTTCTTTGTTATAAACATATATATTATGGCGACTATTCGTATTCTAACTCCAATATACCATTAAGTTTGTATTAATGTTATGTCCCTATAAATAGAGGCTTATTGTACTTGGTAAAACTCATTGATAAAGAGCTTTCTCATTTTCCATCCTATCTTTCTCTCCATAATCTTTATTCTTATGTTTACATACGTTATATAGTGGTTGCTAAGAATAACCATTAAGAATACGGGAAGTGGTAGCATCTTGCGATAAACTTTAATATGATTAAGCTCGTTGTTTGTTTGATTTCGCATGAATGTTGGTGATGATGGAACTCTAGCATCTAGGACAATTTGTGGTAGTTTGATGTTGTTATTTGAATCTCTAATAATTCACATCCATTCGAATTAGAACGTACCAACATGGATGGCTTTCATGTTATTGTTACAAAACCAAATACATTAACTTTCTTTGTATTCGTTAGATATATTACGAGTAAAAGTTACTATAATTCCCTATATACGTTGTCTTCATAATGTCATGTACAAAGAACAAAAGAAAAGAAAGACTGATATTGAAGTAAAGAGGTTAACAAAACAATAATAATAAATACACCGCAATACTAAATGTATGTAAAGTTATAAAGAATAATTTATATGTTTGACCCTCATGGTAAATTAGTTGTAAAATCTAATCAAATCAAGTTAAGCAAACTAACATGATTTTTTATCAAGCCGAGCTTGAGTTTAAGATTCCATTTTTACTTTAAATTAGAGTCAACCCAAACCAACTCGGTATGAAGTGCAAGTCAAACTCGAGGTAGCCCTGGATCGACTCAACCTTTAAGTGTTGTGTTCCCCGCCGCATCGCGCGGGCATCCCACTAGTATATATCAAACACTCTATAAAAAATCAAACAATGTTTTCTTCGTCTTCATTGGGTTCTTCGTCTATAGGGATGGCAATGGGTCGGGTTTGGGACGGGTTTAGGTAATCCCAACCCCATACCCAATTAGGTATGCTTGTCCCAAACCCGTCTCAAAACCCGTTGGGTTTGTATCTGATAATTATCCGTCGGGTATCGGGTATACCTGCTAGTTTCGGGTAAACCCGTTAATTTTAAAAACTTACCCATTTGGTATATCTGACTAAAAATCTGTCAGGTATCTATTGCGTGACTACTAACCAATGCATTTAACATTATCAAATATGTATGTAAATGATTACAATGTATAAATATAAAATAGTTAAATCATATAAAAACACTAAAAGAAATAGATACTACATATTATACACAAATAATTGGTGTTTTTTTTTAAAAAAATGACAATCTAGATGAACAATTAGATATATTATGAATACATATTTTAAAAGATATATAAGAAATTACATCGAGTATCTAATCGGGTAAACGGGTATACTTTATCGGGTAATCGGGTCGGGTAAATGGGTATATCATCAAATCCCAAACTCGTCCCAAATCCGCAAAAAAAAATAATAATAAAAACTAATCCCATACCCGGACCCATACCCGATTACCCGACCCCAAACCCGTCCCAAATGTGTCCGGTTTCGGGTTTACCTATCAGGTTCGGGTTTGATTGCCATCCCTATTCGTCTACGCATGAAGCTGTAAACTTTGTTATAAATATCGTGGCGCAAGCGACACAAATCATTGCTGAGGAAGAAGGAGAGGAATTCGACACAGCACAGAGACCGAGAAGGTTAGTTTTATATATTTTTTTAGATTTTATATGTTTATTATATTTATATTTTTTTAGATTGTAGATGTTTATTATATTTGTATTTTTAGATTTTATATGTTTATTGTATTTATACTTGCAAATATGTGTAGGTGCCCATGATAGATTAGTAGCTGATTATTTTGCCGACGAACCCTTGTACTCGGCAGCCTTGTTTAGGCGTAGGTTCCGAATGAGTCAGCCAGTGTTCTTTCAAATAGCCGATGTCGTGTCGAGTTTTCACCCATTTTTTACCTTACGATACGATGCTAGAGGTAAAAGGGGATTTACCATCATACAAAAATGCACATCGGCACTTTAGCAACTGGCGTACGAGACTGCGGCCAATGCGTGGGACGAATATTTAAAGATTTCCCAAAGAACTACACAAGAATGTATGTACAAGTTTAGCAAATGTGTGGTGAAGCTATACAACAAGAAATATTTGCGAAAACCAAACTCCAGTGAGGTCTAACAATTGTATCAGTTCCACCACGAAAAGCATGGTTTTCCAGGAATGCTTGAAAATATTGATTGCATGCATTGGCCGTGGCGGGATTGCCCGAATTCATGGCGCGGAATGGTCACACGAGGCGATCAAGGACATCCATCAATAGTCTTGGAGGCCGTTTGTTCACAAAATCTATGGGTTTGGCGTGACTTCTTTGGCGTTCTTGGTTCGAATAACGACATTGATGTCATCAATCAATCAGAGATTTTCGACGACGTCATAAAAGGATCCGGTCCGGATACCAGCTTTACAGTATCGGGGGTGGAATACAGGTGTGAGTATTATCTTGCAGATGGAATATACCCACCCTACTCTACAATCTTTAAAACTATTCCGCACCCGATTGGCGAAAAAAAAAAAGAAATTTGCCAAGTATCAAGAAGCGGCAAGAAAGGACGTTGAACGGTTATTTGAGGTTCTACAATCAAGATGGCACATCATTGACATCCCAGCACGTGCCTTCACCCAAAAAAAAGTTGAGTTACTGTATGTATGCTTGTATCTTGTTGCATAACATGATCATCAAAGACGAAGGCGCAGCCATTTGTGAGTATGACGAAAATGCCCCGGCGGAGAATGGTGTTCCGGTTGACCCACATCAACAAGATTTAAACGAGTTCTCGTTACAAAACGAGTACACATATCAAAATCTTCAATCGGAGTTGGTTGAATATATTTGGAACAGACAAAACTAGCTTATTTGTAATTTTTTTAACGTCGAGTAGTTTAATGTAATTTTAGTAATGTTTTTTTAATGTAATTTTACTTTTTTAATATATTAACTAGCTGATTACCCCGGGAGGGTCCCGGGGTTGAAAAATCTAATTTTACGTGATAACCTATTGCAAATGGCTCAAGTTAACTAACCACAAAATCTCTCAATCATTGCATGTTCATAGTATTCTAATCAGTTATAACTCATATTCCCTAATCTAAAACCAAATCAGTAATCATCTAAACAATCACTTATGTAAGCTGCAACTATTAAAAAACTCATCACATCTCTCTAATTTCTCACATTCTAATGGCTCTTATAATTCCTAACCTAATCAACCAAACAAACACTTAAGTTGGAAGTTGTAATCATTGCATCTCATTATGCCACGTGGCATAATTAAGAAATGGTTGAGGCCACCATTGAACGTCACGTCAGCAACTATCAATTCTTTCCGGGAGCGTCCCGGGGTTGAAAAATATAACCATTCTAATAATACTAATACTAATAGTAATAATTATTACTCTTGTAATTAAATAAATAAAAAAATAACCTTGCTATAAGGTGACACCATGTGTTGCAGTGTTGCGCGATTCTTTCTCCTAACTTCTCTTGATGAAGTATACCTAGTAAAATTCCAATGATAACATGGCGATTGGGCTGATTTTCAACATCGTAGATAAGAACCTGATTTAAAAGAAAAAACATGATTAATGAATAACATTAACACTTTGTGTGTTTTTTTCCTGTATGAACGAAACCCCACATAAAATAGTCGATTTTTCTCCGTTTTTTTATATAGAACTATGGTACTTGTTGGAAAGATAATAAAACGCTCGTTAATTTGGTGTAATTTTTTTCTTTAAAAAATCCCGTATATAAAAGATATAAACGTTTAAAAATTATGAGTGGAAACATGAGAGAGAAAATTTTAAATTTATTTTTAAATTCTTTTTTTCCTAAGATAACTCAATTTAATTTAGGGTTTTATGTTTATCTTTTTTTTAATTAAAAAAGAAATAGTTCAAAAACATTAAAATATTTCAATTATGATGCCACGTGGCACTCTAAGAAGAGGTTGAGGCCTCTATTGCATGCCACGTCAGTATATACGTTTTCTTTTATATATATAGATAGATAGATGTTACTTTTTTTAAAATTATAATATTAATTAATTTAAAAAAGAAAAAAACCATGGACCTACTTCACACCCTTTAGACTTAGTCAAATCCATACCTTTACTATGTATCAGGAAGTCTCGAAG
The DNA here is from genome assembly GCA_028751855.1 of Ambrosia trifida. Taxonomy (NCBI): domain Eukaryota; kingdom Viridiplantae; phylum Streptophyta; class Magnoliopsida; order Asterales; family Asteraceae; genus Ambrosia; species Ambrosia trifida. The sequence goes on along the minus strand of CM054125.1, from coordinate 22,988,893 downwards.
ATGAATCTTGACCTGTCGTGAACTAAATAAAAAATTAATACGAAGTTGTTAATCCTTTACTAAAAATGTATTTAAATAATTAATTTGGTCAGAAATATGATACATTAAAAAAAACATGTGTTATCGAATACTGCCGGATGTGGATTAGGAAAAAACAATGCAAGTGCAACAGACGTGTTAAACGTTTGCTTATTTGGCTAACGTGCACAAACGTATCTGTTTATTTTTTTCCCTTTCCAGATTTAGATTGATTTATTTTAATATTTAAACACACCCCTAATTATAACTCAAGTTAGCTCTTGGCTCATTTAACTAAAGAACGCTTCTCACCATGGAATATCGCCGCCGGCGAGTGTCAATCCCGAAAAACATTCAAGCCCGCATCACTAAACTGTTCGTTACAAATCTCCCTGAAGGATGTAGTGGAGCGGATTTAGCAGCACAAGTCAGGTCGTTTGGACAGATCTACGATCTGTATATCGCAAGAAAACGAGATAAAAGAGGTAATCGATTTGGTTTTATTTCTGTTTTAGATGTGAAAGATAAAGTAGAATTGCTTAGAAATCTGGGAGGTATTCGCTTGGGAGATTCAAAATTATGGTTTAACATTGCACGATTTGTATTAGAGGATGGAGAGATTGGAGCGGATGATGAGAGATTCTATCATAATAATGATAATAGTATAAACAATAAAAAGAGTGAGAGTCAGTTTCATAATAATGATAAGAATATTCACCATATAGAGAGTAATCAAGAAGCTAACACGGCCTCTTTTGTGTCTGGGTCAAAATCGTTCAAAGATCTCTTTGCGGGTAAGTCCATTACTATTGAAAGCAATGTGAATGCTTTCTCTGCTTTGCATGGGAAGGCTATTGTGGCAAAAATGGCGAATGTTCAGGAGGTTTTAAACATCTACGTAACATTGAATGAATTCTGCCCCGGTCAAGGGCATGTTCAATACCTTGGAGGGTTGGATATTCTTATTTCTTTTAAAGATTATGTGACGGCTAAAAAGGCTCTCGATGCAGCAGTTCTAATGAAGGAGAGGTTTTTAACGGTATCTCTTTGGGAAGGTCAATCACTTGGATTTGAGAGGATAGCTTGGCTCAAGATTCAAGGAGTCCCTCTACACCTGTGTTCAAACGAAGTGTTCAATTTGATCGGAAGCAATTTTGGAAAGGTAGTGCACAAGGCAAACATCTCAGAAACGGATCGCGATCTGTCTTTCGAATACGTTGGAGTTCTTGTCGGCGATGGCAAAAGAATATCGGATGAATTTTCGTTGACTTGGAAGATGAGGAAGTTTAGGGTTTGGATCCTGGAAGAACGAACTGATTGGGTTCTGGATTTTGTGTTAGTTGATAAATCGCACACAAATCCTGATCCAGCAAAAGACGATGATACTGAAGATTTGGAAATGGAAGGGGAGGTAAAGTCTAAAGAAGCAGAAGCGGAGCCTGTTCCCTCGCCGGAGATGGAGGTTTTCAACACCGGTGTTGGTCCGGTGAATCATTCGAATGAAGGGGAGGTTTTTTTGGAAACTCCCGTTAATTCTGGGAGGTTTTCCTTGAAATCTGCTAACAATGATGAAGGCATTAATTCGGGTGGTTATGATGAGTCAAAAGATAACTCCTCTAAATCAGGGAGGAATTATGCTACAAGGAGTGCATGTGATAAAAGACAAAAGAGCAAGGGGTTCTCTTGTGTTATTTCAAAAAAAAACAAGAAAGATGTTACGGTTCAAGAAAAGTTGTGGTGGTACTAAATCCTCTTCGGGCCCAATAAAAAAGAAGACCAAAAATAGGCCCATTACTGGTGACCCATTTGATCTTGATGATCTTATTGGGCCTATGTATCCAACACAGGTGTTAGCCCAAAATCGGAAGTCTTGTGGTTCACCGACAATTGTTTTTAGTAATGATTTGTTTCAGGACAATTATTCAGCTGGAGTTAACCTGGAACGGCAGACCTCGGTTGAGTTAAAATCCTTTGAACAGTTATTGGGGGACGCGGACAAAGATGTAGTTCCGGATGAAGTGGTTGAAGTTTCGTCGACAGTTAATAACTTCATATCGCATGATGGTGATCATAATGAACTGAGTACCGAAAATTGTGAAGCTGAGGAGACGATTAAACTTGCAGTTTCCCTAGGAGCACAATTACAAGACAGAGTCGATTTGGTCACTGATTTAATCGTTGAAGAAGGGTTACAAAAGGTTAAGGTATGAATTTTCTGTCTTTGAACATTAGGGGCTTGGGAGTGAAAGGAAAGGATTCATGGGTTAGACGATTGAAAACAGAAAACGATGTTTCCTTTGTGGCACTTCAGGAAATTCAGTACAGCGATTTGTCTGGTTTTGATGTTACAAAGTTTTGGGGTAAAAAGAGTGTTGAGATGGATATGGTGGAGGCTAGGGGTCATTCGGGAGGGTTGATCTCCCTTTGGGATCCAAGTAAATTTTCCAAGACCTCTTGTATCAAACAGCAGAATTTTATTATTGTAAAAGGGTTTTTGAAAGAAGATGGTTCCCAGCTTAATATCTTAAACATATATGCTCCGCATAAGTTGGTTGAAAAGAGGCCGATTTGGGAATTGATTGAGAATATTATTTGTAATAGTACAGGGATGTGGTGTTTGTTAGGGTACTTTAATTCAGTTCGTTTTAGTGAAGATCGCAGGAATTCATTTTTTGACCAGACTTTTTTAACGCCTTTATTGATTCTGCGGGTCTATTAGAGTATAGTATGAAAGGAAGTTTGTTTACATGTTTAACTAAAAAAGGCTCGTCTTTCAGATCCAGTAAAATTGATCGTGCCTTGGTTTGCCATGATTTCCTGAACCGTTGGCCCGAGGCTTGTTTACGGGCGTTGCCAAGGCATCTGTCCGACCACAGACCCTTACTTATTACCTTAGTGAATGAGAATTTCGGTCCCTGGCCATTTCGTTGGTTCAACTCTTGGCTAGACAGAGAGAGTTGCCAGTATGTGGTGGCTAAAACATTGCTGAATTTTAAAGGTATAGGGGCGGCGGACATGGTTTTTACAGCCAAATTGAAATATTTAAAGGCAGCTTTAAGGGATTGGAAAAAACATCTTGATTTTAAAGAGGGAGAGGAGCTCAACGCTATGAAGACTGATTTAGAGCGACTTGAAGCTGAAATGGAACATAGGGAGTTAATGGAGGAGGAAGAGTGGTCTTGGTTGGAGTGTAAAAAAGGTATTGAGGAGAGTGAATCTCGTAAGGCTCAGGATTTGTGGCAAAAGTCTCGGGTGAATTGGGCGAAATATGGGGATGACAATACAACATTTTTCCATAGCGTTGTCAGTGGTAGGAAAGCGAGTAACTCCATACAAGGTTTATTGGTCAACGGGGAGTGGGTGACTAAGCCGTCCTTGGTTAAAAAGGAGGTACTTCGATTTTTTAGCAATCAATTCAAGGAGAATATGACCAACAGGCCTCGGCTAGTTTGTGAAGAATTAAAGTGCGTTCCAGAGCATTTGGTGGAATCTCTTATTGTGCCGTTTTCAAGAGATGAAGTAAAAAAAGCGGTCTTCGAATGTGGTAAGGATAAAGCACCCGGCCCTGACGGGTTTAATTTTAATTTTGTGCGCCACTTTTGGAATTTCTTGGAAGAAGATTTTATGAAGATTATGTCCGAGTTCTTTGAGTCTGGCAGGATTAACAAAGGGTGTGGGTCTTCGTTTATCACCCTTATTCCTAAGGTTAAGAATCCTCTCGGTTTAAAAGACTTTAGACCCATTACCTTGGTGGGGATCATTAGTAAAACCATCTCTAAAGTCTTAACATTTAGGCTCAAGAAAGTTATTGGTTACATTATTTCAGAAAATCAATCGGGTTTTCTTAGCGAGAGGAATATTTTAGATGGCCCTCTCATGGTCAATGAAATATTATCTTGGTGCAAAAGAAAGTACAAAAGCGTTTTCTTTATGAAGATAGATTTTGAGATGGCCTACGACAACGTTAATTGGTCTTTCCTTTTATCTATAATGGAACAAATGGGGTTTCCGGATAAGTGGAGGATGTGGATAAAGGGTATTTTGGCTTCCGCTAGATCGGCAGTCCTTGTTAATGGGTCGCCTACTTTTGAATTTCAATGCTTCAAAGGGCTTCGCCAAGGTGACCCGATTTTGCCTTTTTTATTTTTAATAGTGATGGAAGCATTGACTTGTTTGTTCAACAAGGCTGTCAAGCTTGGTGCTTTTGAAGGTATTTCGTTACCTAAGAATGAGTTGGATATGTCACATTTATTCTTTGCGGATGACGCGCTTTTAATGGGGACGTGGTCCAATGGTAATATCAAGACGACGGCCAGAATTTTAAGGATTTTTCATCTTTGTTCGGGTCTCAAAATAAATATTAATAAGTCTTTTCTTTATGGCACGGGAGTGGAGGATGATGTGGTGGGTAGTCTAGCCGAGGAAGTGGGTTGTCGTGTGGGGTCATTTCCTTTCGATTATTTGGGAGTGTCGGTAGGGGCAAACATGAATAGAATCAATAATTGGAGGAAGATTGTTGAGGTTTTTGAGCAAAGACTTTCGTCTTGGAAGGCAAGACTTCTTTCGATTGGTGGGAGGCTTACTCTATTAAAGTCGGTCCTCCAAAGTCTCCCTATTTATTTCTTTTCCTTATATAGAGCTCCGATGGGGGTCATCGATAAGTTGGAAAGTCTTATGAAACGTTTCCTATGGTCCGCTACTAGTGACAAAAATAAACTCCATTGGGTATCTTGGGAGAGGGTCACTAGTGACAAAAATAAAGGTGGGTTGGGGATTAGTCGCTTAAAATATGTTAATGAGGCTTTGCTCACAAAATGGGCTTGGAGATTTAAAGTGGAGAAAGGGACGTTATGGAAAATCACCATATTATCTTGTCATCAAGGTAGACGTCGTTGGTCCGGTCTTCCGCATGTTTCCGGATCGAGTGGGTGTTGGACAGAGATAGTTAAGATTGTGAAAAAACTAAATGCGGGGATAAATATTGTCTGGAGCTCCTGCAAGGTAAACTTGGACATGGTTGTTCTATTCGTTTTTGGGATGATGCTTGGTTGATAAATGTTCCTTTAAAGATAAAGTTCCCTTTGCTTTACAAAACATCAAATACAAAAAACGCTTCTGTGAGTAAGTGCAAAAATTTTGGGTATTGGGTTCCAGTTGATTTCTCTCGGCCCATGGGGATCTTGGAAGTTAACGAATGGAATGATCTTGGAGAGCTTTTGGGCCAAGTCCAGTTTAGTGATAAGAAAGATTCATGGGAATGGGATGGATCTCCGGTGTTCAATGTTGCGAAGGTAAAGAACAAGCTGAAAGATCAAACAAATATCGCAGGTGGTTTCAAATTTAAATGGGTTTCGTGGGTTCCATTGAAATGTCACGTGTTCGCGTGGAGGGCCGAGATGGATAGGATTCCGACGGTGGAAGCTCTTACCAAAAGGAATGTTATTATTCCCAATGATCGATGCAAGCTTTGTGAGGCCGATTATGAGACGTCGAAACACATTTTTGTGGCTGTGGATTTTCTTGCGGAGTGTGGTCTCATATTGGCAAGTGGTGCGGTCTGAACGCTATTTTGGCTACCCAATTGAGTGATCTTCTCTTACTACATAAACAAGCTCGTGGTGGAAAGTGGGGAAAGAGGATATGGGATTGTGATGGTTTCGCTTTGGATGATTTGGAAGGCCCGTAACAACAAGACTTTTAATAAGTGACGGGTGGTTCAACGAACACCCTTTAATAGTGTTAAAACGTTTATTTTATCCACATTTATTCGTGTTATTGCTTGGAATTGGGTAACTACGGTTGCTTTGGTTGCAGGTGTAATAAGGAGTTAAAAATGACGGAATACGGGCTTGGGAATGGACCGGAACGCATTGGAACAAGGTGGAAAGGAAGAAAGAAAAAAAATGAAGTTTCCACAGGCCCACCGTACCCTTACGGCCCAGCCGTAGGGTTACGGTGGCTGCAGAGAACAAATGGCCACCGTATGGCAGGCCCAAACGACCGTCAAGATTTGAAACCCACCGTACCCTTACGGTGGGACCGTAGGGGTACGGTGGCCCCTGCACATTTGTGTAACTCCTTCTTTAAAGAGCACTTAATGGTGACTTATCATTATCACTTCCACTTGCAACGTTTCTAATCACATCTTGGGCGATTTTTGGCTAAAAAGAGACATTGGAGACTTATCACAAACGTTGGTTTTAGCTTTTGATTCATATGAACATTTCTATGGTTGTTATGATGATTAATCAAGTCATGCTTGGCTAGAACTTTTGATGATCATCTTTGGTGAAGTTTTTTCTTAAACTCTTTTATGTTTGTTCCTTTCATTTCTAGAACAATAATTTAGTACATGTTTGCTTGATTATTGTGGTGCTTGAACAATTACTTGTAGTAGTTAATCAATTTCTCAATTTCTAGTCTTAATCGTACGTTCTTGGTGTTGTTAACAATCGGGATATTGCCGGAAGGATTTGGGTTGGATAATTGATTAATTGGTCATCGGGAAACAACCTCGCATTGCTATAATCCGAGTACTTCGTTTCCTTTTATCACAATAATTGTTTAAACACGAGTTATGTCTATGTAACTCTTTCTAGTGGAACTTTTGCATAAAGGTTTAAGGAAAATGGATCCAAGGATGGTCATTGTTTGTTAATTGGAAGAACAAAACCCATTTCAAATCATTAATTTAGTTTTCTTTTTATTAAGTTTAAATCTAAATCAATCAATAACTCTTTGATCTTTAATTTTGTTAGTGGTTAAATATTAGTTAAATCGTAAAGTTATTAGTTTACACGCATTCCACAAACTCCCTGTGTTCGATACCTTCTTGCCACTATTTATTAGTTGTAATTGGGAAATTTTACGTGTACCACGACAAGCACGTCAAAATTTTGGCGCCGTTGTCGGGGAGTAGTGCGCAACGTGTGTTAAGCTTTTAGTTTTGTTGTTATTTTCGGGTTTACACGGGTTGTGTTTAGTGTGCAGGTACTTCAAGTGTATGCATACTAGAGGCTCTCACGAGTCATCACCACTTTTGTTTGATCCGGAGATTGAAAGAACATTGAGAAAGAACCGAGTTTTGATTCGAAGAAACAAAGTCATTGATTCACCTACTTCACCGTTCACCCCAAGAAACATAATGCAAGACTCTCACATACCAACAACGGGTCAAACGACCTCGTCATTCATGCCTACTTCCTCACACATTTCACCCAACACCACATTACCTAACCTTTCCACTAGTCCTGAACACCAATCCATACCACCCAACCAAATTCCACTCAAGTTGATCCAAACCTTAACTTTAATCCATCATGTACCATACCACCATTTTCCCATTTTTTTCCAACTACGGGTCAATCATCTTCTACCATCCCACACCCACAAGGACAAGGTTCAACAATTGTCCACACCACATCTTCCTATCAACCACCTAACCAATCGGGTTTTTACTATTCATCTTTCCAAGGTGGTCAAAATTCGAGATTTCAAAGAGATGTGTATGACGATGGGTATGATGATGAGGAGTTTAGTGGGTACAATGAAGAAGGTTATTACTATGGAGGAGAAGGTGCATATGTGGGTTCTCAAGCTCAAACGGGTCAAGTAAGTCAACCAATTTTACAATTTCAAGACCCGGGAAGACTACCGGTTGGTGTGCAACATGTTAGACCGCAAGGATTGCACTTGCAACGTCCCACGCCACTCAATAAAATGCGGCCTCCAAATATGCAAGCTCAACATCAAAGGCCGAATCACCAACAACAACCTATGCATCAAAATCAACATCAACAACAATTTGCACCACAAGGTGCAATGCAAGGACAAATGGGTCAACCAAGAGCGCCATTGGGAGCACCTAGAAGACTCCACCGTGATGTTGTACGGGGAATTGAAGCACATTTTCGGCCTATTATCACTAATAATCCATCACCAATAGTGATTCCGTAAAATGCAAATGGAAGAACTTTTGAAGTTAGAACAACCGCACTTCAAAGTCTACCAAAATTCAAGGGGCTAGCAACGGAAGAGCCTTACTTTCATTTGGAAACTTATGATTCAATTTGCAACACTATTGGGGGCCAAGGATTTACTCCGGATGATGTCAAGTTAGTACTCTTCCAATTTTCATTGGAAGATAAAGCAAAAAGATGGTTTCACACTCTACCATCCGCATCAATTTTCACATGGGCCGATATGCAACAAATCTTTTCGGATGAATTCTATAGTTCGCAAAAGACCAATGATGCAAGGAGGGGGTTGAGAAGCTTTCAACAACAGTCGGGAGAGATGTTCCATGAAGCATTTGAGAGGTTCAACATGATGCTACGAAATTGCCCTCACCATGGTATCCAACTATGGGAATTGTTAAATGCTTTTCATGAAGGTTTGACATCGGAGGATGCACGGGATCTTATGTCTATCACAAATGGTACTTTTGGTACAAATTTTGAACAAGACGATTGGGCATATTTAGAGCAAATGGCGGTGACTTCAAAAAGGAAGGCTCAATCTTCAAGAAGGGCAAGACATGTGATTCAAAGACCACAGGTGCATGCGGTAGAAGGTGGTAATGTGCAGAATACTAATCAATTGTACAATGTTTGCAGCATTTGTCAAGAGATAGGCCACACGGCGGAGGTTTGTGGAGTGGGTGTGCAAGAAGCACCAAGTGAAGAAGTGAATGCTATTCAAGGGGGTGGGAGAAATTATGACATAAACTCCAACACTTACCACCCCGGGTTACAAAATCATCCCAATTTTAGATATGGGAATGCTTCTAATCAAGCCAACCCGAATTTTCAAGCTGCTCAAGGTAATTATGCGCCTCGTCAACAATACAATCAAGGGAATTATAGAGGCGGATACAATAGTGGCTACCAAGGGCAAGCTCAAACTTGTCAAAGAAATTCGGGTCACGATTCGTCAAGCGGAAATGAAGTCATGGAGATGCTTAAAGCTATGCAACAAGACATGCAAAGGCGAAACCAACTTGATGAAGCACGGACACAAAAGGATGAAGTTCGTGATAAAAGCATTCAAGCATTAACAACTCAAATGGGGCAATTAGCAACTGATGTGGCGGAATTGAAGAAAGGTAAAGGAAAGCTTCCTAGTGATACTCAGGTAAATCCGTCACATGGCTCTTCACGAGGTAACAATGTTAATGTTAATCAGGTGAGTGTTTTAAGGAGTGGGAAAGAATTTAAAGCTGATTTGTCACCGAGTTTTGTCGAGGGGGTGGTCGAGGATGTCACGGGTGAGGAAAGTGAAAATGAGGAAGTTACACCGGTTTTACAAAAAGAAATAAATGTTAAAAAACCGGAAGCGAGTGAGAGTGAAAAAACTGAAAATGAGCCGAATCAAGTTCCATTTCCATCGGCTCTAATTGACCCGGGTAAGAAAAATTTTATTGCATCAAGAGGTCCCCAAAAAGAAGAAATGTGGGACATGTTTTGTAACACCCCAAAACCATTCGTTCGCCTAACTACGCCATTAGGCGTGATTAGCAACATATTTACACGAGACTTAGAGTATAAGAATATAGGTTATATTCTAGTATGGAAATAACCTAGTTAATAATATTATGTTTATAAATTAATAAAAGGTGTTTGAAACTAGCTTATGAGTTAGTTTTTATACGAAAATGACACTCGGGGATATTTGGAGGGACTATAGTTGCCAATGTGGTAAAACTAGTTTTATTAATAAAATTTAATAAAATCAAAAACACACTTGTGTGTGTGTGTTGATCGATCTCCACATCAGGAGATCAAACTCCTTCACCAACCAAACCTTAAACCTCCAATTTCTTGCTCCAACTCAAGGCAAATCAAAGGGGAAGCCTATGCATTACACAAAAACGAAGTATCTAAGGTTCAATCACCCTAAGGTACCTTTTATTTGGCTTAATTTGATGTAAGATTCATTCTTGATCATGGTGAAAAACTAGGGTTTTCACAAAAACGTGAAGGTTTATGTTGATGGAGGTTTTTCTAACCTTAGGGAACCTCAATCAAGTCTAATTTGGTTATGAATTTCATTTTAATTGTGTATTTGATTATACTCATATGATTATGTGAATATGTGAAAATTGGGGTTTCACCTCTAGGTTGAAACCCTTTATGTTTAATGATTTAGTTAACTCTTAGGAGTTTTCTTAATGAGGAATTTTGGCTAAAAAGCCTAAATAACATGTTATGATGTCAATTGGACAATCGGTTGTGCTTTGGTTAAACTTAGAATGTTGAAAACTAAGTATATTGGTGGATGCACACCAAGTGTTTGATGAAATGCCTAGATGAGTTAATCTTAACTAGACATGTAAGAAAATGGCTATGGATTTAGCTAGAAATGATAATGAATACATGATGTTATGGATAGTGAACAAAATTCCATATTATGTATTCTAATAGACAAGTTTGACTCATCCCCAAGTTAGGTACAACCAAGAGGGAGCAAACGGGTCAAACGGATGCAAGGCGAATACTTATGGAAACAAGAATGGATGCGAGGTAAGTTTTACTTACACCAATGTACTATAACATAGCTTAATTCTTGTAGATATTAGTCTTAAATCTTGAATGTGTGATAAAGATAAACCCCAAGGGGTAGAAGCTATTAATGGGTCACCTTATGTGCACTCAATACAAAACGTGGTTTATGACCTTAATCAGGACAATGTGTTATGACCAAATGGTGAAATCCATCAAACGGGTCAATAAATAAAGATATGTGAAAAATGATGTTTTAATCTAAATGAAAGCATTTGAATGAAGCCGTTAAGAATGGTGTTAAACGGGTCAAGTTGGTGTCACTTGAACCATAATAAAAACTTGGGTAACATAGTATCATGAACTATGGGTCTAAACGGGTCATATGGTGAATTCGTCATCATTTAAGTCAACACTTGATGCTTGTTTTCCAAGCATTGAGATTCTTGAGGTTTACGGATCAAATGGTATGCTATTATCATTTGAGTTCCGAGAAGTTAATGTGTCTATCTAGAAATCACGCAGGTAAACGCACTCGTGTATGCATGCTTGATGTTAAGAATCATGGAGGATGAGCACAAGGTATGAATATGGGACACGGGCACCCGGTAAGTCCGTAGCTAATAAAACACCTTCGGGCGAAGCAACATGGGTACTAAAACTACCCACATGAAGTGTGGTTGCAAATCAAGTAAGTTATTTCCACAACTATGTCTAATGCGCGCTAATGCGCTTAGAATCAACTAAAACAAGTGAAAACTTGAGAAAGGATGAAACTCTAAGTCCGGAAGGACTTAGAGGTTTTTAAACAAGTCATTGAGTCAAAAACATTGGATTTGAAACAAGAAGTTTCGCCACGAATGGCTAAATTGAAAGATTTGATCATGAGGGGCATTTTGGGGATTTAAAGGATTAATAAAGGTTGAATTCTAAGAATCTAAGTCGTAATGAAACAAATCGGACAAACACTTTAGTTGATCAAGTGTATAATGACTTGACAACATAAACTAGATGCATTGCGCATGGTCAAATGGTGTTTGGATAAGTTAAATGTCTAAATGGGTCAAATTGGGTAAAAGTCGCCATAAACATTCAAAACTAAGAACCGGATCATGGCGACATAAACCGGACCATAATTTCAGTCAAACAAAGGTTTATTTAGTCGGCGAGTCATTACTTAGGCTTCGGGAATCATCAAATGCGGTTGCGACATGATTCCCATGCTTAAAAATCACCAAAATCACATCAGAAGCTTCGAGCGGCCGCTCACAGAGGCCGAGCGGCCGCGCGCTTTGACCTGCACGTCAGCACGAACTTTAAAATTGCGTATAAAATCGTAGAAAAATCGTTAGGAGGTGTTCTTTATATGCCTGGAAAGCTCTCGGAGCGTAGAACAATTCTCATTTGAAAGTCGAAGTCGGATTTTGGGTTTTAGAAGGGGTAAAAGCGATCCGAACAGCTGCTGCGCAAAAGTTGCAGCAGTTTGTTCTCCTGATAAAGGGCCGTTGGGCCTGGTTCGTTCCGTTTCGACGTGTAACGACTCTCACACTAGTTCAAATGTATTATTGACAACCCACTAACCATTCTTTGTGTGATGGTGCTAGGTAAACATTCAAGGGACGACCCGGAGCAAGGATCAAGTCGCGAGAAGAACCGAACACGCCCGAACACTCATCAAGCTTCCGCACTAGAATCTAAGGAACTCCCGTTAAAACGCAACATCTTAAAATATGTTTCAACTATTAAAAAGTAAAATTTGTGTGAATCAAACATGTATTTGATCTTAATGGGTTGACTTATAAAGAAAATTTCAAAGTTTTAATCGGGAGTGGTTTTTAGTTAAGGTCAAAACCCGTAAGATTAGGCAATAATTGCGTGATTACGGGTTAGGGTCTTACAAGTGGTATCAGAGCCATAGGTTTGAGGGATCCGAGTGTCGGGAAGGATACTTGGACTCAAACCGTGCGCTCAAAGTGTTGAAGGGTGTTCGGTTCAAGACTTGATCGAGGAATCCGGTAAGTAATACCTATAATGACCATCCGTTTTGATCGGAAATTGTTATAGGTAATCAATAGTTATATCGTGTAGGTTAGGTACTCATGGGGCCTATCCAAAAGATTGATTCGGGCAACGATAATCTCGTATAACAAGAATTCTAACATCACTATTGCAGTGATGCATACTAATAATGAAATGTCATGTTACTAATTAATTGAAATTATAAATGTGACAGGGATGATAACATCTTATTTGATCGAGAGAGGATCAAATGATTCACCAAACGAGGTTGTAGAGGTTTCGGGAGCACGGCTGATAGCATGCTCACTAAGGACCAAGTCAAGTAACGACTCGGGCTAATGGATCAGTAACGAAAGGGAACACGGGAGCAAGTATCAAACAGGTACATGCTCGAAACCATAGTAGGTGCATTAGTATGCAATTATCACCTGAAGAGTGGTAATTGCATATGCAAGCAATAGGAAAAATGTGAAAGGTGCATAGTTCACGATAATGAACGATCAATGCACAAACTTAACTTGAACATCGAGACCGGGTTGGGGGTAATCATCCCAAACTAATGTTTAGAAAGGCGTTGTGATCATACCAATGAGTGTGATCACACAAAGCTTATTAAATTGAAAACACATCGCTTTTTCTTAATGGATGAAGGTAAAACCTAACATTGAATAATTTATCAAGGAAGAGTTTTACCAAGTCAAATAAGGGACACAAGCATGAGTTGAAGCCTTGCTTACATAGGATGTGATGTACTAATTATAACAAGTCCATGTGTATCATATGCGGATTGCTTACCCTGGCCAGGTAAGTGTTAAACGTATGATACTATGGGTTTCTTACAATTGATACATATACAACCTATGTAACAAGGTCTAAGTAAGTGTGAGGTGTCGGGACAATCATGGATTAGTCAAATATGGCCCGAAGGGCCATGATAAACAGAGAGGCAAGGAAAAACCAAGGTATAAGCGACCCGTGGGGATCGTAGAGGCCGAGGTATTGCTTCAGTAAATCAATCATAACTACGGTTTTGGTTGATAAATCATAAACAACGGACATGGGCCGTGATAAATCCATGGGTCAACTGGACTTTCGAGTCAGTGACAATTATAAACTAATAAGCCAAGGTATAAGCAATCCCGAGCGGGTTGTAGAGACCAAGGCAGTTGCACTCTCAATCAAAGTCATGAACTTGGTTGAATAAAAGTGCAAAAACATGATCATAAACAACGGTCTTGGGCCGTGACAAATCAGTAAATCATTCAACCCTCGGGTTAAGGATGAGAAAGTGTAAACTGCAACAACATTAGATTGTATTGTTGGTACGATTTAATACAAAACATAATAACGGTTGGATTGTATAGTTATTACAATCTGATGCAAACCGTGATAACAGGAAATTAGTCGATACAATACGTAGTAATGACTATTCGAAACCACGTTTTATGAAAAGAAAACCGACCTCAACTTATATTGAGATCGGTAAATCAGAAAAAGGATTTTTAGAAAATAATCATTCTAAATAAATACATGATTTGAACTCTGAAAACTCAAAAGTCTTTAAACGGGTCGGTTGGGGCAATGACCACCAATCGAGTTAGCAAAACGGGAACTTGGGTAAACCAAATAAATGGCAAATTCTTAAAGTAAGGATTAGCCAAAGAAAGGAAAATGTTAGTGTAAAGCAAGGTTGTTATAATATTATAGCAAACCAAAAAGAAACAAGGATTGGATTCGGGGGTGAATCCAAGAAGCTAGAAAACGGCTATGTTAAAAAGTCGGGCTAGTCTTGGGAACCAAGACAAATTACTTGTTAGTAATAGAAGCATAGATCTGTATGTGTATGCATGCTACAATCGAGTATTACAGTAGATGCTCTAAGGTGCATGATAGAATGGCCCCTTAAAACATTACATCATTCGGGATAATAGTAGACGGGGATAGTCTACGGATCTAGGGAAAACCTATGAAGAACATAAGTAGCTAAAATGTCGGGTAGGGGGTAAGTATGTAGATATTGCCCCTAGTTAACCGAAATAATAGGATGACTCAAGTCGTATTATGAAAGCTAAGGCTTCCATATAATAAAAGTTAGAAAGCCGAGTAAAGGGATACAAACAATAAGTATATAGTACTACTCGTTAGACTATAGAATGTCAAGGGATTGAGCGATGCACAAACTTGATTAGAGACACTAAGGTTCTTTGGTGTAACCAAAGCAACAACACAAGAAAGGTTTCGAGGACGAAACCTCTTTAAGGGGGGTAGACTTGTAACACCCCAAAACCATTCGTTCGCCTAACTACGCCATTAGGCGTGATTAGCAACATATTTACACGAGACTTAGAGTATAAGAATATAGGTTATATTCTAGTATGGAAATAACCTAGTTAATAATATTATGTTTATAAATTAATAAAAGGTGTTTGAAACTAGCTTATGAGTTAGTTTTTATACGAAAATGACACTCGGGGATATTTGGAGGGACTATAGTTGCCAATGTGG
Organism: Ambrosia trifida; assembly: GCA_028751855.1. NCBI lineage: Eukaryota > Viridiplantae > Streptophyta > Magnoliopsida > Asterales > Asteraceae > Ambrosia > Ambrosia trifida. Next base: position 22,973,852 of record CM054125.1, on the reverse strand, counting down.
TAAAACTAGTTTTATTAATAAAATTTAATAAAATCAAAAACACACTTGTGTGTGTGTGTTGATCGATCTCCACATCAGGAGATCAAACTCCTTCACCAACCAAACCTTAAACCTCCAATTTCTTGCTCCAACTCAAGGCAAATCAAAGGGGAAGCCTATGCATTACACAAAAACGAAGTATCTAAGGTTCAATCACCCTAAGGTACCTTTTATTTGGCTTAATTTGATGTAAGATTCATTCTTGATCATGGTGAAAAACTAGGGTTTTCACAAAAACGTGAAGGTTTATGTTGATGGAGGTTTTTCTAACCTTAGGGAACCTCAATCAAGTCTAATTTGGTTATGAATTTCATTTTAATTGTGTATTTGATTATACTCATATGATTATGTGAATATGTGAAAATTGGGGTTTCACCTCTAGGTTGAAACCCTTTATGTTTAATGATTTAGTTAACTCTTAGGAGTTTTCTTAATGAGGAATTTTGGCTAAAAAGCCTAAATAACATGTTATGATGTCAATTGGACAATCGGTTGTGCTTTGGTTAAACTTAGAATGTTGAAAACTAAGTATATTGGTGGATGCACACCAAGTGTTTGATGAAATGCCTAGATGAGTTAATCTTAACTAGACATGTAAGAAAATGGCTATGGATTTAGCTAGAAATGATAATGAATACATGATGTTATGGATAGTGAACAAAATTCCATATTATGTATTCTAATAGACAAGTTTGACTCATCCCCAAGTTAGGTACAACCAAGAGGGAGCAAACGGGTCAAACGGATGCAAGGCGAATACTTATGGAAACAAGAATGGATGCGAGGTAAGTTTTACTTACACCAATGTACTATAACATAGCTTAATTCTTGTAGATATTAGTCTTAAATCTTGAATGTGTGATAAAGATAAACCCCAAGGGGTAGAAGCTATTAATGGGTCACCTTATGTGCACTCAATACAAAACGTGGTTTATGACCTTAATCAGGACAATGTGTTATGACCAAATGGTGAAATCCATCAAACGGGTCAATAAATAAAGATATGTGAAAAATGATGTTTTAATCTAAATGAAAGCATTTGAATGAAGCCGTTAAGAATGGTGTTAAACGGGTCAAGTTGGTGTCACTTGAACCATAATAAAAACTTGGGTAACATAGTATCATGAACTATGGGTCTAAACGGGTCATATGGTGAATTCGTCATCATTTAAGTCAACACTTGATGCTTGTTTTCCAAGCATTGAGATTCTTGAGGTTTACGGATCAAATGGTATGCTATTATCATTTGAGTTCCGAGAAGTTAATGTGTCTATCTAGAAATCACGCAGGTAAACGCACTCGTGTATGCATGCTTGATGTTAAGAATCATGGAGGATGAGCACAAGGTATGAATATGGGACACGGGCACCCGGTAAGTCCGTAGCTAATAAAACACCTTCGGGCGAAGCAACATGGGTACTAAAACTACCCACATGAAGTGTGGTTGCAAATCAAGTAAGTTATTTCCACAACTATGTCTAATGCGCGCTAATGCGCTTAGAATCAACTAAAACAAGTGAAAACTTGAGAAAGGATGAAACTCTAAGTCCGGAAGGACTTAGAGGTTTTTAAACAAGTCATTGAGTCAAAAACATTGGATTTGAAACAAGAAGTTTCGCCACGAATGGCTAAATTGAAAGATTTGATCATGAGGGGCATTTTGGGGATTTAAAGGATTAATAAAGGTTGAATTCTAAGAATCTAAGTCGTAATGAAACAAATCGGACAAACACTTTAGTTGATCAAGTGTATAATGACTTGACAACATAAACTAGATGCATTGCGCATGGTCAAATGGTGTTTGGATAAGTTAAATGTCTAAATGGGTCAAATTGGGTAAAAGTCGCCATAAACATTCAAAACTAAGAACCGGATCATGGCGACATAAACCGGACCATAATTTCAGTCAAACAAAGGTTTATTTAGTCGGCGAGTCATTACTTAGGCTTCGGGAATCATCAAATGCGGTTGCGACATGATTCCCATGCTTAAAAATCACCAAAATCACATCAGAAGCTTCGAGCGGCCGCTCACAGAGGCCGAGCGGCCGCGCGCTTTGACCTGCACGTCAGCACGAACTTTAAAATTGCGTATAAAATCGTAGAAAAATCGTTAGGAGGTGTTCTTTATATGCCTGGAAAGCTCTCGGAGCGTAGAACAATTCTCATTTGAAAGTCGAAGTCGGATTTTGGGTTTTAGAAGGGGTAAAAGCGATCCGAACAGCTGCTGCGCAAAAGTTGCAGCAGTTTGTTCTCCTGATAAAGGGCCGTTGGGCCTGGTTCGTTCCGTTTCGACGTGTAACGACTCTCACACTAGTTCAAATGTATTATTGACAACCCACTAACCATTCTTTGTGTGATGGTGCTAGGTAAACATTCAAGGGACGACCCGGAGCAAGGATCAAGTCGCGAGAAGAACCGAACACGCCCGAACACTCATCAAGCTTCCGCACTAGAATCTAAGGAACTCCCGTTAAAACGCAACATCTTAAAATATGTTTCAACTATTAAAAAGTAAAATTTGTGTGAATCAAACATGTATTTGATCTTAATGGGTTGACTTATAAAGAAAATTTCAAAGTTTTAATCGGGAGTGGTTTTTAGTTAAGGTCAAAACCCGTAAGATTAGGCAATAATTGCGTGATTACGGGTTAGGGTCTTACAAGTGGTATCAGAGCCATAGGTTTGAGGGATCCGAGTGTCGGGAAGGATACTTGGACTCAAACCGTGCGCTCAAAGTGTTGAAGGGTGTTCGGTTCAAGACTTGATCGAGGAATCCGGTAAGTAATACCTATAATGACCATCCGTTTTGATCGGAAATTGTTATAGGTAATCAATAGTTATATCGTGTAGGTTAGGTACTCATGGGGCCTATCCAAAAGATTGATTCGGGCAACGATAATCTCGTATAACAAGAATTCTAACATCACTATTGCAGTGATGCATACTAATAATGAAATGTCATGTTACTAATTAATTGAAATTATAAATGTGACAGGGATGATAACATCTTATTTGATCGAGAGAGGATCAAATGATTCACCAAACGAGGTTGTAGAGGTTTCGGGAGCACGGCTGATAGCATGCTCACTAAGGACCAAGTCAAGTAACGACTCGGGCTAATGGATCAGTAACGAAAGGGAACACGGGAGCAAGTATCAAACAGGTACATGCTCGAAACCATAGTAGGTGCATTAGTATGCAATTATCACCTGAAGAGTGGTAATTGCATATGCAAGCAATAGGAAAAATGTGAAAGGTGCATAGTTCACGATAATGAACGATCAATGCACAAACTTAACTTGAACATCGAGACCGGGTTGGGGGTAATCATCCCAAACTAATGTTTAGAAAGGCGTTGTGATCATACCAATGAGTGTGATCACACAAAGCTTATTAAATTGAAAACACATCGCTTTTTCTTAATGGATGAAGGTAAAACCTAACATTGAATAATTTATCAAGGAAGAGTTTTACCAAGTCAAATAAGGGACACAAGCATGAGTTGAAGCCTTGCTTACATAGGATGTGATGTACTAATTATAACAAGTCCATGTGTATCATATGCGGATTGCTTACCCTGGCCAGGTAAGTGTTAAACGTATGATACTATGGGTTTCTTACAATTGATACATATACAACCTATGTAACAAGGTCTAAGTAAGTGTGAGGTGTCGGGACAATCATGGATTAGTCAAATATGGCCCGAAGGGCCATGATAAACAGAGAGGCAAGGAAAAACCAAGGTATAAGCGACCCGTGGGGATCGTAGAGGCCGAGGTATTGCTTCAGTAAATCAATCATAACTACGGTTTTGGTTGATAAATCATAAACAACGGACATGGGCCGTGATAAATCCATGGGTCAACTGGACTTTCGAGTCAGTGACAATTATAAACTAATAAGCCAAGGTATAAGCAATCCCGAGCGGGTTGTAGAGACCAAGGCAGTTGCACTCTCAATCAAAGTCATGAACTTGGTTGAATAAAAGTGCAAAAACATGATCATAAACAACGGTCTTGGGCCGTGACAAATCAGTAAATCATTCAACCCTCGGGTTAAGGATGAGAAAGTGTAAACTGCAACAACATTAGATTGTATTGTTGGTACGATTTAATACAAAACATAATAACGGTTGGATTGTATAGTTATTACAATCTGATGCAAACCGTGATAACAGGAAATTAGTCGATACAATACGTAGTAATGACTATTCGAAACCACGTTTTATGAAAAGAAAACCGACCTCAACTTATATTGAGATCGGTAAATCAGAAAAAGGATTTTTAGAAAATAATCATTCTAAATAAATACATGATTTGAACTCTGAAAACTCAAAAGTCTTTAAACGGGTCGGTTGGGGCAATGACCACCAATCGAGTTAGCAAAACGGGAACTTGGGTAAACCAAATAAATGGCAAATTCACAGAGGCCGAGCGGCCGCGCGCTTTGACCTGCACGTCAGCACGAACTTTAAAATTGCGTATAAAATCGTAGAAAAATCGTTAGGAGGTGTTCTTTATATGCCTGGAAAGCTCTCGGAGCGTAGAACAATTCTCATTTGAAAGTCGAAGTCGGATTTTGGGTTTTAGAAGGGGTAAAAGCGATCCGAACAGCTGCTGCGCAAAAGTTGCAGCAGTTTGTTCTCCTGATAAAGGGCCGTTGGGCCTGGTTCGTTCCGTTTCGACGTGTAACGACTCTCACACTAGTTCAAATGTATTATTGACAACCCACTAACCATTCTTTGTGTGATGGTGCTAGGTAAACATTCAAGGGATGACCCGGAGCAAGGATCAAGTCGCGAGAAGAACCGAACACGCCCGAACACTCATCAAGCTTCCGCACTAGAATCTAAGGAACTCCCGTTAAAACGCAACATCTTAAAATATGTTTCAACTATTAAAAAGTAAAATTTGTGTGAATCAAACATGTATTTGATCTTAATGGGTTGACTTATAAAGAAAATTTCAAAGTTTTAATCGGGAGTGGTTTTTAGTTAAGGTCAAAACCCGTAAGATTAGGCAATAATTGCGTGATTACGGGTTAGGGTCTTACATGTTTAAACAAGTAAAAATAAATCTTCCTTTACTTGATGCAATAAAACAAGTACCAGCATATGCTAAATTTTTGAAAGAATTGTGTACGCAAAAGAGGCAACAAAAGAAAAAATGCCTAAGCGGGTAAATGTTACGGGTCAAGTGAGTGCAGTTTTAAGTGGGGAGCTTCCTCCTAAGCTTCAAGATCCGGGCACGCCATTAATAAACATTCAAGTTGGTAATTTTCAAATGGCAAAGGCGTTGCTAGATCTTGGAGCCGGGGTGAGTATTTTACCGGGTGGGTTGTATGATCAATATGACTTTGGTCCATTAGCTAGGGTGGAGACAACGGTTGTTTTAGCCGATTTGTCCCATAACTTACCCTGGGGAATGATTCAAAATGTCATTGTAAAAATTGATGAATTTTATTACCCGGTTGACTTTTTGGTATTGGATTACTCATCCGCAGATTCAAAACAGCAACAAAATGTCATATTGGGTCGACCATTTTTGAACACCGCGCATGCGGTAATTGATTGTAGATTTGGCACGGTCGACATGACATTTGGAAACCGGAAAATGTGTTTAAATGTTTTTACTAACAATACTAATGATTCCGGTGTTGAAGAATGTTTTATGGCATATGTCATCGAGGGATGCAATCCATGTGAGTATGAGAAAGATGGAATGGAATTGTGTGCTTGTAATTTTTCTGAACAGGTACATGCTTTTGATTTGGAGAGTGAAGAAGAAAAGCAAGATGTGCTAGCATTGCAGGAGGGTCGACCACGGTCTCACCATTTTGATAGTTTGCCAGTGGAGATTAATTCGGGCACCAAACCCTCATTAGAAGTACCACCAAAGTTGGAGCTGAAAGACTTGCCGAGCCATTTGAAGTATGCTTTTCTAGGGGATAATGACACATTACCGGTCATTATTGCCTCTAATTTGGAGATGGCTCAAGAGCAAGCTTTGTTAGAAGTGTTGAAAGAGAACAAAGGGGCTATTGGGTGGACGATTGCCGATCTCAAAGGAATTAGTCCATCCATTGTGATGCACAAGATTATCACCAATGAAGATGCAAAGCCCACAAGAGAAGCGCAAAGACGGTTGAATCCTAACTTAAGGGAGGTAGTTAAAAAGGAGGTAATTAAGTGGTTAGATGTGAGAATTATTTATCCAATTTCGGATAGCTCTTGGGTAAGTCCTACTCAAGTGGTACCTAAGAAGTCCGGCATTCAAGTAGTCAAAGATGAAAGTGGTGAACAAATAGCCACTCGACCCGTAACCGGGTGGCGAGTGTGTATTGACTACCGCAAATTAAATGCCGCCACTTCTAAGGATCATTTCCCACTTCCTTTTATTGACCAAATTATTGAAAAATTATCGGATCAAAAATACTATTGCTTCTTAGATGGGAATTCGGGGTACAATCAAATTGCAATTCACCCGGATGACCAACACAAGACCACCTTCACTTGTCCCTATGGTACTTTTGCCTTTAGGCGGATGCCACTTGGCTTGTGTAATGCACCGGCTACTTTTCAACGATGTATGATGAGTATTTTCTCGGACATGGTTGGAGAGTCGCTTGAAGTGTTTATGGATGATTTCTCAATATTTGGCACTAGCTTCGAATCTTGTCTCAACGAGTTACAAAAAGTTTTAAAAAGATGTGTTGAGAAAAATTTAGTACTTAGTTGGGAGAAAAGCCATTTCATGGTGCAAGAGGGAATTGTGCTAGGTCACGTGATTTCGGAGAGAGGTATGGAGGTGGACAAGGCAAAAATTCGAGTTATTTCATCATTGCCACCACCAAAGAATGTGAAAGGGGTAAGGTCATTTTTGGGACATGCGGGTTTTTATAGACGTTTTATTAAAGGTTATAGTGTCATTACCAAACCTTTATGTAATTTGCTTTTGAAAGATGTTCCATTTGACTTTACTAATGAATGTTTGCAAGCTTTCACTGTTTTGAAGGAACACTTGGTCAAGGCTCCTATTTTGCAACCACCGGATTGGTCGAAGCCATTTGAGATTATGTGTGATGCAAGTGAAACTACAATTGGAGCAGTTTTGGGCCAAAGAGTTGATAAAAAGCCGGTGGTGATTTACTATGCGAGCAAAACTTTATCCGAAGCGCAACTGAATTACACCACAACCGAAAAAGAATTATTAGCGGTGGTGTATGCTTTGAATAAATTTCGTTCGTATATTTGGGGGAGCAAAGTGGTGGTATACTCGAATCATAGTGCGGTTCGTTATTTGATGAAAAAGAAAGATGCCAAGCCACGCTTGATTCGGTGGGTTCTATTGTTGCAAAAGTTTGATGTGGAAATTCGGGACAAGAAAGGAAGCGAAAATGTAGTGGCAGATCATTTATCTCGGATTCCCGTGGATAAAAATGATGATTTTGGAGAAATAAATGAGAGGTTTCCCGATGAGCAATTGATGGCGACATTTGCTAGTCATGCACCGTGGTTTGCTCATTATGTTAACTATTTAGCCACGGGGGTCATTCCGGATCATTGGACCAAGAAACGAAGACAACAATTTATGGTCCAAGTGAAGCAATACATTTGGGATGAACCGGATTTATTCAAGATTGGACCCGATCAAGTGATTAGGAGATGTGTGCCCGAATCGAAAGTGAAAGATATTCTTACACATGCTCATTCATCCGCTTGTGGGGGGCATTTTAGTGGACACAAGACCGGCTACCGGGTTCTATCATGTGGGTTCTATTGGCCCACCATATTTAAAGATGCTTGCGAATTCGCCCGAAATTGTGTAAATTGTCAAAGGATGGGAAGTATTTCCAAGAGGGATGAAATGCCTCTACAACCAATCTTGATTGTAGAAATATTCGATGTTTAGGGCATTGACTTCATGGGTCCCTTCCCAAATTCTAATGGGTTTTTGTATATTTTGGTAGCGGTTGATTATGTTTCGAAGTGGATCGAAGCAATTGCTACAAGGACTAATGATCATTCGGTGGTTTGCAAGTTTGTGCAATCCAACATTTTCTCTCGTTTTGGTATTCCTAGAGTGATCATTAGTGATGGTGGGTCCCATTTTAAGAATTTCAATTTTGACAAGTTGTTGAAGAGATATGGAGTAAATCACCGGATTGCCACCCCGTACCATCCACAAACAAGTGGACAAGTTGAAGTTTCTAACCGTCAAATTAAAGAAATTCTCATGAAGACGGTTCGAGTTGATAGGAAAGATTGGTCGGGAAAGTTGGATGATGCTTTGTGGGCATACCGTACGGCTTACAAAACTCCGATTGGCACGACACCTTATCGGATGGTGTATGGGAAAGGTTGTCACTTGCCAATGGAGTTGGCGCATCGAGCACATTGGGCGATCACCACGGTAAATACGGATTATGATGAGGCGGGTCGAACGAGAAAGTTGCAATTAAGTGAATTGGAAGAGATAAGAGATGAGGCTTATGAAAGTGCATCGGCTTACAAAGACAAGTTGAAGAAAGTTCATGATGCCAAATTGAGGAAAAAGACTTTTGAAGTGGGGCAAAGAGTGTGGTTGTACAATTCGAGGTTGAAGATGTTTGCAGGCAAGTTGAAAAGTAAATGGATGGGTCCATACATCGTTTGCAGGATTGGTAAATTCGGTGAAGTTGAAATATTAGATGAAAGCACCAATAAGCAACAAACGGTGAATGGACACCGCTTGAAGCCATAGTTGGATGGAAGTGACATCAATGCTTTGGAGATGGATAAAGCGGGCTATTTCTTAAGCCCGGTGGAAGAAGTGCAACCATGAGAGGCCAGGTTTGGTGGTGTAAATAGTTAGCATTTATTTTATTTTTTGTTTGTGTGTGTTCGAAATCCGTGTTTGAAACAAGTGTGGGGACGTTCCGGTCACGAAACGGTTCTTGCATTGTGTTGAGGACAACACGGGATTTTCGAGGGGGTAGGGTACTTTTCATGTTTTTCAAAGTACTAATTTTTAGTAGAAAAAAAAAAAAAATTTCCCAGGTCTACCGTACCCTTACGGCCCAGCCGTAGGGTTACGGTGAACATAGAAACCTTACGGCCATTCACGTCTGCCCTACGGTGAAGAAAAAGGGGGTTTAACCCACCGTAAGGGTACGGTCCTACCGTAACCCTACGGTGGACCCTGTGCAGCAGCGAGTTGTATAAAAAAAATAAAAAAAATTTCTTTGACCTTTGCAACATAAAACCGCCGGGTCTTTCATTTATTTCTTCCATGTAACTTTTTCATTCTTCTTCTTCTTCTTTTCTTTAACCCTCAAGAACACCCATCTTTTCCAATCTTTAATCAACCATAAAACCCTCAATCCTTCACCAAATCTAGTGATTCTTGGGTCTATCTTGACTTAAATTTCATCTAGTTCTTGATTTTGGGAAGGAAATTACACGAAAAACACTTTAAGTGGGTCGGATTCTAAACCCTAGAACCCGAAAAATTGGGGATTTTTCTTGTTTTCTTGTGTTCTAGCATCTTCTAATCCAAGGTATGTATCTTATTTTCTTCGTTTTCATGCTCCATTGTAAGATTTTTAGGTTTTTGTTTTTGCTTAGTTTTTTTTTTACCCACTTGCTTGTTAATAATGTAGTATGTAAATAGTGTTGTTTGATGATAATGTGGTAGTAGAAGTGTTGTTGAGATGAAAATTGTGAGTTTTTGGTAATGTTATGATTATAGAGGCGTCATGCCCAATTTTTGTCAAACCAAAGAAGAAATGTATGTTCAATAACATCTACTACCATAGTAACAAGCAAGTGTGGGGATGTTTTGTCATGTTGGCTAATGTGTTTTGTTTTGTTTGTTTTTGGTTTCTTTGTTTGTTTGTGCATTGTATAGGGAAATGGCACGCACGGGTGAAGCCACTGGGTCAAGTTCATCTGCTGCAAAGGCTAAGGGAAAGCAACCGGCTCAGTAGTACAAACGAAGGAAGTATGTTTCTCACAATACTGAGTCTGATGTAGAGATGGAACAAGCACCGGAGCCACCAAGGTTAGACCCGGCTGATAAGCCGGAATGGAAGACTGGCCATTTGAACGCAAAACCAAGGATCTGGCAAGCTACTTTATTTCATGATCAACTTAAAAAGTTGTCAGATCGGCCAGGGGCATTTATTTATGAAAGAGAGGTGAGCAGAAAAGACTTCGAACCATTTGGGGTTTTTGATAGATTTAAGGCGCTAGGATGGGAAGCTGCACTTTACTGCTATGATCAAGAAGAGAGGAGGGTATATTTGGATGAGGTAGAGGAATGGATGGCAACATTAAGATGTCCGAGATATGATTCACCCTCAAAGATGAAGCTAATCGGTGAAGTAAATGGGATAGAGGTGGAAATGTCTTACGAGACATTACGAAGGCTTGCAAAGTTTGACAGTTTACCGGCGAAAGAATATAAGAACCCGAGCATCGACGAGTTGTTAATTAATCCAGACAAGCATCCACGTTGGATGGACATGTTGAGTGATTTATTTTTGCCGGGTACTTATCATGGTACCTTATATCGAAAGAATTTGAAGATAGAGCCTAAACTGTTGCTGAATTTCACCATCTTGAATGTATTACCGAGACGTGCTGATAAGGAACAAGTGCGTTTTTCCGAGGTTCCTATTTTATATGCTTTGACGCACGGTGGTCCGAAATTCTCTTTTCGGTACTTGGTCTTGAATCATGTGTGGATATGTAGAAATTCACCGGAGAGGACAATCATTCCTTATTGTCGAATAATTACTGGGTTGTTGAAGCAGCAAGGTGCGATCACTGACGAAGATGAAGGAAGAAAAAGGAAAAAATTCAAACCTATTGATCTAGCAATAATGGGTTCTGGTTGGGTGTATTCTGAGTCCGAAAGATACCATAAATTGAAAAGTGGAGGTCAAAGGTGGAGAATGTTAAAGAAAGATGCGCGGGCACTTTTGCCCGGGGAAGAGGATGAAGCCAAGAGTGGAGGTGAAGCGCCACCAAGTGATGATGAAGAGTACGAAGACAATCCGGCGGGAGGACATTTGGATATAGGCCAAGGGAGTTCGAGTGGATACCATGGTGGAGGATTTTATGATTTTACCGAGAGGGCGTATGTGGATGGTTGGGCCTTTGGGGGATCGATGCAGGAGGTAATTGAAAGTCAGCGGCCCCCAACCTCGGTATTTGATACTTGGTCGGGTTCGGAACGAACATTGTTTGATCATCAAACAATGATGGGAGCTAGCATGGAGCGAAGGATGCAACAAGGTTTTGATCGTCAAGAATTATGGAACCGTGGACACGCTTACGCTCAGCAAGTGGAGATTAATCACAGATACATTGATGATCAGAATAGGAGAATGAATGATGATTGGCATGCGGGGAGACCCGTAGTCGCAAATCCACAACCGGTGGATTACGGGTCCCTACCGCCGTATGATGGAAGCATCTCCTATCCGACCCCACCAATCCACCATTCCCAATGGGTCAACCCACAGCAGCAACAGCAACCCACAGATCAAGGAGGAAGCAGTGATGGAGCATTCGGCTTTGACGAATGGAATGATTTGTTCACTTCGGTGTTCGGGCCGCCTCAGCCGCGCTACTACTAATCAGGTCGTGCTTCTTGTACATAGCTTTTTGTTTGTTTGTTTATGTTTGTGTTTTTACCTTTGGGTTTCGGGTGGTTGGGTGGTGTATTGAATCATGTTGAATTGTTGATGAGTTCGGGTTGTGGTAGTAGGATGTGTGTTTTTGTTAAAAAATGAAAAATCTAAAAAAATTACAAAATGAAAAAAAAAATACAAAAAGAAATTTGTGGTTTGAGTATATGAGCGTTTCTTTCCAAAGCCATGCATTGGGACAATGCATCCCAAGTGTGGGGATGGGAGGAAATTTTTGGAGAATTTAAAAAAAAAAAATTGTGAGGTCAAGTGCAATGTTGTAAAAATTGGAACACCTTGATTTAACCCCAATTAGACACACCGGCAACCCTTAATGCCCGTTTCTTTTTCTTGGTGAGAGTTGAAGCCACATATGTTAATAAATAAATTCTTCCTTTGTGAGAGTGGCAATGGGTGGGGGTGCGCTAGAACTTGTGCCTGAATACAGCTTGAATCCTTGATTGGGCATGGGTGTAGAAATGATAAGGGCATTAGGTAGCCTCATCATCTGAGTGCGAGTGTGGGTTTTTGGAGGGTTGGACCTCATACATTACAAATATGTGCAAGGTAGCGAGAGGGGCGGGGGTTTGGACATTTAGTTGCCCATTTTTGAGCCTTAAAGCCTATTGTTTGATAACCCTTAAACTAGCTCCTAAATTTTACCCAACTTGACCCGGTCTTTTGTGTTTGGTTTATTTTTATATTAATAGTGTTATTGAAGTGTTGAGTTTAGTATGTGTTAGTATGTTTATGTAATTTGTTTGGCATGAGAAAAGAAAAAAAAAATAGAAAAAAAAATGAAAAAGAAAAAAAATGAAAAAGAAATGAGAAAAAGAAAAGAAAAGAAAGAGCAAGTTAAGTTATGTTATGTGTTTGTATATAGTAGTGTTTCTTTGTTCGCGTGTGTTTGTGTTGCAATAAAAAGACCGGGTAAAGTTTGCGCTACTTATATATATCCTATTCCCTACCTTCACACCTAGCCAAGTTACAACCGTTAAGTCCCTTGATTTATACTCATGTTCATGTTAGGAGGATGATTGATTTAGGTACAAGCTTATGGCTGTGCAACCACCCGTTTGCCTTTTGTGTGTCTAGCTTATCTTTGCTAGAGCTTACTTGATACCGAGAGGAGAGATATTGTGAGGGGTGTGTTGATCGGGGTGTTGAGGATGGGTTAGTACAAGGATTGCACATTTAACTTGACTTTGAAATGATCGCTTATTTGTGGAAAGAAGTTGTAGTAGATTGCTTGGGACAAGCAATGGGTAAGTGTGGGGATGTGACGGGTGGTTCAACGAACACCCTTTAATAGTGTTAAAACGTTTATTTTATCCACATTTATTCGTGTTATTGCTTGGAATTGGGTAACTACGGTTGCTTTGGTTGCAGGTGTAATAAGGAGTTAAAAATGACGGAATACGGGCTTGGGAATGGACCGGAACGCATTGGAACAAGGTGGAAAGGAAGAAAGAAAAAAAATGAAGTTTCCACAGGCCCACCGTACCCTTACGGCCCAGCCGTAGGGTTACGGTGGCTGCAGAGAACAAATGGCCACCGTATGGCAGGCCCAAACGACCGTTAAGATTTGAAACCCACCGTACCCTTACGGTGGGACCGTAGGGGTACGGTGGCCCCTGCACATTTGTGTAACTCCTTCTTTAAAGAGCACTTAATGGTGACTTATCATTATCACTTCCACTTGCAACGTTTCTAATCACATCTTGGGCGATTTTTGGCTAAAAAGAGACATTAGAGACTTATCACAAACATTGGTTTTAGCTTTTGATTCATATGAACATTTCTATGGTTGTTATGATGATTAATCAAGTCATGCTTGGCTAGAACTTTTGATGATCATCTTTGGTGAAGTTTTTCTTAAACTCTTTTATGTTTGTTCCTTTCATTTCTAGAACAATAATTTAGTACATGTTTGCTTGATTATTGTGGTGCTTGAACAATTACTTGTAGTAGTTAATCAATTTCTCAATTTCTAGTCTTAATCGTACGTTCTTGGTGTTGTTAACAATCGGGATATTGCGGGAAGGATTTGGGTTGGATAATTGATTAATTGGTCATCGGGAAACAACCTCGCATTGCTATAATCCGAGTACTTCGTTCCCTTTTATCACAATAATTGTTTAAACACGAGTTATGTCTATGTAACTCTTTCTAGTGGAACTTTTGCATAAAGGTTTAAGGAAAATGGATCCAAGGATGGTCATTGTTTGTTAATTGGAAGAACAAAACCCATTTCAAATCATTAATTTAGTTTTCTTTTTATTAAGTTTAAATCTAAATCAATCAACAACTCTTTGATTTTTAATTTTGTTAGTGGTTAAATATTAGTTAAATCGTAAAGTTATTAGTTTACACGCATTCCACAAACTCCCTGTGTTCGATACCTTCTTGCCACTATTTATTAGTTGTAATTGGGAAATTTTACGTGTACCACGACAAGCATGTCAATAAAATAGAACCAAAGATCCTTTGTGTGATTGGTAGTATAAAATCTACCTCGTTTTTGTGGTTAAAGAATTGATCCCAATTTAAAGACTTATGTTGGGATGATTGGTGTAATAACCCTTTGTACATGTTATTGATTAGGGTGTTTGTCCTTGCTTTGAGAACTTCCCCTTGTATTTAATGAAAGTCAATGTTCAAAAAAAAAAAAAAAAAAAAAAAAAAAAAAAAAAAACACACCCCTAATTATTAACACAAAAATGGTGACAACTAGACTCATCCAAATCATTTGTTTTAAGAGTAATATTTTTCGTTAAAAGATTATTAAAACTTGTAACATGTAAGAGTTTTGGTGTAAAGATAAATATTTGTCGTTCAAAAAAATATTTAATTATCTTAAATAATTATATATTTTGAAATTTCTTAACTTTGAGCTTTATTTTTTATCAATTAAAACTTGTGATTTTTATTTTAACCTACTTTTTTTATATTAAAAAAAATACAAATTAGATAACTGTTTAATTATCATATAGTTTTATACATTTATATAGGTTATTTTACATATTTCTCTTTAGCCTATAAATTAAATATTTATCAAACCCATGAAATAATATCTATGTTTTAGAAGAGGAAAATATATAATAGACTTTTTAAGTTGGATAAAAATATAATAAATGATCGTAGTATGGGGATATATGCAACTAATCCATTTATATATCTTACAACATCTACAATGATAGGGATGATATTTTCATACACAGGCTTGTTAAGATGACACGAAATGATACATTTTTAACAAGTTTCATCTTTGTCCTTAACAAGTTTTGGTTCTTAAAGAGGTCGACATGTTTATGACACGATAAAATGTATGTCATAACAAGTTAAAGACTTATTAATGACCTGCTTATTTTGTAGTGGATGTTATGATTTGACTTTATTGATTTTTGTTTTTAATTTGCAAAGTATTAATATGTTAAGGATTATGTATTTGTTAAGACTTTTATGAACTTTTGACAATTTTTATTTCACTAAACAACTTCCTAAATATGTGATATAAATTGTGTCCCTAAACATGTTTTTTAACAAATCGTTTCATGTTGACATATTTCTGAACATGTCATGTTTGTGTTTGGAAAAAATGACACGACAAATCATCGTGTCGAATTCGTGACTAGCATCTCAATTCATCGTGTCTTATCAAATCTTGTTTGACTGTTATGCCAGCCCTATTGGTTGATATAACAACTCATTGTTGTCAATGTAGAGATAAGAAACGGAGGAAACACTATGTGAGCGAAAACGCTCATGGATGAAGACTATGATAGGGGGAGGAAAGAGAAATTCGTCAATCTTCGTGGGGGGAGGGGGTTGTGAAATTTGTGCAGTCACAAGAGGCAACAAAGAACCATTTAATTTAAAACAAATATATATTAGACCATGTTTTGTGGTTAGAGGTGTACAAATCGAGTTTTTTTAAACCGAAGCCAGTTTATTAAACCATTTTTTTTGTAGGGGACAAACTAGTTTTTCTAAAACCCGTTCGGTTTCAAAACCATTTTTTTAATGAAAACCCCAAACCGGTATAACCGGTTGGGATCGGTTATGAAACCGTTTTTTTTTTTTTTTTTTTTTTCTAAAACAAGTTTTAAAACCGATTTTTTTTCTAGAGGGTGGACAACAAGAAAAAAGGTTAAAAAATCTAATTTTATAAAAACCAGTTTTGGTTTTTTCCCAGTTTTTTTTTTCAAAACCGGTTTTTTTGTACACCTCTAGTTGTGGTGAGGTGAAAGGTCAAAAAAGTTGTTTTTACGTGGCAACAACCTTTTTCATCTTTCACAACAATAAGATGTGAGAGTGTGAAATGTTGTGTGTGAGTAATAATAACAATAATTAAAAAAAAAAAAAGCAATCGTAAGGTTGCGCTTAATGATTGATTTGTAATATAATTAGTAATACAAAAAACCAACTCTTGCCCCCTTACATGTGTAGTTGCCCTCGCATACGTGCCCATCCGCCTCTTAGCACCCTTGTCTTGTGGTGGCAGCGCCCATCATGACAACCGAGGGGGAGTCCACGACGTACGTGCTTAGAGCATCTCCGCTGGGGTTAGATGTGGCGTGGTCTTTAATTTCAAACTCAATACACAGACCAATGTCCTCATTGGAGTGGGAGTCCGAATTGGTTGTGTCGGAATCCAAGGACTTCAACAGACCAAGCGTGTGGGCTCCATATCCAAACAATTCTCGTTTTGATATTTTACATAAAAGGTGGAGTATGATATGAAGGTTTGAAATTGTTTGAGTTTTTGATTTAAAATTTGATACGACTATTGAAATGAAAGTTCTGATGGTCTGAAATTATACCATTGGATTTGCTCTTCGGGTGGAAGGAGCGCCATACTTAGCCATTCCCAATTAAGAGGGTGTTTGGGATGGAGTTTGGAAATGCAAAAGTGCTTTTGGTTAGAAGTGTTTATTGGCTTATGACTTTTTGAAAATGAGTTTCAAAAAAAAAAGTGTTTGGATTAGCTTTTGGGATGAGAAACGTCAAAAAGTCAATAGATTGTCTTTTTTAAGTGTTTCGCTTAACTTATTGTGAATATTGGTTGTATGAGTGATAGATTTGTAATTTTTTTTTCCAAAAGTCAAAAGCCTTCTCAAAAACAGTTTTTTCACCCTTAAAAGCCAAAAATCAAACCAGAATGTGCTTTTGGGTTACACAAACAGTTTATTGGCTTATTAGCTTCTTGAAAAAGCCAACAAGTCTATAAGTTGTTTTGAAACTCAATCCCAAACACCCGCTTAGTACACACACGACCGAATAACATGGGTAACATGCCCCCTCCCCTCTAAGTAAGGGGATTGAGTATTTTTAAGGCACCACAAATCTATTAATTAGTTCGGGTATGAATAAAGGTTGACCCTCCACAAATCTATAATAAAATATTTTTATTAAATAAATTTAATTTTTTCATGAAAAAGATACGATTCCCTTATTCGCAGGTCAGGTCATGGTAGTTACGTGTAGATTCAAGGCTGTTTCAAAGTTCAAATGTGAACAACTTAGTGGTTTGGTCTAAACACTATTCAGTCTACGTCACATGTTTTCCATCCCCTACTTTTCATATCTATTTCCATTAAATTCCTCCAACCCAATATCCCTACTTATATCAACCAACCCACCTTCTTATTCATACAACATTCCAACCCAAACCCAACACTATGGCCAATGAAACAGTATCCTCCAAACTAGAACCATGGCATGATCTAACCGGCAAGGTAGTCATGGTCACAGGAGCCTCGTCCGGTCTCGGACGAGACTTCTGTCTAGACCTGGCCAAAGCCGGCTGCAGAATCGTTGCAGCCGCTCGCCGGGTTGACCGCCTTGTCTCCCTTTGCGATGAGATCAACCGACTCGGCCCAACAGGCGGTCACAATGTTCGAGCCGTGGCGGTCGAGCTTGACGTCAGTGCCAAGGGTCCCGTCATTGAAGCCTCCGTGAAAAAAGCATGGGAAGCATTTGGCCATATCGACGGGTTGATTAATAATGCCGGAGTTCGAGGTATCATTAATTAATTAATTAATAATAATAATAATAATAATAATAATAATAATAATAATAATAATAATAATAATAATAATAATAATAATAATAATAATAATAATAATAATGGGGAAAGATCCGGTACAAAGTGTTTTTTCGGTAAGAACTGTGAGAATCAAAGGAGTATATTTTTTTTTTATTTTTTTTTCAAATTTTTTTTTACCCATATTGTTAAACATGTATTATAGTATTGAAAACTAAAAAAAAAGAAATTTTTTTTTGGTGTAGAGTAATTACGTGTAGAGTAATTACATAATTACTCTAGTGTAAACTAATGTATTTACTTTTATGACGAAATTACACTAAAAAAAATTAAATTTTTTTTGTATTATTCATCTACAAAGAATGTTAAGCACATGGGAAAAAAAAATTCTAAAAAAAAATAAATTTTTTTTACCCCATTTGATTCTTACAGTTCTTATCGAAAAACAGTTTGTATTTGATCTTTACTCTTATAATAATATAGTATGCTTAATTAAATATTAGTCGTCTTTTTTAATTACGGATTTAAATACGAAGTTGACTTACAACTACAGGATGATGTCAATTTCGATAGCAGTTATATAAAATATATATTTTGTGGGAATTAATTAAATATAGGATTATTATTTGGGTGTCAGGTAGTTTGCATACACCTTTAGACTTGGTCGAAGACGAATGGGATAGTACCATGAGAACAAATTTAACGGGAACATGGTTGGTATCAAAATACATGTGTATACTTATGCGTGATTCCAAACAAGGAGGATCCATAATCAATATTTCGTCGATTGCGGGTCTTGATCGCGGTCAGTTGCCTGGAGCTCTCGCGTATGCTTCTTCGAAGACGGGTGTTAATACATTGACCAAGGTAATCTTGATTTTTTTTAAGAGTACATAAAACCTTTTTAAGTTGTTTTTCTTTGTGGGGTCTAAACTCTAAAGATTTGATGAATTGAACAGGTAATGGCTATGGAATTGGGCGTGTACAAGATAAGGGTGAACTCGATTAATCCGGGGCTTTTTAAGTCTGAAATCACCCAAGGTTTGATGGCAAAGGGATGGTTAGACAATGTGGCTAGAAAAACTGTTCCATTAAGGACATATGGCACGGCGGATCCGGCCTCAACCAGACTTGTTAGGTATTTGATTCATGACTCGTCTGAGTATGTAAGCGGCAATGTGTTCATCGTCGATGCGGGTGCAACACTGCCTGGTGTCCCGATTTTTTCTTCGCTTTAGATCCCAAAGGCAATTGAAGCAAGTTAATAACTTGTACGTGAGTTTCTATCATTGGAGAGATTTGGGGAGTATATGTTATAGTAAACAAAAATGAGAAATCATAATTTTTTATTTTTTTAAGGATGTTTGGATTTGTTACTATCAAAGATTAATCTTATTTTTTTTCAAAATATTTGGTGTCATACTAGTGAAAACTCCATGTAAATTGTAAAAGAACTAGTATTTTGTTGCCGCGCGTTGCGGCGGCACGCTGCGAGTTGAACATTGCAATAACACACAAAGTGTAAAACAAAATACGTAAGACACAATGTGTTACAAAAAATTCGTAAAACACAGTGCATAAAAAGACAATTGCTAAAAAGTATAAAACACAATTTTTTAACTCGGTTCAGAATAAAATTTATAACGAAACATGGACCAACTGGTAGCGCACACAATATAAGCATGAAAACGTATTCCATTTGACATTACTTGTTTTCCAAAAGTGAAAAAAGTTTACGTCGAAAAATAGACCAACTCGTATTTATACCAACACATATATGAAAATTCGCGCGTAAAAAATAGTTTTTTTCAAGTAAAGGTACGAAAAGAGGTAAACAAGAAATTTTCTAAAAGGAAAAAAGTTTAAATCAAAACGTAGATAACGTATTTATAACGACAAATATATAAAAATTCCCACGTAAAATCTTTAAACACGTCAATTAATTTGTTTTTTTTTTTAAAAGTAAATAGCTAACGAAGGGGTTATAAAGTAGTAGTCTAGGATTAAATTGTAATTATTAAAAGTTAAAGGTATAAAACCAAAGTAAAATTACAGGCTTAATATGACAAAGTTTGAAAGGATTAAATTATAATGATTTAAAGTTAAAGGTATAAAACCAAAGTAAAATTACAGGCTTAATATGACAAAGTTTGAAAGTTGGAGGGCCCAGTGAGATAATATCCACCGACATTACATTTTAATATAGATATAATTGGCTCAAGATGTGTTGCCCGACGGCCCTTGAACGTTAGAGCATGTTAATGAGTTAATTTGCGGCTCTATATTTTCTAAGGCTATGTTGCGTGAAATGGAGCCTCTAAGGCTTTATTGTGCCAAACTAGCGTCACATAGACATGAGCTTCATTCAATAATATTCATGCAATGTAATAACGTCGGTTTAATTAAAAAAAGGAAAAAGAGAAAACAAACAAAAAAAAATCTGATTAGTTGTGACAAACAGGGCCCACCTGATCATCTCGTTAACTATCGTTATCATGTTGACGAGCGTTTAATGACGCCCCCAATGACGCTCATGAAAATTGAAATAGGGAAAGGGACCATTCATTGTTTTGATGCTGAGGTAGAGGGGCAATAGTAGGGGTGTTCAAAATTCGATTTGAATTCGAAAAATTCGAAATTCGATTTAGTTCGATTCGATCACCAAGAATTCGATTCGATTATTAAGAATTCGAATTCGATTCGATTCGAATTCGAGTCCAGTAAATCGAATACGAATCGAATACGAATTTATGATTTTAAATTCGATTCGATTCGAAATTCGAATAAAAAATTGCACATGCATATTTTTTTAAATATATATACACATATACACATTATTATATACACAAGTATACACATTGGAAAAAAAAACTTCTAAATTTTGGTCAAACTCTAAGAACCCATAGTGTCTATAACTTTTAGCATAACCATGTTTTATATATTTACCTTATATATCACAAAACTTTATAAAACTATACTCTCTACTATTTTTACTATTCTCGTATTTGACATATTATTGTTTATCAATTTTGTAGATTTGTATTTTATATGTTAAAAATAACGAGTTTGTATTAGTTTTAAAACTAAAAGTAAAACAATTTGTTATTTAAGGTGAATTTGAACTAAATCGAATTTATTCGAATTCGATTCGAATTCGAGTTTCTTATTCGAATCGAATACGAATCGAATAAATTGAATTTTAAACGAATACGAATCGAATACGAATTCAGGTAAAAATATTTAAAATTCGAAAATTCGTTATTCGATTCGTTGAACACCTCTAGGGCTTCAGCCTAGCATTTGTAATGGACGTATTCCACGAGCGAGCATGGATGAGAGGAGGTATCCTTCCAAATCCTTGGAAAATGGAAAGAGATGGGTCGGGTAGGACGGCAACAAGACGAGGAGAGTGGGTGTCCATAAGCCACTCTTGGGAATTGGGATAATATAATATAACACTACAATATGGTTATATGAAAGTATGAAATTGAATATTAATTTTTTTTAAAGAATCTATGATTCTGTGGCGGCATATGAGGGGATCAAATCATGGAATCACCACTTGACTTGGTAATGGACAACAAGAAACCATGTAAAAGTACGTAAAATGCTTTATACTTTTTTTTTATACTATAAAAAAGTACAGTCCAACACTTTTAGCCTAGTTGGTTGAGGGTCTAAAGTTTTTTATGGGAGGCTTGGGTTCAATTCTCACTAGCTACATTTAGAGGACATTAGTGGATGAGAAATGAGGGATGACCCGGCCATTGGTTTGGGTTTGAGTCCTGATCCCGACCAGTTTTACCGATTATTTCACGTTCGTGCCTTTGGGCGAGTGAGTGGTCGGGTTTTCCCGGAAATTGGTTGCAATTGGTGGCCCGGGTACTCTCGAGTACCTGAATCGCTAAAAGGGTGCCCGAGAGTGCTCGAAAATTGATTTGTTGGCCGTGTAAAAAAAAACTATAAAAAAAGTACATTGAAATCAATATAAAAGAGGAGTAACATATATATAAAGAACATTGATTCATTGGCTGAAAAAAAAGTTTGAAATAGAAAACTGCATCGTATTATACTATTATTTATCATTAAAGAATTATGCTTATTAGGAAGAATGGTTGATTAATTTACCTTTCTTGTTGCCTTCCAAAAAAAAATTTACCTTTCTTGCATAAATTACTTTTTTCGTTAATACTATCTTATTTTATCTTACTGAAAATGAGCACATGTAATTAAATATAACTAAAATCAGTACTCATTACATATTTTTATTCAAATATGCTATCTTAGAAGAGAAGGGTCATCAAGTTCGAGTCATTAAGTCGACTCCAGAGATGTTTCAGTTAGGACGAGTCAAGTAACGTCTCTGGTGACGCCGGTGAGGTTTCCCTTACGAAAATATTCCCATGACGTCTCCTGTTTACCGGAGATGCCGTGGTTGTTGCTCACGTAAGGGTCGGGTCGTTAGCGGAGACGGTCTTCCTCATGTAATCGTTGTAGTCGGTACGGTTAGTTCTTAATGGTGATGGCATAGGTTGCCATTTGAGAAAATGGAATCTAGTGTGATGCACCTCATGGAATTACTCGTGGGCCTTCGTTTTAAGTTGTACGTTGAAAAATGAAAAGTATATTAAGAAAAAACAAATGTTCGAGAACAATACGACTTGATGACCAGAGGGGTCAGTGCGTTATTAGAGCATTCGTGTTAACTTTTCTATCCCCGTCCACTCACAATCCCATCTATCATCTATCAATTATAATAATTGAAAGCAATAAATCTCACATGGTACTTAAACACGACATCCTTCTTTTTGAATGTGTCATATGGCAATGACATGTGATGTGACATTAAGTGATTTTAGAAAAAAAATAATAATAATTAGATTTTTCTCTCTTATGTTTCCTCCCATAATTTTTAAACGTTAATATCTTTTATATACGAGATTTATAAAGAAAAAAATTACACCAAATTAACAAGCGTTTTATTATTTTTCCAACGAGTATCATAGTGTTAGGTAATTCATAAATAATGTATATCCAAGTCACTAATTATGTCCAAACCAGTAAATATGAATTCTAATTTCAAAAAGTGTTAGCATTGGAGTTGTACATTATTTTAGGTTAGGTATTAATATTAGAGTTATAAATTGTTTTAGGTTAGATGTTAACATTAGAGTTATACATTGTTTAAGGTTAGACGTTAACATTGGAGATACATTGTTAATTGTTTTAAAGTAGGTGCTACATGAAGTTTTCTTGCATGTAACTGTAAAGCACATCAGTCTATGTCATATGTAAAATTGATATGTCATATTAGATTTCTCAACCTCGTGACGCTTCCGGGGTATAATCTAGTATTATACTAAAAAGAGTTAACTCCCAATTTCATCCCTTAGGTTTGGTCTAGTTTGCTGCTTCAGTCCAATTTTTTTTTTCAATGGAGCACCCGAGGTTTGGATTTTTATGCTATTTTCGCCCATTCACCAACTCAGTTAAAAACTAACGTTAAGCCAGGAACACTTTTGTCATTTTGCCTGCAATTAAATATTTTAATAAAAATATTTTTCCTAAATAAACGAACCCTCACCTCGCCCCACCACCCCTACCCCCTTCTCTTTGATTTATTTTATGCAGGAAAGTATGCTCTAAAACTGGCAGGCCTTATCCTTGATAACAACCACGACCCACTTTTATACAAGATTACACATACCGTCAATCAAATAATAATGAATTATTTGAACCTCAACTTATATATGGCTTCTTATATATATTAATCTTGTCAGGATGGAGTTGCTCCTCCTCTGTTGTGGTGGTCGACAATCGAAACCCTAGGGCTTCGATTGGTATATCATCTCCTTGGCTTGGTATTGGACTTTTAGGGCTTTTTGTTTTGCTTCGATCAACACGACACTAAGATAAGATGGCAAACCTATTTTTGCAATCTTTTCAACAACGGCAGAGATTACCAACAGGATCATGACAACCCCATCACCCAAAGGCGGCAAACGAATAACCGCTACTGTCAAAATATAACACGGGGAGAGGTGCGATCTGCACTCGGGAAGATGGGTGTAACGTTTCGTTTAATAATATACTTTGTAATAAAAAATTAATTAAAAAAATCCGTTGAATCTTGACGTTTTAGTGTATTTTAAAATTTTTCGTAACATTTTTAAACTAGTATAGTCATTATATTTATTTAATAATATAGTTTTCATATGAAAATACAAAAAAAAAAAAAAGATTTGTCTGGACAGGGACTCGAACCCGCGTCCAGACCGGTTCACAAGACTTAACACACAAGCACACCACTACTGAGCCACGGGCTCTTTTGTGTTTTATTCCAGACTCCAACAAATTTAACCCTCCTTATATTGCCCAGTCAAAACAAAAGTCAACGAATCACCAATCCATTCGAATTGGCTTAGGATTCACGCAAAATTAGTTCTGATTATGGAAGGTATTGAATGGGCAGATCATAAGCGTCCTCTATATGGAATTTAAAATTATGTTTTATGCAACACTTTGATAGACTTTTGTGTTACAGGTTGAAAACGTATATGGAATGGATTTTACATGATGTTAAGAGTGAAGGATCGGAATTGAGAAGCTTTTGGGAGAAAGAAGGCCAAGAGAAATAGAAAATGAAGGTTCCGACCATCACTGACGTTAGCCTGGCCCTCAACGACGATCAGCATCAGAAACCAAAACAATATTGGTCGTTTGGAGCGCCGTCTGTCGAGAAATAGGGCGTCAGACCCTGGCCATCAGAGACGGTCAACCTGTCGTTGCTGACGGCAGGCTTCAAGAAGAAACCCAGCACCAGCCGTTGGTGACGTTGGTACTGCCGTCGCTGACGGCAGGCTTTGATAAGTCAAAGATGTAATTTATAAAAAAAAAAAAACAATTGAATGCTATCTTGGACGAGGACAATTATTGGCTGCAAAAAGAAAAAATAGGGATGATTTTGGGGAGTTACAAAATCTCAAAGCCTATATTATCTAAGGGAAATCCTCAAATGAAGTATATCTCATAGTCCTAATCATCATCTTCTTCACCATCAATCAACCCCAATCATTTTGCTAATCATTCCATACCATCCTATTGAAGATGGAAGATTCAAGAACATAATTTTTAATGACTTCTATGGCCATGCTTGGCTAAACTTGTATTCACATCCAGGTGTAGACATTGATTTTAGAGTTCTTAACATTGGGTAATTTTTATTTTGTATTTGCTTTTGATTATTCAAACAATTGTGTTGACGTGCAATGAACATGATTCCTAGCCTTAACACATACCTAGGGTTGTATGTTCTAGTGTTATAAAGTATTTATTGTCCATCTTTGATGTTGATAATTCTTGATACCTAAACCTAATGAAACAACCAACCCACGAATATCATTTGCAATAGTTATAATTGACCCGTTTGTTAGAACCTTAGTGTTCAATTGTTGAAACCTGGGTGTGTGTCTTGTATTATTATTGTTAGAATCACTTGTTTATTTACTCAATTTCTTTGTTTTTATTAAATCAACAAATATTCAAATCATTTTTGGTTCACTTTACTCAAACTCAAACTCTTGAATGACTAAAGTTAGTAAGCTTCATAACTAAACGATATCTTCATAAAGTGACATTTTACAATCAACTACACTTGAATCACCAACCACAGACTCTTCATGGTTCGACACCCTTGTTACCACTACTACATAGTTGTGGTAATATAGGACTTATAAGTACTATCTTTGACCGGACCGCGACATCCGATCAATATGACATCAACAAGATTAAGTTATGTATTGGTATGGAAGATCGATTATAGTCTATGCTAACTAGTGGTCTTTCCAAAAACATAATACCTATACATTTATGTATATACAATTGGTTATACACACATATTATGGATCAATACAAAAGCTAACACATATATATACATATACGGCACACATGTATGTGTGTGCTATCAAACAAGAACAAAACCACTACATGTTTACACATACACACTCAGCATGCATATATATATATATATATATATATATATATATGAAGTAACTAGACACTCATGCTCACATTCACTAGATGGATAAGCAACCAAACTTTCCTACACTCCCCAAGACATGTCAACTTACCCTATATAACCTAACCAACCAATACTCTACAACTAACTACCTATTCCATTCCCAAGGCTGCGGCCGAAAACCCACAACCACACCCAACCATGTGACAACTAACTTACACACATTTGGAAACTACAACTCATGAAACCTATTATCCTAATGAGATCACTTACCAAACTATGATGAAGCTTCTTCTTCCTTGATCCATTCTTGCCTGAAAGAAGCATAAGACTAGAGAACATTCACAAGTCACTATCATATCCAATGTATGACAACCTTTTCACCTTGTTTTCCTAACCCTATAATCGGCTACAAGAAGACAAGCACCCAACCCAACAATATCTTCTCCACATGCCTATTAGAAGCACACCATGACAACTCACAAACACCAATATAGGTTCTTGTATTGTGTAGTTCCAAACCAAGATAAGGAGGCTTGCCACATTTGGATTTCTTTGTCTCATTGGAGCCAAAAAAAAAGAAGGAAGAAACATGTAGGCAAGCTAGGTGTTTTATACCTAAATGGATATACAAGAACACATCCCCATGAGTGAACATTACCTCTTCATGGAATCTACACAATCGGCTGAAAGGATTGCATAGGGAATGAGCATGAACTTTTCTAATTTGTCAACTCTAATAATCAAACAATCAACCAACTTTTGTGTGTCCAAATCAAGGGTGAATACCTTCCATAAATGCATCACCACACACACCATTCGACCACTATATAAAGGGACACATTGAGCTCCAAACTCCACACATAACACCTACACCATACATTGAACCACACCCATTTTCTCTCTTGATTACCACTCAGCTGAACCACAAGAAGCTCAAACCCGAGGCCGCTATCATAAAGGGACACCCACACACGAGATAGAAGGGCCATATTGGGAGGATTATGTCGAGTAGATTAAGTCTTGTATCATCATTGACTTCATAGTTCCGGTATGCTTAGTTCTCAATTGTTTCTCCACAAACACACACAAATACGCGACTAATCATATAAGATCGCATACTAGTGAGGTCACTGAAGATTTGTCCCATATCATGTGTACGTAATCGGCCAAGAATCTAAGAACATTATAACATACAAGTTTAAAACCCACATTAAACTATCTTGGTTCTTTCATATATAAACACTCACATAGTGCACATACAAATCGAACCCACTCGGCACATGTGATAACATGTACATACCTAAAAGGTATGGACATGGGAAGTGTCGAAGTGATCCCAAAAGATCTAACTTTTTGAACTAAAAACATATGTATTCACACTTTAATATAATCGCCTTTTATACATGGACACAATCAGATTTGTATGATATAATACACTTACACATTTTTAAACATCTTTTTACAACCATAAAATGGACCTATTGATGGACGGGGTCAATCATGGTGTTTAAGATGCTTAACTATGTGTTTTTAACGTCGTTTAATTGATTATATGCTTTGAATGTGATAACTACGCAATGATGTGTGATTGTAGGTTAAACGACATATTTGGATGGATTTGGAAGCTTAAATGTGGTTGAGGTTGAGTTTGGATGGTGAACCGAAGATATGGAGATGTTCATGGACGTTGAAGCGTTAAAGAGGAATTTTGGATAAGCCAAGAACACCTGAGTCGGAGGCTGCTACTATTACTAATAATAATAATAATAATAATATAAAAAAAGCCTCGTGAATGAAGTTTAAGAAAAGAAAAGGAAAGGTTAAAAGCATGTCAAGAAGTCAAAGAGCATCATAAATGTTTCTTTTCCTTTCAGAAGTTGACAGGCGTAAGGCCTAGTGGTCTTGCTGTATCCTACGGCAATCAAAAGAGAAGAATATGGAAGTTTGTTTTGAAGGGATTTAAAAAGCTTAAATCTAAACCTAATAATTGACCAGCCCTCTTGGACGAAAATTCATTAATCTTGGGAGCATTTTGAAGCTACAAACATCAAGATTCACCATCATTCATCCATACTTTCGATTTCAATCATCATGTTCGGTATCATTATTCATATTTTTGAATTGTTTCTTGTTACTATGAGTGGCTAAACATCTTGTAATCACCTCCGGGTGTATGGTTTATTTGTGAAACCTTAACTTTTGTTTGATTTGGTTTATGGATTGTTTTTCATTTAGTTGAAGAATATTTGTGGTTTCTATCATTTAAGCGATTCACTTGTTTTCATTTGCTTATCTTTTTATCATCCACATTCGGTTTTTCTTGCATCGTGAGTAGTTTGATAATTAGAGGGTAGGTGATACTTGTGGGTTGGTAATTGAATTGTACAGATTATTATTAAAAACTTGTGTTCGGTTATCACTTGATTTGAACCGTCCAACAAAACTATGTCTATGTATTATCCAATTATTTAAACAAGAGTAGGGTGGATCATTAACCGGAAGCCTGGGGGGGATTACTTCGTTTCTATTATTGTTACAACTTCTTAAATTCAATTAAAAAAACAAAGTAATTAGATTTTAATTTACTAGTTAACTTACAAAACTACTCTTTCCACCAATTTCCTGTGGAGACGACTCAACTTCCATATACTACTTATCTTTATATTTTTGACCGACCCAACGACATCGATCACCTATAGAAGTCGATTACATGACTCAAGGTTCAAATTATTTATCAAAGTTTATAACAAAGTTTTGGGATATTATAAGAACATATGTTAACATGGCCCTAACATGTTTTAAACATACTTTGGATACTATAAGTTAGTAAACGTGTTAAAACACTCGTATTTTCCAACAATTCACCTCGCGTGTTAGAATGGGGAAGTATTCCATAACCCATGATGACATGTGAGGCCCATTTCGTTAATAATGGGCATGTTACAACAAAACTCCCGGAATTCACAAAACTATACGTTTTAACAAGTACATATAAAATGCGTAGTAATTGTCACGTGCACAAACAATGGCCCACATATACATGACACAAGGGTCCACAAGTCGGGTGAACAACTTGTATGGTAAATGACAAGAATGTACAACTTACTATGTCCTTGATAATCATAGGGTATTATTTGTCGGGACAGTGCTATTCCACTTTTCTGCCTTACTAGACCACATCTACAGTCATCAGGTGAGTTTCACGGTCCTGTTTTACTGTTTTACATTTTTGGGGGATAAACATGCTACATATCTAGTTACAATACATTTGGGGTGATATTCTATCATGACTACCAAGTGAAACATGAGACATTCTGTTCATGAGCTCAACAGTCCTCGTACTTACATTTACACTGTAACCATTAGCTAACAGTAGCCATGGGACACTTAAATAGATCTATTGGGTTGACACCCCCACTCTTTGTTAGTCGCTCTAGACGGTTACATACAAGAGAGTGTTAGTATTATGCTGTATATATGTTGTCTTTATTGTACAATGCGCGAGACACAACAGTCAAGAGGTTTGGTTATGGTACTCATGGTTGGCACAGTAATCATTGTCTTAGCTAGCCTTGATTGGTCATACACGAATTTCACAAGCATTTTACATAGTACATTAAAACCTATGAACTCACCGACATTATGTTGACAAATCTTTTATGCATGTTTCTCAGGTAAATGATCATGGAGAAAGGGAACTTGAGGGAGGGGTTCGAGTGCACGTCCTATGGTATCATCATCATCATAAGTCATGATTTAATAACGTTTGTTATGTTATGTTTTTAACGTTTGGTCCAGTGATTTCAGACAATATTACATTTATCTTAATTATGTAAGACTTAAATTTTCATTTGATGGTATCTACTTAAATTACATCTTATGTGTTGCTCGAACCTTGTGCTTGAAAACCTTTTGAATCACATCCTCGTGTTTTCGCATTGGCGAGGTGTGACATTTTTCCCAAACACGAATACGAAACTGTTTCTAACATGTTAACACGATAAAATACGACAAGACACGATAAGACAAGAACTTGTTAATAAACATTAACCCTAAAAACGTATCCACAAACCAATGAATGAAAGACTGAGCGGCGCCAGGGTTGAGAAGGAGGACGGGTGACGATGGACGGGTGAAAGGTAACAACGGACGAGCACGGTGGGCGGTAACAAGGATGGTGGAGGTGAGAAGGAAGATGAGGGATGACTGAGCGGTGTATATGTCTGTACTATGTGATTTAAAAATTGAAAATTATGGTTCTTGATCTTTAATCCGCATATGTATTAAGCATACCCACACCCCTAATATAACTTTTTTAAATAAAATTATTAACGTGTCTTAATGAGTGCTTAACATTTAACATGCCTTTAACCTGTTTAGACACGAAACTTGTTAAAGGCCTTATCGTGTCAACCTGTTTAACGTACGAAACCTATTAAGGTCAAACATGAAACCTTTTAAAGTCGTGTAGGTTCGTTTCGTGTTATTGTGTTCGTGTCTAAATTGCCAGCCATACTCTAACGCTCTTCAACTCCACCTAAATGCTACATCCCCGACTTTTCCCCATTTCACTCCATCTCACCCAAGGAAATGATTTAATCCCATTAACTTCACGTAACAATATATTTTTAGTGGTTCCTGGTTTAGAAAAGGAAATAAATTAATTCAGACCCTTAGCACCTGGTTAACATGTCAACAAATAACTCATTTAACGCTCCGTAATACAAGAAGGGGGTGATGTGCAACACAAGTTAACATTTCATGTCACCCTTAACATCCTATATAATCGAGTACACCCCATGACCTTATGTGTCCAGTCATTGGTGCTCACCTCTTCTCTACGATAAATTTAAATTAAGGGACTGTTTGGTTGATTAAGTGCTGAATCATTAAGAGTTCTGAATGGTTAAGAGGCTCTGAGTGATTAAGTGCTGAATAATTCAGCTATGCACCAAATCTGAATGGTTCAGCTCTTAATCATTCCATTCAGAGCCTTTTTTTAGGTTGAAACAAATAGTCTGAATGCTGAACTATTCAGAGCTGAATGGTTCATAGCCTCATTAAGAGGCTACCAAACAGGCCCTAAAACTTCACAAATAACCGCTACATTTCATTGAATCGAATAAAAGTACAGTTACAATAAGATCTTTCATCTAGACATGTAAATGAACATCATGTTTATTGAACTGTTGTGACACGTTTGTTTATATTTATTAATAAACATTTATATATGTACAAAAATATTGTTTGGTTAGATAAACACATGCACTACTGCTCGTTCATTAACTTTTACATTCGCTTGATTAGATATTCATTTGAAACTAATGTCAAATAAAGTTTTAAAGATATATAAGTATATAACACATGTGGAAAGTAGTTATACACATTTAAAATGCAATCTGACCTACAATTATAATATAATTCTTACTTATAATTTAGGTTTATTATAATATGTATATATTTATTACCCATCCTATTTTACTAATCTATACTCTAGATAAGAAATCTTACTTATAATTGAGGTTTATTATAATATGTAGATATTAATTACCCATCTTATTTGACTAATCTATACTTACGTAGGAAACAATAAAAAATATAATTTTAAAATTTGGTAATACAATTTTAAAAAGATTTGGCACATTCCTATAAAACATATTATATTATTAACTTATAAACCAACTACCCCATATTTTTAGATGATTCTAACTTTTTCATACATTAACTTTTTAAAAAACAAAAACATATAATAAGCATGGCAACTTTGAAAAATAAAACAAAGAAACTTGGACTATGAATTGCAATCATGGACAATTCTAGTTCTGTTGGATCAGTTTCTTAACAGTTAATCACAGATTCTTCTAAGAACACTTGTTAAGATTTATCAAAGTAAATGCACGGTGGAATGTATAAGTGTTCTAAGTTAAAGTATCACTTTTAACATGAGTTATTACTCCCTCTTGAATGTAGAACTAAAGCAGTTAACGAGAATCTAAGCAGTTAATGAATAAAACAGTAATAAGTAGCTTTGAAATGATTCTCAATATATTAGAAATGTTACTGCAAAAGCTGTCTAAAATAGAAGGGATGAACCCATCTATTTATAGACTGAATAATGCATACAAGGGAAGTATTAGAAACATTATAATAATACTACAACAGGCTGTAGTATTGAAACTTGTACATAAAATAACGTAAACTAATATAATACTAAAACTACAGAACTTCAAGGCGGTGGGAAGCTTCTATCAGAACTGCTGATGAGTAGCAAATTTCTGATGAGTAATTCTTCAAAAGTTGTTCTTCAGCACTTTGTATAAGCTTCTTCAGTACTTGTTTTCTTCTTCTGCAGTAGATTATATACTTAGCAAAATATGCAGAAGGTGATTCAGAATAAGGTTCAAAACTGGCTTTGTCAATCCTCTTTGACCCAACAATATCCCCCTGGATTGATGAAGCCAAAACCTTATCTAATCTTTATTCTCTTTCTTTCTACAATCAAGAATTCTCCATATTTCTCTAACCATGGAGATCTTGAGCTGGTGAGCTTGTTGTTCAATGAGGAGTGGTCCCTGTTCTGGTACAAGATGTTGAACTATGAGAAGGTCTTCTGTTGAAAGCTTTTTTAGTTCATCTATGTTCTTGAAGATCTTGAAAGAACAGTCTCCTCTTGTCATCACCACTGAGTTTGAAGCATGAGTGAAGGATCATTTCACTATCTTTGTTTTAGACTTATCAAAGTCTAGTGTGTAGGGAACTATGCCATTTTCTTGGTTTCTTCCTGATGTTTGAGGTTCTTCTATTTCAGTAACAATCAGGTTGGATCTCCTTCTTTGTTCAACTTGTACAATAGCAGGTGTAGCACTAGGAATAGGAAAATGATGTTCAGTGATTACCTTGCTTTGTGTCTTGTCTGTGATGGTTTGTGTCAGTTGATAGGCATAAGTTGCAGGATCCCTATGTTGTGTAAGCAGAGGCTTTTCTTCACATTCAATGTCTTGATCAACTATCTGATTTCCTTCAAGTAAGATCATTTTGAAATCAGTTTTGATCTGTTCCTCTAGCTTCTTCTTGGCAGCTGGCCTTGTTAGTGGTTTCTTTGTATGAACAACAGAAGTTTGGGAAACTTCTGAAGTTTTAAACTTCTATGGATTTGTCTTTTGCAAGGTCTTGAACTTCTTGTAAGTGTCAAGAAGATCAGCTTCTTTCCACTTTGACAGTTGTGCCTTTTAACCATAGTCATTATCTACCAATTCTTGAATGATCTGGGCTCTCTTCATCTTTCTATCTTTTTCAGTAGCAAGTTTGTCTGATATAATCCCTACCCTGTGTTCTAGTTCAGCAGTTGAGAGTCCCCTAAGAGAGTGTTTCTTTGTCTTGCTATTTTTGCTGATATAATTAATCAACTGTTGTCTTTAATCCTCTTAAGTAACAAGGAGTTGTTCCTCAGCAACCCTTTCTTCTTCTTCTAACTCTCTTAACTTGTCTTCATAGGCTTGTAGTTTGTCATTAAAGCTCATGTCTTCCCTTGCTTCTAAGTTGTTCCATATCTCATCTTCCTTAGCCTTCTTTTTGGCTGCTAATAAGCTCTTCTCCATTTCTTCTGATGAGAATGATATTCGATAAGGGTTTAAAACCGTTGCAGTTATAGGAATGGGCCTTGGAATTTCAATAGGAGTTGGTTCAGTTGCTTTAGAAGGTTGTTCAGTTGTAGTTTGAGAAGTTACAACTACTAAAGTGTGGGTCTGAGTACCAACTACTGGAGGGTTGTCTTTAGCACTTTTCTTTTTGTCTTCAGTAGTTGCTTCTGAGCCTTGGGAAGCTTTCATAACTTTTTCTCTAAGGAGTCTTTCTTGTTTTTCTTACTAATCATATCTTTCTTTTAAGGCAATTTCTTGTCTAATTTTGAAGGTTTCTTTCTGGGCTCCTTGAGCTGTTGTGCTTCTCTAGCCTTTTTGAAGGCTTCGAGAGAGATCTTTTCAGGTTCCTAGCTTTTTGCTATCATCTCTCTCTTTTTGGCTTCATCCACTTCTGGAAACCAAGGAGCAGGAGGTGCAACACCAGATAAATGTTCTAATTGCCTTCTGTTATCTTCAACTCTTCTAGACAACTCCATCATCTTCAGGTCTATAGCATTGTTGATCATCTCCAGTTGAGTCTTGTTTTTCAACTCCTTAGCAGTTGTGAAAGTTTGGAGATGTGAAGATATGAGGTAGTGTATCATCTGGTATAAGGAACCATCTGGGTTGCATAGTTGGTTCAATTCTATGCTAGAAGACCCAGAGAATTGGGTAGGCTTTTGTCGGTGTGGAAGGGTGTTTTTGGTAGATCCTTAGTGAAAACTGGGGATGCCACTTTTGGGGAATTAGGGTTTAAGTGGTCTTTAACCTGATCCTTTGTGACTGACTCTTTGAGTGTAGATACATTAGATTCATGACCTTCACATTCAGTCGTCAATTCTTTTTTTGGAATGTTTGAATCATCATCCAAATCAATGGAATCATCTGAATCCCTGACTACATCATCAATGATGACTTCATCAGTTATACCATGAGCTAGACCCAACCTAGTAGTCTCATGTACCCCTTTGTTTTGGTTCTGGGGATTTCCTGCCTCAGGCTCAAGGCCTTCATCAGCAATTGCCATAAGTGAGGTCTTAACTATGTTACCACGGTCCTCAAATCCACCACTGGGTGGTATAAGAGTAGTAGCAGCCTCAAATGTACCCAGGGTATCTAAGTTTGGGCTTAGATGCCTTGGTTCCTCCTCATCTCTTAGGATAGGGCTGATAACATCCACATCCATGTCCATTTAAGTAGTTTCTTCCCCTGTTTTATGTGGTGATTGGGAAATGACATTATCAGATGGGATGTTTTCTTTCAACTAGGGGTGTTCAAAAAAATCTGAATCCAAATTCGAATCCGAAAAATCCGATAATCCGAATCCGAATTATCCGAAATTTTGGATAATCCGAATTTCGGATATCCGAAAATCGGATAATCCGAAATTTCGGATTCGGATCATGATCTTGAAAATTTTCGGATAATCGGATTATCCGAATCCGAATATTAAAAAATATATATATAAATATATAATATTATATACACTACATAACACAATACACAATCCTAAATCCCTAATCCTCCTAACCCTAAGTCCATACTACTCCAATCCATAGCAGCCGCTCCCTCTTCTCTTCTCTATAACAGCCCCCGTCCACCTCGTCTCTGACCTCCACAGCTCCCGTCCACCAAACGGCAAGTTTCTTTTACATTTTTTTTGTTCATGTTTCGTTTATCTAACTTCGATTTTTGTTTTTTTAACAAGTTCACATTTTAGACATAAAGGATAATGGTTTTTTTATATTATTTTTTATTTATTTATTTTATTTTTTTTAAGTTTCGGATTATCCGAATTTCGGATATCCGAAATTTCGGATCCGGATTCGGATCCCAATATTGACTATCCGAAATTTCGGATTATCCGAAATTCGGATATCCGAAATTCGGATTATCCGAATTTGAACACCCCTACTTTCAACCCAGAGAGAAATTGAGCTATCTCTACTGTTGTGTGTGAAAGTTCTTGTTCGGCAGTTTTGGGTTCAGTAGAAGGAACGGTTTCCGTAGTTTTAGAAAGAGGGTCAGTAGTTTTGGTCTTTTTGAGTTTCTTTCTAGAAAACTGAATGGATATAATTTTAGCTCTTTTGGGTGATGGTGGAGATGAATGTAATTGAGATGAAGTTTCAGTTACATCTTTAACAAGTGCAGATTGCACATCAGAAGATTCTGGCATCTCAACCTCCTGAATTGCTTTTCTTTATGGGTTGGTGGGTTTGGATTTTTGCTGTTTGGGCTTTTTGGCCTTTTAGGAAATGGGTTTGAAAGATGTGGGTTCCTTGGGGACTGTTTCTTGTACCCCTTGGTCATATTCAGGCATGGAAGCCGGTTTATTATACCTTGAGTATACTTGTGAGGTTAAAGGGTTTAACTTTGTTGTTTCACCCACAAGTACCTCTTCACCAAGTTCCTTAATAATACAGTGCATTAGGATTCTTGGGTATAACAAATTTGTTTTTTTTATTATTTTGATGGTGTAACACCAACTCATTAAAGAAATATGATGATGCCCTATAAGAAGTTTCATTTACAATTGAATGAAAAAATAGGTTGTAAAGTAAAGGGCATCTGATCATATGATCCAGTTTTAGGACTTAAACACATGATAATATAATGGAACAAAAGTTTATATTTTGCATCAAAAAATCTTTTGTACACTGTTGCATGTGAAAGAGTACCTTGGTAACCACACTCTGTCATGGTTAATTGAATGCTTCCAGATGGAATATGATCTGGGGCTTGAGCATCATTAAGACCTAATCTTATCCCCAAAGTTTCAGGTGTGATCGCCATGGTCTTCCCTTTGATCGTCATCTTCAGGGAAATGACCTTATCATTAAAGGTTACCGCCACCACGTTTGCCCAGAACTCATTGAGAGTTTCAGTATGAATTGGTGGGTCAACAGTAAACGCTATGTAATATTGGGATTTGACGACTAAATCTTTGATTTTGTCGTATTGGGACTAGGCTTTATCCTTCGTGAAGTAGCCCTTTTGATTGTGTCATTGTTTAAGAACGAGAGCCATGGATGGTTTTGATGGAACAGTTTCATGTTTTAGAGGGTTTGAGAGAGGGAATTTTTGTTTTTGAAACGATAAGTATGAAAAGAGGGGTTTTCATAAGTTTATAACTGCCCTAGGTCAAACTTCTGAAATGGCAAAAGACTCATTTACCTTTTTTTTTAACCAAAACTTCTGATGAACAGTTCATTAGTAGTTTCCCATTTTCTTTCTAATAGTTTTTAACAATTGATGAGATTATGTTTGAAAACACCCAATTTAACTTCTGATGATTATTATCATCAGTAGTTTCTTTTTTTTTTTAAATATTCCTATACTGGTCTCGGCTGTAATAAGGTCCAATAGTTTGTGAAATTGCTATTTACAATAGTGCGTGTTTTTTCTATTTCTCATAATCTACATTACTGCATTTTATGGTTATATGTAACTATTTTTTTCTTCATCAGATCATGAGCTGAGAGGTCACAAAGTTAGTGTTCAGTGGAATGGCTAAGAAATTTGCAAAGGCCCATCCGCAAATGGTCAAGGGCATGGTCTTATTTACATCCTAATTCATCATACTAAATTAATTCCCCAAATATATTTTTAAATATTATGAATGCAGTCATTATATTGAGGAAGTCACAATGTCTATTGCTTACCATTCCCATTGACAAACAAACATGTGAAAATAATATTAAAAAATTCAATTGTTTGCAAACAAACCCCTAAACGGTTTGTGGTGGCAACCATGTTTGCTAGGGGTGAGCATTTCGTGGTTCAGACCCACAGGAACCTTGGACCCGACCCACAAGAACCTTGGACCCGAACCTTTTTAAATGTATGGGTCGGTTTTCGGTTCTAAATTTATATGAATTATCGGTTCCGGGTCGGGTCGGTTCCAAACCCACGGTTCTAATATAAGAACCACAAGAACCGTTTGTATTTTAATTAAAAATATAAAAATAATCTTTTTTAGTCTTTTCACTATTCGTTTTTACGTTTTATTGCAATCGATTTGATGTAATGTTAATACAATATTAAAAATATTATTTATAATAATAACAATGTATTTTTCTTCAAATATTCTTTGGCTTAATGGATATGCATAGATGTGATATATTATATAATATATATTAAATTCAAATTTGAAGTAAATATTTATATATATCGCTCTCATGTGTGTGTGTTTATTATGTATACATAACAGATTCACATAATGTTTCTATTTATGAGAATGACAATTGTTACGAAAACATAAGTCGAGAAACGAAAAATGACTTAAAAAAACTCATGGGCTATTGTTAGACTATCCGTTGTGGAAGCGCGAGTAGCACGACGCGAACGAGGTTTCAGCACCCGTGCTCACCCCCAACCACAACAGACCCACACGAACAGTTCCGGCGCAAGCACAAGCGATGGCGGTCGCATGGGTTAACGGGAAAAGTGACCTTTGGTCGCGCCGTTGCTCACCTCCAGCCACAACGGGGTCAAGTGACCGGGTCAAGTGACCGGATTACTTGATAGTCACATCGGTGGCTTACGTACGTTCGCTCGCGCATCCACAACGGACGACCTTAGAACCATATGGAGGAATTCTTTTACGAGCATGGTAAAACAATAGGAATATGTAAATCCTCTAAAAGTGGCTATTGCATTAAAGGGTTCTTGAGGGTCAGACCCTTTTACCCGACCCATGAGAACCTTTAGGACCCGGAACCACATAGCCTTTTAAGGTTCGGTTCGTGGTTCCTAATTTCAACAATAAAAGGGTATACGGTTCTGGTGGGTCCGGGTCGGGTCGGGTCGGTTCCGGACCCTTTGCACAGCCCTAATGTTTGCAATCAAATAAACCACCCCACTAACTTAATTACTTAAATAACTTATAATATTTAAGTTTTAAAAAAAAAAACTAAATACACTGTAATTCTTAACTTTTTTTTGTGAACATTCCGATATAAATTTTATTAAAAACCGAATTCTTTTAAAAAAAATATTTTTAGGTTGAGTTAGGTTGTGAATGTGTGTTAAGGTTGGGTTGTGTAGATTGAAGAGAGAGAATGTACTTTGTTTGTTTGTGAATGTGATGGTTTTATAATTTTAGTCAATAATCAAGACCCTTCCCAGGAGTAATATTAAAAGCAAATTCTCTAACCTTCTAAGTGTCAGGACACCGATGTAACAAACTTATTTGCTATAATGAAGTTTTATTATTTCAACTTAAATTGTATTACTTTTGTATTAAATTGTTGGAGAAGGTGGTGATGATATTGGTACCATACCGACACCAACACCGTGTGGGTATCGAAAATATCGATATCGAAATTGATGAGAAGTGAGTACCGGATATCATACCGAATGTATCGGCGATACTTAACCGCTTTGGAACCGTTTTTGTGTTTCCCCCCTTTATTGCCTAATATCATTATAGATTGATAAGATAAAGAACCATTGTATTATGAATTAGTTGAAATTTTGCCTACTAATATTAACCATCGAGATTTATGATCTATAATGTTTACCACAATATATATTTGGTTGGGTGCTGTTAAAGTCAAATTGGGTACAACGTAAAGAATAATAACAAACATGAATGGTGCAATACTAACTCCCTATTGGTGATGACAAACATGTTCTTCAGTTGCATATCCAAACTCAAAAATAATAAGCATGTTACATACGGATAAACAATATACTTAAACTTATCATTCAAACCCATCATTAGCCCATAGACCTAAAAACCCATCTCCTGGTATGATGCGCTTGATTGATTTAGTGTGGAATAGATACGTACGTGAATTTTAAATGACATGTAGGTGATATTAACCAAGATATTTAGAAGATTGTTACTAATTTAAAAAAAAAAAAAACCCATGGCATTCTAATTTAGAGATATTGTTTCATAAAGCTTAATAGTTATATTGTTACGAGTTAGAAGATATTACAAGGATCAATTGTGTAATAATGAGATAGTTGTAATGATTGTTAGTTAGTTGTACAAGTCGGATAGTATAGGGACTATATGTGTAATTGTAGCAACTATAAGTAAACGGTAATAAACGGCTAATAACAGCTTTTGCCGCCTATTTTTCTCTCTTCTGTTATTCTCTCTTAACATTGGTATCAGAGCTCAGCCGGTTCTCGGCAGCTCATACCGTTCTATCCAGTAACCGTCACATCTAACCACCACCAACCACCTTCACCGCCATAACCACCATCATCTTCGTCGCATTATCCACCATTTCTGATCGAATTAATAACTCTACTCTGTTTTTCTTTTGATCTTCTTGCTCTTTTCTTTTCAATACCGAATTGATTAATTGCTTGATCAATTTACTCTTTGGATCGATCAATTCTGATTTGTCCAATCCTTCACCATATAAATTTTGTTCTCTTGTTCGTTTCTTGAAAACTATGACAACCCGTAATCGATCAGAAGCTGATAATGAAAACGCAATCAAGAAAACTCTTGATGAACATTCAATGCATATACTCAGGGTTGATGCTCATCTTCAAAAGAATGATCAAACCCTAGAAACCCTTACTTCTGCTCTTAATAAACTCACACAAGAAATTTCAAAGTTGAATGCAGGATGTAACATCGCAAAATTTTTCCTAAATTTTGTATAGGTAAAAGAAAAAAAAAACCACCACTTTATTTGTATTAAACTACTTTCGTACAAAAGTAACCATGTCAAATTTATATCGAAACATTTATTTTATATAATAATAATAATAATACTAATAATAATAATAACAATAATCTATAGAAGTTAGTTTTTAAAACATGAAACCAAATCAAAACCCAAAGCCCAACCCCCCCCCCCCCCCTTTTCTTTTAAAAACCGGAGCCCAGAAACACAGCTCAGAAAACCGGCCCAACTCCCCTTGCCTTCACCCAAGTCCGGCCCAAAGAAACCCCCCTTCTTCTCGTCCCTGTTACCCGGTGGATCTCCCAGACCCGACCCGAAGCCTTGGTCCACACCCAGTCCACCTTCCTTGATTATTGACCCCATTTTTGGTAGCAAATTCATCCTCTTTGACCGACTAACATACCCCCATAATTATAATCCGTGATTTATACCAAAATCTTATCAATTTCGCGTCAATACCATTAAGGCCGAGTCAACTTTCCAATTCCATCAACCCAACCCTTTCTCTATAGATTGAACCTCTCAATTCACTCCTTACTCGCCGATCATTCTCACTCTACCTCCAATTTATGTTTTAAATCACCTTCTAAGCTTCAATTTAACAAGTGGTTGACTTTCTGTTTGACCTAGCATGAAACACGAATTCGTAACTGTAAGTATCATTTTCTTAGTGGGTTTGATCCTTCGGCAATCACACAACAATAACCCCATGTTTGATTGGGTTATTGTTGTGTGAATCGTGTAATTGAAAAACTAGGGCTCAAACATTTATAAATTGGGGTACAACACCTTTTGTGCTTATGTTATATATTTTAAATAAACTGGAATCAAACACAACCCCTGATCTAGATCAGGTGGTTGTGTCTGATGTTTGGTTGTTTATGCACGCGGGTTCGAGTCCCCTTGCAAACGATTTTATTCTTTTCATTTTAAATGGATATAAATCTGATTTTCCTTAATGTATATAATTAATAT
Organism: Ambrosia trifida; assembly: GCA_028751855.1. Classification (NCBI taxonomy): domain Eukaryota; kingdom Viridiplantae; phylum Streptophyta; class Magnoliopsida; order Asterales; family Asteraceae; genus Ambrosia; species Ambrosia trifida. The sequence continues at coordinate 22,932,825 of CM054125.1, read as the reverse complement.
AAACTGAAATTAAACGTTCTCAGGGTCCAGACCAGTTGGTCTGGGCTTGTGATTTAAAACACACGAACCGGCCTAGGGCCCGGGTTCGAACCATGGCATCAACAAACATATTTTTTAGTTAAGCATATATATATATATATATATATATATACATATATATATATATATTTCCTTGTATTTTAAAAATTCATTTTAAAATACTAAAACTTTTTTAAAAATTCTACAAAAATTATATTATGTTAATCTAGTGAAAAAGTTTAACATACAATTTTTAGTTTTCAAAAATTTATTTATTTAATATATATAATAAATAATTCAAGTTCATTCTATTTTATTTATAAAATTCTATAAAAATATCAAAACAATCTTATAAATTTCCACAAAAATTATTCTGAGTTTTTATGACAATAAACTTTTCTGAAATGATTTTTATTTCTGAAAAATCATTTTTAATATTTTTAATCAATTTTTGTTAGTTTTAATCATATATAAATCATAATAAATTCATTTTTCAATATTTTTGCACCAAAATTTTATATAAATTATTTCTGTTTATTTGGAACAGAAATACAATTTTTAACTTAATAATTCCTTAATTTTAGTATTTTTTAAAGTTATATTTTGACAATTTGAAACAAATAGATTTAATATTCTATTTTTAAGAAAATAATTTTATAAAAATTATTTTCATACTTTAAACTTATTATTGTGACCCTATTTAATTTAAAATTTACAAAAAGACTTTTGTTTATTTATTTATCAAATTTCTCTTATTATTCAAACATTTTATTTATTAATCAAACGAGCACATATCCCCAATTCGAAGCCCTAGAATATATATATATATATATATATATATATATATATATATATATATATATATATATATATATATAGACTAGATAGACTTAGACTTATTTGTTACCTTATACATAGGGTAATACTTGGCAATCTTTGGGGTACACTTATACTTTTTCTCGAGACTTAATACTATACTAAGGTGAGTTTACGTAACCATGTTTATGCAATTCTTCATACTTGCAACATTATACTTAAGCAATTCTACATGCATGTCTAGTTGTAAACTTTAATGCCTCATGATTTAGACAACAACAACAGTTTCAACGAGTTTCAACATTACATAATCATTAGCTATGGCCAAGCCGGCGATACTCAATAATAGATCTATTGGATTGACAATCCCACCCGGATACGTGTACCTCCTACATAGGTAGCGTGGGTGATTGTTATCGTTCCAACATACTATTAAGATGAACCGTGGATGACGGGATGGACCTAAACTAGTCGGAGGTTTGATTATGTCGATTCAACATATTATGTTTATTCATGTAGACTTAAACTTACGATAGACATATGAATTGCTAAACTTTTATACTTAAACTATTTGCTTGACATGGCTTATGTATTCTCACCAACTTCTAGTTGACCCCCCCTATTTTTACAACTCAACAGGAAATAATGATGCATGAAGACTAGAGTATTTACGTGAGAAGGCAAACTGAAGTCTATGCTTGTTTGGTTTTTGTGATGTATTAGATTTCCGCTTAAAACTCATTGTGTATTTTCCTTTTTGGATATTTACACTTTAAATTAATTTCAATTAAAATTTGATTACCATGTGCTACTGTATACTCATTCTTACGTGACACCTCGATGTTTCCGCCATCGGTTGGGGTGTTACACAGGATCTACTGCAATTAACAAAGAAAACACCATTGTTTCTCAAGATTCACACAGACATGATAAATTCACAAGAATTGGAAAGATTGATTTTCCAAAATTCGATGGAACAGATGTTGATGACTGGGTTTATTGTTGTGAACACTATTTTTCAGTTGATGATACACCTGAAAATGTCAAGGTTAAGATGGCAGCCATTCATCTTGAAGGAAGTGTTGTTAAATGGCATCAATCTTTTATGAAATTACAAAGAGTGCCTATTTCTGAAATTGTTTGGAATGTGTATAAAGAGGCTATTGTATCAAGGTTTTCATCCATTATGTTTGAAGATGCTATGGGAGTGTTGGCTTCAATCACTCAGACAGGTGAATTGGATGACTTTTGTCAGTTATTTGATTCTTACATGCTTAAGGTGTCCATTCCAGAGGAGTATGCTGTGAGTATCTTTTTGAAAGCAGTCAAGCCTGAAATAGGAGGCCCAGTCAAGATGTTTTCTCCAAAGACTATGAAGCAAGCTTACCATTTGGCCAAGATTCAAAACTCAACCAACAAGTCTTTGGGATTAACTTCTTCTAATTACCAAAGGAATTCTTCTTTTAACCAATCAAAACCTACTTCAACCAGTGTTAAACCACCTTTCAATACAAATCATTTACCCTTACTACCCAACCCTACCAATAATAACTCTACCAATACCACCAAATTCAACCCTGGAGACTTTAAAACCTTGTCAAGAAAAGAGATGGCTGATAAAAGGGCTAGGGGTGAGTGTTTTGGGTGTAATGAAAAGTACACTTCAACCCATAAATGCAAGAGCAAACAGATTTATATTCTGGAATTGGATGATGAGGATGAGGAAGGGATAGAGTTCATGAATATGAATGTAGGAAATGGTAATGAGATTATTGAAAAACAATGGACAGAACCTCAAATTTCAATTCATGTTATCACTGGTATTCCTTCTTACTCTACTATGAGGGTAATAGGTATTATTGGCACAAGACAGATTTATATTCTCATTGACTCTGGGTCAACACATGATTTTATCAGTGAAGAATTAGCCAAGAAGCTGAATATTCCTCTTAAAGTACTAAGGAGAATGAAAGTAGCAGTTGCCAATGGTGAGTCTTTAGACTGTGTTAAAATCTGTCCAAACTTTCAATGGGCAATGCAAGGTTTATGGTACCAAACAGATGTTTTAGTTCTGCCCCTGCAGAATTATGACATGGTTCTTGGTGTGCAATGGTTATTGACACTTGGGGATATCACCTGGAATTTCAAAGATTTATTAATGAAATTCAAGATTAATGATACTACAGTGGAACTTAAAGGCTTTGAAAACAAACAGGTCACTTTGTGTTCCACTGAGAAGATGGAGGGTATTTTGGGAAGTAATAATATTGTTAGTGCCTAGTTACTGAGTTTGCAAGTAACAACAGACAAAGAACAGTTTCAGCATGCTGCAAAAGTTAAAGAGGCACAACAACACCAAGAAATTGAAGCAGTCCTCCAAGAATTTGATGATGTATTCCAAACTCCCAAGGGTCTTCCACCAAAAAGATCTTGTGATCACAAAATCACACTAATCAATGACAACTTGGTGATCAATGAAAAACTTTACAGGTATCATTCTGTCCAGAAGAATATTATTGAGGAATCTGTTAAAGAAATGTTGGAATCAGGAGTGATTAGGACAAGTCATAGTCCTTTTGCTTCTCCTGTGGTCTTAGTAAAGAAAAAGGATGGATCATGGAGGCTTTGTATTGATTATAGAAAGCTAAACAATGCTACAGTCAAGAACAGATTTCCAATTCCATTAGTTGAGGAACTATTTGATGAACTACAAGGGGCTGCAATATTTTCTAAACTGGATCTTAGATCTGGATATCATCAAGTTAGAATGCATGATCAAGACATTCAAAAGACAGCTTTCAGGACCCATGAAGGATTGTATGAGTTCTTAGTGATGCCCTTTGGCCTCACTAATGCACCTGCCACCTTTCAATCATTGATGAACTCCACCTTTCAACATCTACTGAGACAGTTTGTACTTGTCTTTTTTGATGACATACTGATATACAGTCAGTCATTAGCAGACCATGTACCACATTTAAGAGAGGTGTTGTCCTTATTCAGGACTCATCAATTATTTGCCAAGAAAAGCAAATGCAGTTTTGGAGGTACAACTGTTGAGTATTTGGGCCATCTGATTTCCAAAGATGGGGTAGCAACAGATCCTAAAAAAATTGAGGCTGTTCAACAATGGCCTATACCTACCAATGTGAAACAACTAAGGGGTTTCCTTGGGTTAGCAGGGTATTACAGGCGTTTTATCAAGTCTTTTGGCATTCTAGCTAAACCTTTAACTGAGTTACTCAAGAAAGATGCCTTCACATGGTCTACAACTGCTACAGAAGCTTTACAAAACCTGAAAGCAGCTTTGAGTTCACCTCCAGTACTAGCTCTACCCAATTTTTCCTTACCCTTTACATTGGAGACTGATGATTCTTCAAAAGGAATTGGAGCAGTACTGATGCAAAATGGCCATCCAATAGCCTTTATCAGTAAAGCCTTGTCCCCTAAACAACAAGCAATGTCTGTTTATGAGAAGGAGCTTTTGGCCATTATCTTTGCAGTAGCTCATTGGAAACATTATCTGGCTAATGGGAAGTTCTTGATTAAGACAGATCAAAAGAGCCTTAAGTATTTGCTGGATCAAAAGGTAACAACTCCTCTTCAACATATTTGGCTTTCTAAAATGATGGGTTTTAAATTTGAGATAGTGTATAAGAAGGGCAGTGAAAATGTAGTTGCTGATGCTCTTTCAAGAGTACAAGGTCCAGCCTTGTTTTCAATTTCACTGTCCACCTTTGATCCTTCTTTATTTGAGAAGATCAAGGATTCTTGGAATAATGATTCCACCATCCAAGAAATTCTGAATCAGTTGAAAAAAGGGGAAACAGTCAAAAATTACAAGTGGAATGGGACTTTGTTGACCAGGAAGGATAAGATTTGGGTGGGAAAGGATCTTGATTTAAGAAAAGAAATCATTAGGCTATGTCATAAGTCTGCTGAGGCAGGGCATTCAGGGGTTCATGTAACTCTCAAAAGATTGAAATAGTTCTTTAATTGGAAGGGGGTCACTAAACATGTTAAACAATTCATCAGAGAATGTGAAGCCTGTCAAAGATCAAAGAGTGAAACTGTGGCTTCACCTGGGCTACTACAACCTCTACCAACTCCTAATCATATATTCTCTGATATTTCAATGGATTTTACAGGGGGGGCTACCTAAATCAGGAGGGAAAGATACCATCTTTGTGGTAGTAGACAGGTTGACTAAGTTTGCCCATTTTATTGCATTGTTCCATCCCTATTCAGCAGCAACAGTAGCCCAGGTATTCTTAGATAATGTGTTTAAGCTTCATGGATGGCCTGAAACTATAGTCTCTGATCGTGATCCCATCTTTCTAAGTCATTTTTGGAGAGACTTTACTAGATTACATGGTGTGGAATTGGCTATGTCTACAGCCTACCACCCACAAACTAATGGACAGACTGAAAGAGTTAATAGATGCTTGGAATCTTACTTAAGATGTATGACTATGGGCAGACCAAAGGAATGGCACAAATGGCTCTCTTTGGCTGAATTGTGGTACAATACTAGCCATCATTCCAGCATTGATATGAGTCCTTTTGAGGCTCTTTATGGGTATGCTCCTCCATTGTTCATACCCTATATTCCAAAAGATGCAAGAGTAGCAGCTGTTGATGACCTTTGCAGGAACAGGGAGGATATGATTAAGGTACTCAAACAATCTTTAGACAAGGCCAAAAATAGGATGAAACAGATAGCAGATAATCATAGATCAGAGAGAAGCTTTGAAGTTGGAACATGGGTGTATGTCAAGATTCATCCCTACTGTCAAACCACTTTGAATTACACCAAGTACTCCAAGTTATCTCCAAAGTATTATGGGCCTTTCTTAATCATTGAGAAGATTGGTCCAGTAGCCTACAAGCTGGATCTACCTAATGATGTCCTAATTCATCCAACCTTTCATGTCTCCCTACTGAAGAAAGCTCATGGCCCTACAACAAATGTTATTCCTTTGCCAAAAGAACCGAGATTTCATTTGAAGCCAGCTGAAAATTTGGATAAAAGATGGGTTAAGAAAGGGTATAAAGGAGCTGTTCAACTGTTGATACATTGGCAGGGATTAGATCCAACTGAAGCCACTTGGGAGGACTACAATGATTTCCAGTTAAGATTTCCAGAGTTTCCTATACAGTCTTGAGGACAAGACTTTTCAATGGGAGGGAAGTATTGTTACGAGTTAGAAGATATTACAAGGATCAATTGTGTAATAATGAGATAGTTGTAATGATTGTTAGTTAGTTGTACAAGTCTAATAGTATAGGGACTATATGTGTAATTGTAGCAACTATAAGTAAACGGTAATAAACGGCTAATAACAGCTTTTGCCGCCTATTTTTCTCTCTTCTGTTATTCTCTCTTAACAGTGCATGTTTAATTGATCTTAATTTATATATTTCGGTTCTTGACTAGATATGGACATATATATGATTATGGACATGCATGGGGCGCATAACCCAGATAGCTTTTGCTTATGTGGGTCATATGACGCAAATTCAGTTATATTGAACAGACACCCTAACAGGTCATATGACCCATACAATTGGTATGAAAACTCAACTAATGTGATGTGGAAAACAACTGATGAATTTCCTTTTAAAAATCTCCACCACAGACCATTGATGATAATGAAAATACCACTGATGTAAACATTGATTTGAAACCAACTACTTATCAAATAAAAACACAGATGCATGATAAACTACTTATGATATAACAACGAATCTATATTTATACTTCTATACTATACTACATTATAAATGAGGAGAGATGGCTAAAGATGGCATACAGAAGGTCACAAGGTAAACAACTATCTTTTTGTCAAATCCTTCCTTTTATGCCCCTATGTGCAACATTTGATTACAATTGTACAAATGACTAATGCAAGTCATTAACTTATGCTTAATGAACTAAATAAGAAATTGATGGTTATGTCTAACATATTAATGGCCAATAAACCATCAAAGGTATATTCATAACCTTATCACTTTATCAAAATGTGTATATACAATACATCTTGATGATTATTTTGTGTGGCATGTATAACTATGTGGAAGTTTCATCATGGCATTAATTCTTTTTATGCTATATATTTGGAGCACTCACCTCCACTTTATCATGCTTATTTTGCAATGACGGTATCACGCCACGGGTAATCTCTTCCGTGATACTCACTCGTTTGACGTTTCAGCCTATTTTTAACTAGCAAGTTTTATAACAGTGATCAAGTTGCAAATTTTTGCCCCACAGCAACGCGCGGGTTTCTCACTAGTGTGTATTAGTTTTTTGACTCATTTTCTAGAGCTCCCAACCCAATTTATGTTACTACTCATCGGAAAAATTGAACACAAGTTACGTATTTAGTACCGTTTGACTGTTATGTATAGATAACTTTTTTTCTACAATTTTTCTTTAATGGCAAGAGATAATACTGATTGACTTTTTATAAATAAAATCAATATTATATGCATGGGTTTTTTAAGAAGATGACTAATGCTTCTAGAAAGCGTATGGTAGTGTTTATACTTCCTTATCATTTTTGTGTGTGAAATAATGATTTTACAAATGATCCATTTGTTTTTATTTGTACATCTATTTTTACAAGTCTTTCATTTGTTTGTATCCGTATGATTAGCGTCTTCGAAAGAAAGTTGTTATTTTGGCTTCTGTTGATGATACAAAGATTGTTAGAACATTGTTCTAGATCTAAAACCGAGTGGGAAATGAATGTGCGGTTTGAAACATACAAGGGAAATAAAAGGCATTCCGTATACTTTTGGAGCGCTGGCCCCGCAAGCAATCAAGCTCCTCGATCGCGTGAAGAAAGTTACGCAAAGTAATTCCCCAGCTGCTAAGGGCCAATGTTTTATTTTCAATAGAGTAGGTTTTGCAATACAAAAAGGGGTAGCGGCGCAACTTGTGGTCCGTTTACCTACGTATCACCTGTAATTGGTTTATCTTTGGTTTAATGAAAATTTAGTTAAATCCGTATATTAGGAATCTCAATTTACTGCGTTTTTAAGTACTTCTTTAAAGGTTATATATTTATAGTTTATGGTACTCTATAACTACTTCTTTAAGCGTTATTATATTATTATGTCTCAACATATAGGTATATGGTTCAAGCATGGCGTCACTTCATGATTGACAATGGTATAAGAGTGTGTGTAGTGGTAGATAGTTATGTGGGGGTTATAGGATTAAAATATTAAAAAGTAAAAGAAAAGGGGTTATGTTGGGGTTATGGAAAAAGAGGGTGTAGTGGGAAGGGGGGTTATGTGGGGGTTATAAATGATTGGTAATGATTGGTTAATTATTGTTTTTTATTTAAATAAGAATATTTAATAGTTAATAATATTTTATTAAAAATAAAAAAATTACAAATACTAAAACAAAAAAAAAATACAAATACTAAAAAAAAAATTACAAACCATAAATAAAAGATAAAAATACTACAAACCATATTTTTTTTCGATTTTAGCCTTTCGGCTCATCGCCATTTCCAACGCTTTCCCCTCTAAGTGGTCGTGATTTGCCGTGTAAAAAGCAAAGTCGCGTTCAAACTGTCGTTCCCTCATGATGTCAACCACCTCTCGGTTATCTTGGATACGCTGAGCCCCGATGTCCCGTAAGTCTTGGAGCCGCTGGTTCATTTCAGCAAATGCCGGGATTAACTGGTTCACCCCCGACGAAGACTCCGTCCGTGCGGCTCGAGCAGCCCGTCGACCGGGGGGACGAGGTAGCTCCTCCGCCCCCTCCTCCCCTGCAAAAAAGGCATTTTCTTCTGGTGAGTTGAGGTCGACATAACGCGCGTCAGACGTAGGCGTTTCGGGGTCAACCGAGTCAGAGGTCCTCGACTTTTTTGAAGGCCTCGTATTTTTGGCCCTAGAGGAAGAAGTTCCAACCGTTGGGCGGACGGTGTGCCATTTGCTGCAGTCTTTCAGCACGCGCCAACATTTAACGTACGGGAAATTCCCGTATGTCTGGTTGTATTCTTCCAAAGCCGCTGTAAAAATACCCTCGTCACTTTGCCCACTTTTCCACCCGTACCGAGTGCGCTGGTAAATGCCTTGAAAGTTGGTGCATTTTTTGTTGATATCGGTCCACTTGCCCGATATCGAGTCGTTCTCCCAGTAGCCCTCTCCTTTACCAGAGAGATCAAAAAATATTGCCCGTACTCTTTTCCAAAAATCGCCTTTGGATTGGTAGTTGGCTGAAAAAACAAACCAATAATATAAATAAGTACCCGTTTAGAAAACTATATGAAATAAAAAATAACATTACCAAAAAATATATATATCTTACCGACTTCAGGATCCTCCGACACGTCAACCCACGCTCGGGTTAACGAGTACAACTCGTGGTCGGTCCATGGTATAACGTTTTTCTTGGCACGACCGCCCGTCTCTTTTCTTGTGTGGCGTCGGGCCGGGTGCTTTGCCTCGCACGGGCTCTTCCTCTTCAACCGGGCCTTGTGTCTCCGGAACCGACTCTTGCCAAGCGTTTGAAGAGCCGAACATTTGGGATGACCCGTACACTTGGGATTGGCCAAACCCACCTCCTATGGGCATCCCAAAACTCCCTCCCATGTTAACATTATACATGTTCGGGTCCCAACCATACGGTTGGTTTAAGAGGTTCGTGAAACTTTGCGGGTTTGAACCCAAACCCGGAGCTATAGGTCGGGTGTTGTCGCCACTGGTTTGGGAACCAAACCCGAAACCTCGACAGAAAGGATTCATGATATAGCCTTGAAAGAGTGTGTGTATTGCTTTGCTCTCTAGTCTTGTGTGTGTGTGTGTGTTTGTGAGAAATGGTGGTTTGAAACATTGTGTGTTTGTGTATTTATAAAACAAAAATTAATTTTTTTTTTTCAAAACCTCGAACAAACCTCACATAACCCGGTCAAAGCATTCAATGCTTTCTCTCTTCCCAATGCATTACAACGCTTGTTATGTCCAAAACCCTGCACACCTAAAACGCCCTATAGCGCCTGGGGGGGCGGTGTTCCCCGGCGCTATAGGGGTTAAAACGCCTCATAACATTGTCCACTACATATACCCTAAGTGTTGGTGACCGTTGTGAATTCAAGTTTATCTTAAGTGAACGTATAATTTAATTGTTTGTTTTTAAGAAGCAATTATAGGTTTGAATTTATGGGTTTACGAAACATGTTTTTATTGGTAGGTTTGTGAGATGTCTTTAATGGACATGATGTTTCTGAAAAGAAACCCCAAATATCTTTTATCTATATAGTTTTTGTTATATATTCGTATGAACACATAAAGCATGACATTTTATTTTGTAATGAGTTTTGTTTATGTTCTATGGTAGATTTATGTGTAACATAGTGTCACTGATAATTTTTTTATATATTTCTATCAACTTTATATATCTTTGTTAATTTAATATGCATTTATTAGCCATGATTACTATAAAGGTTTTTAATAAGTTTAGGCTAAAACTGATATATAAAAAATGAATTTTAATATTTTCGATTAAATTTATGACTAAGAATTTAGTACTATATTAGTTTTCTTATTATACAATATGTATCTATTTTATTATGTATAAATTTGTGTCGCTACGTGGATTGATACGGGTAATCTACTATTTTTTTAGGGAAGACATCATATCACTAGACCAATAGGTCGGTCATAAATGGGTTAGTACAATTTGTTTAAGGTATGTAAATTGATGATTTTGCAACAATCATCATCATATTATTGATTTTTTTTATATATACACTAGTTTATATCCCGGGAGCCTCCCGGGTTGAGAAATCTAAGTAAAGTGAATAAAATTAGAAGCATCTAAACTATAAAAATCCCGGGAGCGTCCCGGGTTGAAAAATCTAATATGTTGTAATAAAATCTTAAATATATGATTTGTACAAGAAAACTCAACCAAATACTTTATACCGTTAAACACTTAAATGTGAAACTATTAGAAGAGTATCTATGAAACAAATCCTTTAATATGAGACAACATAAAAATGGAAATCAGTGCATTTAAAACAACACTTATCATATCATCACCATATACCATTTGAGAATGATACATAGAATGAAAAGAAAACGTACTTCTGAGATTGGTGTTTTGCTGCTAATGATTTCAATATATCCTCCACAAATCACATAGCAAAGGCATTATGATTATTACCTTCTTACAATATAGAGCTGGTTGTGAGGATTTGATAACCCATGAAGCTAACGGTGAAGTCAACCGTTAGCATAATGTAAAACCAAACATTAATTCTCAGAGGCTAAACTAAATTTAACTTTCAAATGGTCTTCTCATTCAAATATTCTGAGATAGTTGTAATGATTGTTAGTTAGTTGTACAAGTCTAATAGTATAGGGACTATATGTGTAATTGTAGCAACTATAAGTAAACGGTAATAAACGGCTAATAACAGCTTTTGCCGCCTATTTTTCTCTCTTCTGTTATTCTCTCTTAACAGTGCATGTTTAATTGATCTTAATTTATATATTTCGGTTCTTGACTAGATATGGACATATATATGATTATGGACATGCATGGGGCGCATAACCCAGATAGCTTTTGCTTATGTGGGTCATATGACGCAAATTCAGTTATATTGAACAGACACCCTAACAGGTCATATGACCCATACAATTGGTATGAAAACTCAACTAATGTGATGTGGAAAACAACTGATGAATTTCCTTTTAAAAATCTCCACCACAGACCATTGATGATAATGAAAATACCACTGATGTAAACATTGATTTGAAACCAACTACTTATCAAATAAAAACACAGATGCATGATAAACTACTTATGATATAACAACGAATCTATATTTATACTTCTATACTATACTACATTATAAATGAGGAGAGATGGCTAAAGATGGCATACAGAAGGTCACAAGGTAAACAACTATCTTTTTGTCAAATCCTTCCTTTTATGCCCCTATGTGCAACATTTGATTACAATTGTACAAATGACTAATGCAAGTCATTAACTTATGCTTAATGAACTAAATAAGAAATTGATGGTTATGTCTAACATATTAATGGCCAATAAACCATCAAAGGTATATTCATAACCTTATCACTTTATCAAAATGTGTATATACAATACATCTTGATGATTATTTTGTGTGGCATGTATAACTATGTGGAAGTTTCATCATGGCATTAATTCTTTTTATGCTATATATTTGGAGCACTCACCTCCACTTTATCATGCTTATTTTGCAATGACGGTATCACGCCACGGGTAATCTCTTCCGTGATACTCACTCGTTTGACGTTTCAGCCTATTTTTAACTAGCAAGTTTTATAACAGTGATCAAGTTGCAAATTTTTGCCCCACAGCAACGCGCGGGTTTCTCACTAGTGTGTATTAGTTTTTTGACTCATTTTCTAGAGCTCCCAACCCAATTTATGTTACTACTCATCGGAAAAATTGAACACAAGTTACGTATTTAGTACCGTTTGACTGTTATGTATAGATAACTTTTTTTCTACAATTTTTCTTTAATGGCAAGAGATAATACTGATTGACTTTTTATAAATAAAATCAATATTATATGCATGGGTTTTTTAAGAAGATGACTAATGCTTCTAGAAAGCGTATGGTAGTGTTTATACTTCCTTATCATTTTTGTGTGTGAAATAATGATTTTACAAATGATCCATTTGTTTTTATTTGTACATCTATTTTTACAAGTCTTTCATTTGTTTGTATCCGTATGATTAGCGTCTTCGAAAGAAAGTTGTTATTTTGGCTTCTGTTGATGATACAAAGATTGTTAGAACATTGTTCTAGATCTAAAACCGAGTGGGAAATGAATGTGCGGTTTGAAACATACAAGGGAAATAAAAGGCATTCCGTATACTTTTGGAGCGCTGGCCCCGCAAGCAATCAAGCTCCTCGATCGCGTGAAGAAAGTTACGCAAAGTAATTCCCCAGCTGCTAAGGGCCAATGTTTTATTTTCAATAGAGTAGGTTTTGCAATACAAAAAGAGGTAGCGGCGCAACTTGTGGTCCGTTTACCTACGTATCACCTGTAATTGGTTTATCTTTGGTTTAATGAAAATTTAGTTAAATCCGTATATTAGGAATCTCAATTTACTGCGTTTTTAAGTACTTCTTTAAAGGTTATATATTTATAGTTTATGGTACTCTATAACTACTTCTTTAAGCGTTATTATATTATTATGTCTCAACATATAGGTATATGGTTCAAGCATGGCGTCACTTCATGATTGACAATGGTATAAGAGTGTGTGTAGTGGTAGATAGTTATGTGGGGGTTATAGGATTAAAATATTAAAAAGTAAAAGAAAAGGGGTTATGTTGGGGTTATGGAAAAAGAGGGTGTAGTGGGAAGGGGGGTTATGTGGGGGTTATAAATGATTGGTAATGATTGGTTAATTATTGTTTTTTATTTAAATAAGAATATTTAATAGTTAATAATATTTTATTAAAAATAAAAAAATTACAAATACTAAAACAAAAAAAAAATACAAATACTAAAAAAAAAATTACAAACCATAAATAAAAGATAAAAATACTACAAACCATATTTTTTTTCGATTTTAGCCTTTCGGCTCATCGCCATTTCCAACGCTTTCCCCTCTAAGTGGTCGTGATTTGCCGTGTAAAAAGCAAAGTCGCGTTCAAACTGTCGTTCCCTCATGATGTCAACCACCTCTCGGTTATCTTGGATACGCTGAGCCCCGATGTCCCGTAAGTCTTGGAGCCGCTGGTTCATTTCAGCAAATGCCGGGATTAACTGGTTCACCCCCGACGAAGACTCCGTCCGTGCGGCTCGAGCAGCCCGTCGACCGGGGGGACGAGGTAGCTCCTCCGCCCCCTCCTCCCCTGCAAAAAAGGCATTTTCTTCTGGTGAGTTGAGGTCGACATAACGCGCGTCAGACGTAGGCGTTTCGGGGTCAACCGAGTCAGAGGTCCTCGACTTTTTTGAAGGCCTCGTATTTTTGGCCCTAGAGGAAGAAGTTCCAACCGTTGGGCGGACGGTGTGCCATTTGCTGCAGTCTTTCAGCACGCGCCAACATTTAACGTACGGGAAATTCCCGTATGTCTGGTTGTATTCTTCCAAAGCCGCTGTAAAAATACCCTCGTCACTTTGCCCACTTTTCCACCCGTACCGAGTGCGCTGGTAAATGCCTTGAAAGTTGGTGCATTTTTTGTTGATATCGGTCCACTTGCCCGATATCGAGTCGTTCTCCCAGTAGCCCTCTCCTTTACCAGAGAGATCAAAAAATATTGCCCGTACTCTTTTCCAAAAATCGCCTTTGGATTGGTAGTTGGCTGAAAAAACAAACCAATAATATAAATAAGTACCCGTTTAGAAAACTATATGAAATAAAAAATAACATTACCAAAAAATATATATATCTTACCGACTTCAGGATCCTCCGACACGTCAACCCACGCTCGGGTTAACGAGTACAACTCGTGGTCGGTCCATGGTATAACGTTTTTCTTGGCACGACCGCCCGTCTCTTTTCTTGTGTGGCGTCGGGCCGGGTGCTTTGCCTCGCACGGGCTCTTCCTCTTCAACCGGGCCTTGTGTCTCCGGAACCGACTCTTGCCAAGCGTTTGAAGAGCCGAACATTTGGGATGACCCGTACACTTGGGATTGGCCAAACCCACCTCCTATGGGCATCCCAAAACTCCCTCCCATGTTAACATTATACATGTTCGGGTCCCAACCATACGGTTGGTTTAAGAGGTTCGTGAAACTTTGCGGGTTTGAACCCAAACCCGGAGCTATAGGTCGGGTGTTGTCGCCACTGGTTTGGGAACCAAACCCGAAACCTCGACAGAAAGGATTCATGATATAGCCTTGAAAGAGTGTGTGTATTGCTTTGCTCTCTAGTCTTGTGTGTGTGTGTGTGTTTGTGAGAAATGGTGGTTTGAAACATTGTGTGTTTGTGTATTTATAAAACAAAAATTAATTTTTTTTTTTCAAAACCTCGAACAAACCTCACATAACCCGGTCAAAGCATTCAATGCTTTCTCTCTTCCCAATGCATTACAACGCTTGTTATGTCCAAAACCCTGCACACCTAAAACGCCCTATAGCGCCTGGGGGGGCGGTGTTCCCCGGCGCTATAGGGGTTAAAACGCCTCATAACATTGTCCACTACATATACCCTAAGTGTTGGTGACCGTTGTGAATTCAAGTTTATCTTAAGTGAACGTATAATTTAATTGTTTGTTTTTAAGAAGCAATTATAGGTTTGAATTTATGGGTTTACGAAACATGTTTTTATTGGTAGGTTTGTGAGATGTCTTTAATGGACATGATGTTTCTGAAAAGAAACCCCAAATATCTTTTATCTATATAGTTTTTGTTATATATTCGTATGAACACATAAAGCATGACATTTTATTTTGTAATGAGTTTTGTTTATGTTCTATGGTAGATTTATGTGTAACATAGTGTCACTGATAATTTTTTTATATATTTCTATCAACTTTATATATCTTTGTTAATTTAATATGCATTTATTAGCCATGATTACTATAAAGGTTTTTAATAAGTTTAGGCTAAAACTGATATATAAAAAATGAATTTTAATATTTTCGATTAAATTTATGACTAAGAATTTAGTACTATATTAGTTTTCTTATTATACAATATGTATCTATTTTATTATGTATAAATTTGTGTCGCTACGTGGATTGATACGGGTAATCTACTATTTTTTTAGGGAAGACATCATATCACTAGACCAATAGGTCGGTCATAAATGGGTTAGTACAATTTGTTTAAGGTATGTAAATTGATGATTTTGCAACAATCATCATCATATTATTGATTTTTTTTATATATACACTAGTTTATATCCCGGGAGCCTCCCGGGTTGAGAAATCTAAGTAAAGTGAATAAAATTAGAAGCATCTAAACTATAAAAATCCCGGGAGCGTCCCGGGTTGAAAAATCTAATATGTTGTAATAAAATCTTAAATATATGATTTGTACAAGAAAACTCAACCAAATACTTTATACCGTTAAACACTTAAATGTGAAACTATTAGAAGAGTATCTATGAAACAAATCCTTTAATATGAGACAACATAAAAATGGAAATCAGTGCATTTAAAACAACACTTATCATATCATCACCATATACCATTTGAGAATGATACATAGAATGAAAAGAAAACGTACTTCTGAGATTGGTGTTTTGCTGCTAATGATTTCAATATATCCTCCACAAATCACATAGCAAAGGCATTATGATTATTACCTTCTTACAATATAGAGCTGGTTGTGAGGATTTGATAACCCATGAAGCTAACGGTGAAGTCAACCGTTAGCATAATGTAAAACCAAACATTAATTCTCAGAGGCTAAACTAAATTTAACTTTCAAATGGTCTTCTCATTCAAATATTCTGAGATAGTTGTAATGATTGTTAGTTAGTTGTACAAGTCTAATAGTATAGGGACTATATGTGTAATTGTAGCAACTATAAGTAAACGGTAATAAACGGCTAATAACAGCTTTTGCCGCCTATTTTTCTCTCTTCTGTTATTCTCTCTTAACAGTGCATGTTTAATTGATCTTAATTTATATATTTCGGTTCTTGACTAGATATGGACATATATATGATTATGGACATGCATGGGGCGCATAACCCAGATAGCTTTTGCTTATGTGGGTCATATGACGCAAATTCAGTTATATTGAACAGACACCCTAACAGGTCATATGACCCATACAATTGGTATGAAAACTCAACTAATGTGATGTGGAAAACAACTGATGAATTTCCTTTTAAAAATCTCCACCACAGACCATTGATGATAATGAAAATACCACTGATGTAAACATTGATTTGAAACCAACTACTTATCAAATAAAAACACAGATGCATGATAAACTACTTATGATATAACAACGAATCTATATTTATACTTCTATACTATACTACATTATAAATGAGGAGAGATGGCTAAAGATGGCATACAGAAGGTCACAAGGTAAACAACTATCTTTTTGTCAAATCCTTCCTTTTATGCCCCTATGTGCAACATTTGATTACAATTGTACAAATGACTAATGCAAGTCATTAACTTATGCTTAATGAACTAAATAAGAAATTGATGGTTATGTCTAACATATTAATGGCCAATAAACCATCAAAGGTATATTCATAACCTTATCACTTTATCAAAATGTGTATATACAATACATCTTGATGATTATTTTGTGTGGCATGTATAACTATGTGGAAGTTTCATCATGGCATTAATTCTTTTTATGCTATATATTTGGAGCACTCACCTCCACTTTATCATGCTTATTTTGCAATGACGGTATCACGCCACGGGTAATCTCTTCCGTGATACTCACTCGTTTGACGTTTCAGCCTATTTTTAACTAGCAAGTTTTATAACAGTGATCAAGTTGCAAATTTTTGCCCCACAGCAACGCGCGGGTTTCTCACTAGTGTGTATTAGTTTTTTGACTCATTTTCTAGAGCTCCCAACCCAATTTATGTTACTACTCATCGGAAAAATTGAACACAAGTTACGTATTTAGTACCGTTTGACTGTTATGTATAGATAACTTTTTTTCTACAATTTTTCTTTAATGGCAAGAGATAATACTGATTGACTTTTTATAAATAAAATCAATATTATATGCATGGGTTTTTTAAGAAGATGACTAATGCTTCTAGAAAGCGTATGGTAGTGTTTATACTTCCTTATCATTTTTGTGTGTGAAATAATGATTTTACAAATGATCCATTTGTTTTTATTTGTACATCTATTTTTACAAGTCTTTCATTTGTTTGTATCCGTATGATTAGCGTCTTCGAAAGAAAGTTGTTATTTTGGCTTCTGTTGATGATACAAAGATTGTTAGAACATTGTTCTAGATCTAAAACCGAGTGGGAAATGAATGTGCGGTTTGAAACATACAAGGGAAATAAAAGGCATTCCGTATACTTTTGGAGCGCTGGCCCCGCAAGCAATCAAGCTCCTCGATCGCGTGAAGAAAGTTACGCAAAGTAATTCCCCAGCTGCTAAGGGCCAATGTTTTATTTTCAATAGAGTAGGTTTTGCAATACAAAAAGGGGTAGCGGCGCAACTTGTGGTCCGTTTACCTACGTATCACCTGTAATTGGTTTATCTTTGGTTTAATGAAAATTTAGTTAAATCCGTATATTAGGAATCTCAATTTACTGCGTTTTTAAGTACTTCTTTAAAGGTTATATATTTATAGTTTATGGTACTCTATAACTACTTCTTTAAGCGTTATTATATTATTATGTCTCAACATATAGGTATATGGTTCAAGCATGGCGTCACTTCATGATTGACAATGGTATAAGAGTGTGTGTAGTGGTAGATAGTTATGTGGGGGTTATAGGATTAAAATATTAAAAAGTAAAAGAAAAGGGGTTATGTTGGGGTTATGGAAAAAGAGGGTGTAGTGGGAAGGGGGGTTATGTGGGGGTTATAAATGATTGGTAATGATTGGTTAATTATTGTTTTTTATTTAAATAAGAATATTTAATAGTTAATAATATTTTATTAAAAATAAAAAAATTACAAATACTAAAACAAAAAAAAAATACAAATACTAAAAAAAAAATTACAAACCATAAATAAAAGATAAAAATACTACAAACCATATTTTTTTTCGATTTTAGCCTTTCGGCTCATCGCCATTTCCAACGCTTTCCCCTCTAAGTGGTCGTGATTTGCCGTGTAAAAAGCAAAGTCGCGTTCAAACTGTCGTTCCCTCATGATGTCAACCACCTCTCGGTTATCTTGGATACGCTGAGCCCCGATGTCCCGTAAGTCTTGGAGCCGCTGGTTCATTTCAGCAAATGCCGGGATTAACTGGTTCACCCCCGACGAAGACTCCGTCCGTGCGGCTCGAGCAGCCCGTCGACCGGGGGGACGAGGTAGCTCCTCCGCCCCCTCCTCCCCTGCAAAAAAGGCATTTTCTTCTGGTGAGTTGAGGTCGACATAACGCGCGTCAGACGTAGGCGTTTCGGGGTCAACCGAGTCAGAGGTCCTCGACTTTTTTGAAGGCCTCGTATTTTTGGCCCTAGAGGAAGAAGTTCCAACCGTTGGGCGGACGGTGTGCCATTTGCTGCAGTCTTTCAGCACGCGCCAACATTTAACGTACGGGAAATTCCCGTATGTCTGGTTGTATTCTTCCAAAGCCGCTGTAAAAATACCCTCGTCACTTTGCCCACTTTTCCACCCGTACCGAGTGCGCTGGTAAATGCCTTGAAAGTTGGTGCATTTTTTGTTGATATCGGTCCACTTGCCCGATATCGAGTCGTTCTCCCAGTAGCCCTCTCCTTTACCAGAGAGATCAAAAAATATTGCCCGTACTCTTTTCCAAAAATCGCCTTTGGATTGGTAGTTGGCTGAAAAAACAAACCAATAATATAAATAAGTACCCGTTTAGAAAACTATATGAAATAAAAAATAACATTACCAAAAAATATATATATCTTACCGACTTCAGGATCCTCCGACACGTCAACCCACGCTCGGGTTAACGAGTACAACTCGTGGTCGGTCCATGGTATAACGTTTTTCTTGGCACGACCGCCCGTCTCTTTTCTTGTGTGGCGTCGGGCCGGGTGCTTTGCCTCGCACGGGCTCTTCCTCTTCAACCGGGCCTTGTGTCTCCGGAACCGACTCTTGCCAAGCGTTTGAAGAGCCGAACATTTGGGATGACCCGTACACTTGGGATTGGCCAAACCCACCTCCTATGGGCATCCCAAAACTCCCTCCCATGTTAACATTATACATGTTCGGGTCCCAACCATACGGTTGGTTTAAGAGGTTCGTGAAACTTTGCGGGTTTGAACCCAAACCCGGAGCTATAGGTCGGGTGTTGTCGCCACTGGTTTGGGAACCAAACCCGAAACCTCGACAGAAAGGATTCATGATATAGCCTTGAAAGAGTGTGTGTATTGCTTTGCTCTCTAGTCTTGTGTGTGTGTGTGTGTTTGTGAGAAATGGTGGTTTGAAACATTGTGTGTTTGTGTATTTATAAAACAAAAATTAATTTTTTTTTTTCAAAACCTCGAACAAACCTCACATAACCCGGTCAAAGCATTCAATGCTTTCTCTCTTCCCAATGCATTACAACGCTTGTTATGTCCAAAACCCTGCACACCTAAAACGCCCTATAGCGCCTGGGGGGGCGGTGTTCCCCGGCGCTATAGGGGTTAAAACGCCTCATAACATTGTCCACTACATATACCCTAAGTGTTGGTGACCGTTGTGAATTCAAGTTTATCTTAAGTGAACGTATAATTTAATTGTTTGTTTTTAAGAAGCAATTATAGGTTTGAATTTATGGGTTTACGAAACATGTTTTTATTGGTAGGTTTGTGAGATGTCTTTAATGGACATGATGTTTCTGAAAAGAAACCCCAAATATCTTTTATCTATATAGTTTTTGTTATATATTCGTATGAACACATAAAGCATGACATTTTATTTTGTAATGAGTTTTGTTTATGTTCTATGGTAGATTTATGTGTAACATAGTGTCACTGATAATTTTTTTATATATTTCTATCAACTTTATATATCTTTGTTAATTTAATATGCATTTATTAGCCATGATTACTATAAAGGTTTTTAATAAGTTTAGGCTAAAACTGATATATAAAAAATGAATTTTAATATTTTCGATTAAATTTATGACTAAGAATTTAGTACTATATTAGTTTTCTTATTATACAATATGTATCTATTTTATTATGTATAAATTTGTGTCGCTACGTGGATTGATACGGGTAATCTACTATTTTTTTAGGGAAGACATCATATCACTAGACCAATAGGTCGGTCATAAATGGGTTAGTACAATTTGTTTAAGGTATGTAAATTGATGATTTTGCAACAATCATCATCATATTATTGATTTTTTTTATATATACACTAGTTTATATCCCGGGAGCCTCCCGGGTTGAGAAATCTAAGTAAAGTGAATAAAATTAGAAGCATCTAAACTATAAAAATCCCGGGAGCGTCCCGGGTTGAAAAATCTAATATGTTGTAATAAAATCTTAAATATATGATTTGTACAAGAAAACTCAACCAAATACTTTATACCGTTAAACACTTAAATGTGAAACTATTAGAAGAGTATCTATGAAACAAATCCTTTAATATGAGACAACATAAAAATGGAAATCAGTGCATTTAAAACAACACTTATCATATCATCACCATATACCATTTGAGAATGATACATAGAATGAAAAGAAAACGTACTTCTGAGATTGGTGTTTTGCTGCTAATGATTTCAATATATCCTCCACAAATCACATAGCAAAGGCATTATGATTATTACCTTCTTACAATATAGAGCTGGTTGTGAGGATTTGATAACCCATGAAGCTAACGGTGAAGTCAACCGTTAGCATAATGTAAAACCAAACATTAATTCTCAGAGGCTAAACTAAATTTAACTTTCAAATGGTCTTCTCATTCAAATATTCTGAGATAGTTGTAATGATTGTTAGTTAGTTGTACAAGTCTAATAGTATAGGGACTATATGTGTAATTGTAGCAACTATAAGTAAACGGTAATAAACGGCTAATAACAGCTTTTGCCGCCTATTTTTCTCTCTTCTGTTATTCTCTCTTAACAGTGCATGTTTAATTGATCTTAATTTATATATTTCGGTTCTTGACTAGATATGGACATATATATGATTATGGACATGCATGGGGCGCATAACCCAGATAGCTTTTGCTTATGTGGGTCATATGACGCAAATTCAGTTATATTGAACAGACACCCTAACAGGTCATATGACCCATACAATTGGTATGAAAACTCAACTAATGTGATGTGGAAAACAACTGATGAATTTCCTTTTAAAAATCTCCACCACAGACCATTGATGATAATGAAAATACCACTGATGTAAACATTGATTTGAAACCAACTACTTATCAAATAAAAACACAGATGCATGATAAACTACTTATGATATAACAACGAATCTATATTTATACTTCTATACTATACTACATTATAAATGAGGAGAGATGGCTAAAGATGGCATACAGAAGGTCACAAGGTAAACAACTATCTTTTTGTCAAATCCTTCCTTTTATGCCCCTATGTGCAACATTTGATTACAATTGTACAAATGACTAATGCAAGTCATTAACTTATGCTTAATGAACTAAATAAGAAATTGATGGTTATGTCTAACATATTAATGGCCAATAAACCATCAAAGGTATATTCATAACCTTATCACTTTATCAAAATGTGTATATACAATACATCTTGATGATTATTTTGTGTGGCATGTAT
Source organism: Ambrosia trifida (assembly GCA_028751855.1). Lineage (NCBI taxonomy): Eukaryota > Viridiplantae > Streptophyta > Magnoliopsida > Asterales > Asteraceae > Ambrosia > Ambrosia trifida. Next base: position 22,910,635 of record CM054125.1, on the reverse strand, counting down.
AACTATGTGGAAGTTTCATCATGGCATTAATTCTTTTTATGCTATATATTTGGAGCACTCACCTCCACTTTATCATGCTTATTTTGCAATGACGGTATCACGCCACGGGTAATCTCTTCCGTGATACTCACTCGTTTGACGTTTCAGCCTATTTTTAACTAGCAAGTTTTATAACAGTGATCAAGTTGCAAATTTTTGCCCCACAGCAACGCGCGGGTTTCTCACTAGTGTGTATTAGTTTTTTGACTCATTTTCTAGAGCTCCCAACCCAATTTATGTTACTACTCATCGGAAAAATTGAACACAAGTTACGTATTTAGTACCGTTTGACTGTTATGTATAGATAACTTTTTTTCTACAATTTTTCTTTAATGGCAAGAGATAATACTGATTGACTTTTTATAAATAAAATCAATATTATATGCATGGGTTTTTTAAGAAGATGACTAATGCTTCTAGAAAGCGTATGGTAGTGTTTATACTTCCTTATCATTTTTGTGTGTGAAATAATGATTTTACAAATGATCCATTTGTTTTTATTTGTACATCTATTTTTACAAGTCTTTCATTTGTTTGTATCCGTATGATTAGCGTCTTCGAAAGAAAGTTGTTATTTTGGCTTCTGTTGATGATACAAAGATTGTTAGAACATTGTTCTAGATCTAAAACCGAGTGGGAAATGAATGTGCGGTTTGAAACATACAAGGGAAATAAAAGGCATTCCGTATACTTTTGGAGCGCTGGCCCCGCAAGCAATCAAGCTCCTCGATCGCGTGAAGAAAGTTACGCAAAGTAATTCCCCAGCTGCTAAGGGCCAATGTTTTATTTTCAATAGAGTAGGTTTTGCAATACAAAAAGGGGTAGCGGCGCAACTTGTGGTCCGTTTACCTACGTATCACCTGTAATTGGTTTATCTTTGGTTTAATGAAAATTTAGTTAAATCCGTATATTAGGAATCTCAATTTACTGCGTTTTTAAGTACTTCTTTAAAGGTTATATATTTATAGTTTATGGTACTCTATAACTACTTCTTTAAGCGTTATTATATTATTATGTCTCAACATATAGGTATATGGTTCAAGCATGGCGTCACTTCATGATTGACAATGGTATAAGAGTGTGTGTAGTGGTAGATAGTTATGTGGGGGTTATAGGATTAAAATATTAAAAAGTAAAAGAAAAGGGGTTATGTTGGGGTTATGGAAAAAGAGGGTGTAGTGGGAAGGGGGGTTATGTGGGGGTTATAAATGATTGGTAATGATTGGTTAATTATTGTTTTTTATTTAAATAAGAATATTTAATAGTTAATAATATTTTATTAAAAATAAAAAAATTACAAATACTAAAACAAAAAAAAAATACAAATACTAAAAAAAAAATTACAAACCATAAATAAAAGATAAAAATACTACAAACCATATTTTTTTTCGATTTTAGCCTTTCGGCTCATCGCCATTTCCAACGCTTTCCCCTCTAAGTGGTCGTGATTTGCCGTGTAAAAAGCAAAGTCGCGTTCAAACTGTCGTTCCCTCATGATGTCAACCACCTCTCGGTTATCTTGGATACGCTGAGCCCCGATGTCCCGTAAGTCTTGGAGCCGCTGGTTCATTTCAGCAAATGCCGGGATTAACTGGTTCACCCCCGACGAAGACTCCGTCCGTGCGGCTCGAGCAGCCCGTCGACCGGGGGGACGAGGTAGCTCCTCCGCCCCCTCCTCCCCTGCAAAAAAGGCATTTTCTTCTGGTGAGTTGAGGTCGACATAACGCGCGTCAGACGTAGGCGTTTCGGGGTCAACCGAGTCAGAGGTCCTCGACTTTTTTGAAGGCCTCGTATTTTTGGCCCTAGAGGAAGAAGTTCCAACCGTTGGGCGGACGGTGTGCCATTTGCTGCAGTCTTTCAGCACGCGCCAACATTTAACGTACGGGAAATTCCCGTATGTCTGGTTGTATTCTTCCAAAGCCGCTGTAAAAATACCCTCGTCACTTTGCCCACTTTTCCACCCGTACCGAGTGCGCTGGTAAATGCCTTGAAAGTTGGTGCATTTTTTGTTGATATCGGTCCACTTGCCCGATATCGAGTCGTTCTCCCAGTAGCCCTCTCCTTTACCAGAGAGATCAAAAAATATTGCCCGTACTCTTTTCCAAAAATCGCCTTTGGATTGGTAGTTGGCTGAAAAAACAAACCAATAATATAAATAAGTACCCGTTTAGAAAACTATATGAAATAAAAAATAACATTACCAAAAAATATATATATCTTACCGACTTCAGGATCCTCCGACACGTCAACCCACGCTCGGGTTAACGAGTACAACTCGTGGTCGGTCCATGGTATAACGTTTTTCTTGGCACGACCGCCCGTCTCTTTTCTTGTGTGGCGTCGGGCCGGGTGCTTTGCCTCGCACGGGCTCTTCCTCTTCAACCGGGCCTTGTGTCTCCGGAACCGACTCTTGCCAAGCGTTTGAAGAGCCGAACATTTGGGATGACCCGTACACTTGGGATTGGCCAAACCCACCTCCTATGGGCATCCCAAAACTCCCTCCCATGTTAACATTATACATGTTCGGGTCCCAACCATACGGTTGGTTTAAGAGGTTCGTGAAACTTTGCGGGTTTGAACCCAAACCCGGAGCTATAGGTCGGGTGTTGTCGCCACTGGTTTGGGAACCAAACCCGAAACCTCGACAGAAAGGATTCATGATATAGCCTTGAAAGAGTGTGTGTATTGCTTTGCTCTCTAGTCTTGTGTGTGTGTGTGTGTTTGTGAGAAATGGTGGTTTGAAACATTGTGTGTTTGTGTATTTATAAAACAAAAATTAATTTTTTTTTTTCAAAACCTCGAACAAACCTCACATAACCCGGTCAAAGCATTCAATGCTTTCTCTCTTCCCAATGCATTACAACGCTTGTTATGTCCAAAACCCTGCACACCTAAAACGCCCTATAGCGCCTGGGGGGGCGGTGTTCCCCGGCGCTATAGGGGTTAAAACGCCTCATAACATTGTCCACTACATATACCCTAAGTGTTGGTGACCGTTGTGAATTCAAGTTTATCTTAAGTGAACGTATAATTTAATTGTTTGTTTTTAAGAAGCAATTATAGGTTTGAATTTATGGGTTTACGAAACATGTTTTTATTGGTAGGTTTGTGAGATGTCTTTAATGGACATGATGTTTCTGAAAAGAAACCCCAAATATCTTTTATCTATATAGTTTTTGTTATATATTCGTATGAACACATAAAGCATGACATTTTATTTTGTAATGAGTTTTGTTTATGTTCTATGGTAGATTTATGTGTAACATAGTGTCACTGATAATTTTTTTATATATTTCTATCAACTTTATATATCTTTGTTAATTTAATATGCATTTATTAGCCATGATTACTATAAAGGTTTTTAATAAGTTTAGGCTAAAACTGATATATAAAAAATGAATTTTAATATTTTCGATTAAATTTATGACTAAGAATTTAGTACTATATTAGTTTTCTTATTATACAATATGTATCTATTTTATTATGTATAAATTTGTGTCGCTACGTGGATTGATACGGGTAATCTACTATTTTTTTAGGGAAGACATCATATCACTAGACCAATAGGTCGGTCATAAATGGGTTAGTACAATTTGTTTAAGGTATGTAAATTGATGATTTTGCAACAATCATCATCATATTATTGATTTTTTTTATATATACACTAGTTTATATCCCGGGAGCCTCCCGGGTTGAGAAATCTAAGTAAAGTGAATAAAATTAGAAGCATCTAAACTATAAAAATCCCGGGAGCGTCCCGGGTTGAAAAATCTAATATGTTGTAATAAAATCTTAAATATATGATTTGTACAAGAAAACTCAACCAAATACTTTATACCGTTAAACACTTAAATGTGAAACTATTAGAAGAGTATCTATGAAACAAATCCTTTAATATGAGACAACATAAAAATGGAAATCAGTGCATTTAAAACAACACTTATCATATCATCACCATATACCATTTGAGAATGATACATAGAATGAAAAGAAAACGTACTTCTGAGATTGGTGTTTTGCTGCTAATGATTTCAATATATCCTCCACAAATCACATAGCAAAGGCATTATGATTATTACCTTCTTACAATATAGAGCTGGTTGTGAGGATTTGATAACCCATGAAGCTAACGGTGAAGTCAACCGTTAGCATAATGTAAAACCAAACATTAATTCTCAGAGGCTAAACTAAATTTAACTTTCAAATGGTCTTCTCATTCAAATATTCTGAGATAGTTGTAATGATTGTTAGTTAGTTGTACAAGTCTAATAGTATAGGGACTATATGTGTAATTGTAGCAACTATAAGTAAACGGTAATAAACGGCTAATAACAGCTTTTGCCGCCTATTTTTCTCTCTTCTGTTATTCTCTCTTAACAGTGCATGTTTAATTGATCTTAATTTATATATTTCGGTTCTTGACTAGATATGGACATATATATGATTATGGACATGCATGGGGCGCATAACCCAGATAGCTTTTGCTTATGTGGGTCATATGACGCAAATTCAGTTATATTGAACAGACACCCTAACAGGTCATATGACCCATACAATTGGTATGAAAACTCAACTAATGTGATGTGGAAAACAACTGATGAATTTCCTTTTAAAAATCTCCACCACAGACCATTGATGATAATGAAAATACCACTGATGTAAACATTGATTTGAAACCAACTACTTATCAAATAAAAACACAGATGCATGATAAACTACTTATGATATAACAACGAATCTATATTTATACTTCTATACTATACTACATTATAAATGAGGAGAGATGGCTAAAGATGGCATACAGAAGGTCACAAGGTAAACAACTATCTTTTTGTCAAATCCTTCCTTTTATGCCCCTATGTGCAACATTTGATTACAATTGTACAAATGACTAATGCAAGTCATTAACTTATGCTTAATGAACTAAATAAGAAATTGATGGTTATGTCTAACATATTAATGGCCAATAAACCATCAAAGGTATATTCATAACCTTATCACTTTATCAAAATGTGTATATACAATACATCTTGATGATTATTTTGTGTGGCATGTATAACTATGTGGAAGTTTCATCATGGCATTAATTCTTTTTATGCTATATATTTGGAGCACTCACCTCCACTTTATCATGCTTATTTTGCAATGACGGTATCACGCCACGGGTAATCTCTTCCGTGATACTCACTCGTTTGACGTTTCAGCCTATTTTTAACTAGCAAGTTTTATAACAGTGATCAAGTTGCAAATTTTTGCCCCACAGCAACGCGCGGGTTTCTCACTAGTGTGTATTAGTTTTTTGACTCATTTTCTAGAGCTCCCAACCCAATTTATGTTACTACTCATCGGAAAAATTGAACACAAGTTACGTATTTAGTACCGTTTGACTGTTATGTATAGATAACTTTTTTTCTACAATTTTTCTTTAATGGCAAGAGATAATACTGATTGACTTTTTATAAATAAAATCAATATTATATGCATGGGTTTTTTAAGAAGATGACTAATGCTTCTAGAAAGCGTATGGTAGTGTTTATACTTCCTTATCATTTTTGTGTGTGAAATAATGATTTTACAAATGATCCATTTGTTTTTATTTGTACATCTATTTTTACAAGTCTTTCATTTGTTTGTATCCGTATGATTAGCGTCTTCGAAAGAAAGTTGTTATTTTGGCTTCTGTTGATGATACAAAGATTGTTAGAACATTGTTCTAGATCTAAAACCGAGTGGGAAATGAATGTGCGGTTTGAAACATACAAGGGAAATAAAAGGCATTCCGTATACTTTTGGAGCGCTGGCCCCGCAAGCAATCAAGCTCCTCGATCGCGTGAAGAAAGTTACGCAAAGTAATTCCCCAGCTGCTAAGGGCCAATGTTTTATTTTCAATAGAGTAGGTTTTGCAATACAAAAAGGGGGTAGCGGCGCAACTTGTGGTCCGTTTACCTACGTATCACCTGTAATTGGTTTATCTTTGGTTTAATGAAAATTTAGTTAAATCCGTATATTAGGAATCTCAATTTACTGCGTTTTTAAGTACTTCTTTAAAGGTTATATATTTATAGTTTATGGTACTCTATAACTACTTCTTTAAGCGTTATTATATTATTATGTCTCAACATATAGGTATATGGTTCAAGCATGGCGTCACTTCATGATTGACAATGGTATAAGAGTGTGTGTAGTGGTAGATAGTTATGTGGGGGTTATAGGATTAAAATATTAAAAAGTAAAAGAAAAGGGGTTATGTTGGGGTTATGGAAAAAGAGGGTGTAGTGGGAAGGGGGGTTATGTGGGGGTTATAAATGATTGGTAATGATTGGTTAATTATTGTTTTTTATTTAAATAAGAATATTTAATAGTTAATAATATTTTATTAAAAATAAAAAAATTACAAATACTAAAACAAAAAAAAAATACAAATACTAAAAAAAAAATTACAAACCATAAATAAAAGATAAAAATACTACAAACCATATTTTTTTTCGATTTTAGCCTTTCGGCTCATCGCCATTTCCAACGCTTTCCCCTCTAAGTGGTCGTGATTTGCCGTGTAAAAAGCAAAGTCGCGTTCAAACTGTCGTTCCCTCATGATGTCAACCACCTCTCGGTTATCTTGGATACGCTGAGCCCCGATGTCCCGTAAGTCTTGGAGCCGCTGGTTCATTTCAGCAAATGCCGGGATTAACTGGTTCACCCCCGACGAAGACTCCGTCCGTGCGGCTCGAGCAGCCCGTCGACCGGGGGGACGAGGTAGCTCCTCCGCCCCCTCCTCCCCTGCAAAAAAGGCATTTTCTTCTGGTGAGTTGAGGTCGACATAACGCGCGTCAGACGTAGGCGTTTCGGGGTCAACCGAGTCAGAGGTCCTCGACTTTTTTGAAGGCCTCGTATTTTTGGCCCTAGAGGAAGAAGTTCCAACCGTTGGGCGGACGGTGTGCCATTTGCTGCAGTCTTTCAGCACGCGCCAACATTTAACGTACGGGAAATTCCCGTATGTCTGGTTGTATTCTTCCAAAGCCGCTGTAAAAATACCCTCGTCACTTTGCCCACTTTTCCACCCGTACCGAGTGCGCTGGTAAATGCCTTGAAAGTTGGTGCATTTTTTGTTGATATCGGTCCACTTGCCCGATATCGAGTCGTTCTCCCAGTAGCCCTCTCCTTTACCAGAGAGATCAAAAAATATTGCCCGTACTCTTTTCCAAAAATCGCCTTTGGATTGGTAGTTGGCTGAAAAAACAAACCAATAATATAAATAAGTACCCGTTTAGAAAACTATATGAAATAAAAAATAACATTACCAAAAAATATATATATCTTACCGACTTCAGGATCCTCCGACACGTCAACCCACGCTCGGGTTAACGAGTACAACTCGTGGTCGGTCCATGGTATAACGTTTTTCTTGGCACGACCGCCCGTCTCTTTTCTTGTGTGGCGTCGGGCCGGGTGCTTTGCCTCGCACGGGCTCTTCCTCTTCAACCGGGCCTTGTGTCTCCGGAACCGACTCTTGCCAAGCGTTTGAAGAGCCGAACATTTGGGATGACCCGTACACTTGGGATTGGCCAAACCCACCTCCTATGGGCATCCCAAAACTCCCTCCCATGTTAACATTATACATGTTCGGGTCCCAACCATACGGTTGGTTTAAGAGGTTCGTGAAACTTTGCGGGTTTGAACCCAAACCCGGAGCTATAGGTCGGGTGTTGTCGCCACTGGTTTGGGAACCAAACCCGAAACCTCGACAGAAAGGATTCATGATATAGCCTTGAAAGAGTGTGTGTATTGCTTTGCTCTCTAGTCTTGTGTGTGTGTGTGTGTTTGTGAGAAATGGTGGTTTGAAACATTGTGTGTTTGTGTATTTATAAAACAAAAATTAATTTTTTTTTTTCAAAACCTCGAACAAACCTCACATAACCCGGTCAAAGCATTCAATGCTTTCTCTCTTCCCAATGCATTACAACGCTTGTTATGTCCAAAACCCTGCACACCTAAAACGCCCTATAGCGCCTGGGGGGGCGGTGTTCCCCGGCGCTATAGGGGTTAAAACGCCTCATAACATTGTCCACTACATATACCCTAAGTGTTGGTGACCGTTGTGAATTCAAGTTTATCTTAAGTGAACGTATAATTTAATTGTTTGTTTTTAAGAAGCAATTATAGGTTTGAATTTATGGGTTTACGAAACATGTTTTTATTGGTAGGTTTGTGAGATGTCTTTAATGGACATGATGTTTCTGAAAAGAAACCCCAAATATCTTTTATCTATATAGTTTTTGTTATATATTCGTATGAACACATAAAGCATGACATTTTATTTTGTAATGAGTTTTGTTTATGTTCTATGGTAGATTTATGTGTAACATAGTGTCACTGATAATTTTTTTATATATTTCTATCAACTTTATATATCTTTGTTAATTTAATATGCATTTATTAGCCATGATTACTATAAAGGTTTTTAATAAGTTTAGGCTAAAACTGATATATAAAAAATGAATTTTAATATTTTCGATTAAATTTATGACTAAGAATTTAGTACTATATTAGTTTTCTTATTATACAATATGTATCTATTTTATTATGTATAAATTTGTGTCGCTACGTGGATTGATACGGGTAATCTACTATTTTTTTAGGGAAGACATCATATCACTAGACCAATAGGTCGGTCATAAATGGGTTAGTACAATTTGTTTAAGGTATGTAAATTGATGATTTTGCAACAATCATCATCATATTATTGATTTTTTTTATATATACACTAGTTTATATCCCGGGAGCCTCCCGGGTTGAGAAATCTAAGTAAAGTGAATAAAATTAGAAGCATCTAAACTATAAAAATCCCGGGAGCGTCCCGGGTTGAAAAATCTAATATGTTGTAATAAAATCTTAAATATATGATTTGTACAAGAAAACTCAACCAAATACTTTATACCGTTAAACACTTAAATGTGAAACTATTAGAAGAGTATCTATGAAACAAATCCTTTAATATGAGACAACATAAAAATGGAAATCAGTGCATTTAAAACAACACTTATCATATCATCACCATATACCATTTGAGAATGATACATAGAATGAAAAGAAAACGTACTTCTGAGATTGGTGTTTTGCTGCTAATGATTTCAATATATCCTCCACAAATCACATAGCAAAGGCATTATGATTATTACCTTCTTACAATATAGAGCTGGTTGTGAGGATTTGATAACCCATGAAGCTAACGGTGAAGTCAACCGTTAGCATAATGTAAAACCAAACATTAATTCTCAGAGGCTAAACTAAATTTAACTTTCAAATGGTCTTCTCATTCAAATATTCAAGTTTACAGATCGCAAATAATCAAGGAAACGGTCGTAAAGAATCATAAGAAAGGATAATACTAACTACAATGAAAGAGAGGAAGAGGCGGAAACACTGTTCCAAGCTCGAACGCCACCATTAGAAGATGCAGATAAGGGGGCAACTTAATGGAATGAAGTGAACTTCTAAATATTCATTCTCTTCAGATAAAAATTAATCTGCAAATCCCCAAAACATCGTTGTATGAAATATTAAGATAAAAGAATTGATTAAAATTTTAGGGACAAAATGCCCTCAGAAACCGGTTATGACCGAAAAAGCAAATCTGGATAACCTTACCGGTAAAAAAAACTCGCTTGGGCTGCCACAACATCACTGGAATAGCATCGTGAGTCAACTGTGGCCAATTTTTCGGCTTGAGTAGCCCAATCTGAGCATCATCGCTAGACCAAAACTCGTGTTGCTCTCACATGTCTCTATCTCCACCGCAAGAATAGCAAACATATGAAACCAAAATTAATTAAAAAAAAAGGGGGGGGGGGGAAACAAAAGACAGGAAGTATTAACAGTTTAAAGATGCAAAGAAGGGAAGCAGGACAGGAACACACACCCTCATTTCTAGGGATTTGGCCTTCACTGGAGTGACTGGAACTCCTACCAGATACCAAATGCCATCGCCTTTTAACATTTATCAATATGTAGATTTATTTTAATTCGAGTGAAATGGCGTTGAGCAGTACACGCATCACACCAATGATGCTATATTCCCTTGTTTCTCTTCCTGGCTACTGCAAATTAGAATGAAATAGACAAAGACAATAATCCGAATTAGACTGAAATAGACTACGTCATTAATCCGATTTCAAACCAAGATTGTTAATTATATAAGAATATTAGAGAAAAAAGAGAGCATTACCATTCCAACTTTAACATAATGACATGAAAATTTAACCAAACTCCATGTACACCTGTCAATAAAATATGAACTTATAGATACATTATAGCAATGTCAAAAGTATTCAACAAAATTAACATGACACTAACAAAAGTATAATAGTATATAAAACTAAAATATACTTGAAGCATCCTATTGCTTCTTTCAAATAACTTGGTGGCCTTCCCCTGTGTTTCTAAGTAGATGAGCCCGCATTGGCGGTTCCATCGTGTCGTCATTAGAAGACTCCAAATTCCCACCACTATGACCACCAACATCAATATAATAAAAAAGAAGCCACAATTAGGCAATTAATTAACCATACCATTTTTAGGTGCATAATACAGTGCCATGTATGCACCAATTCAACAAAACAGATAAAAATCAATTACTTCGTAAGATACAAATCCGCCGGCACTCCATCGACCATCAACGAACTCGCTAGAATCCCCTACGCCTTCTCTAAATCCTCGATCTGTCTCCTTATCTTATGCGAACACGTTTCAATAAACGCATTCAACTGCACATTTATTCCACAGACACATCCAATCAATACACAAACTCAATTAATTCAATTTGGATTAGTTTAAGAGATCGACGGAATAAGAGATCGGGATTGATGTTATTATTAATTATACCCTGTAGAGAGGAGTGTCGAAGGAGTTTTTGGAGATGGATTCCTGTAACTGACTCCAGAGAGTAGTGGCGGAGCTCTGAACGGTTTCAAACCCTAACGTTGTTTACTATGATGTTAATTTTTTTTTAACTTAAATACCAAGTGACACATAGGATGACACATGGCAAACTCAAGGGGGAGAATGCCTCCTTGAGTGCCATATCATCAAAATGGTTTTGGTTTATTATATGTATAGATGTTTTTATTCTAGGCCCATTTTTTTCTATTGGCACAGAGCAACACAACACCCCAATTCTTGAAGACGTCTCTGAGTAGTTATGCACATGTATATAAGAATTCTTAGGTAGATTATCATAGTTCATTTTTTATTAGTAATTGTTACGTATTCATCTTAATTCAATTTAGTAAAGTCGTTAATGTGGAATTCAAATATTTGATTTTGTCTATTTAGTTTTTAATGTGGGAGGGTTTACCTTTTTGGAGGGTTCCCACCCGGGCTTGGTCTTGAGTTTGAATCTTGCACACCACGAAAAAATTCCCTGTAACGGTTTGAGATAAATTCAAAGTGGACACCGGTGCGTGGGTAATGATTCGAACTCAAGTTGAGGGGTTGTTTGTCGATTGGTTTCACCGCTGAAGTACACATTCCCAAAAAAAAAAAAAAAAAAAAAAGAGGTGATTCAGTTGGATAATTCATGTCCAATTTCATTTCATTGAATCATAATAGTCGAGGAAGGACCACATGCTTTGACATATGAATAGAACGGATTGACATATTCAATTTCCATACATATTAGGACCGGGTTATTTGTTTTTCTTGGGTTTTATAAATCAATGGTTTTATTATATTAGCTGAGTCAAGTTATCCTACACAATGTAACAAAAATGAGAAGGGTGAGAAAGATATAGAAAACACAATAGATGATGAAATATGATACAATGAGCCACAAAATAGAACACAATTATGAAAAACATAACACAATGCTAAAGAAAAAAGAACAATTAATTGCAAAAATGACACAATTATAAAAAAATAAGAAAAAAACACAATGTCACATAAAAAACACAATGATATAACGTAAATTCTAAAAACTACAAGCTAAATTTTTAAAAAACCGGAAACCTAAAAACTAAGATCGTATGGTTCGATGAGATGGTTCCGATGCCGCTTGAATTAGTTCAATCAAAGTCCGGTTGATAGGCGGGGCAGGCTGCTGCTGTGGGCTGAAAGTGGACGGCCATCCAGGCTGGATCGGGTACGGGCAAGGCGGAGGAGTCCACCAAGCCCAATGAGGATAGTGCTGCTGCTGCTGGACCCAACCGGAGCGTCCAGTACCGCGTCCTCGTCCGCCTCTGCCACGATATTGTTGGCCCCGTCCCCTCCCCCTGCCGCGCGATCCTCCGTAAGATGAAGAATACGAGCTGTTCGGGTTCGGGTTAGGGGCTGGTTGCTGTGTGGTGGCAGGCTGAGATGATTGCTGTTGTGTAAGAAGAACCGAGGACGCAACATTCTTCCGGGCCTCCATGCGTATAACCTCATCTTGCAGCATGGTCCGAGCGGTATCCCAGTCCGCGTTGTTTTGATGAATTAGGGATGCGGTGGTATCGTATTCTTGCGGGAGACCGCGGACAAGCTGTAACACGAGGCGAGATTCGGTGATAGGTTGGTCGACATCCTCCAGTTGGTTCGCCAAGTCGTGGAGCCGCTCACAATAGTCGTCTATGGACGAGCAACCTGCAAGAGTAAGATTAACAAATTGTGTTTCCAAAGCGGCTGCCCTAGCCTTTTTATTACTGAGATACTTCTTTTTCGAGTTGAAGCCAGGCGGCTCGGGCAGTCGAAACCTGACCCATTAGGCGAGGCAGATGTGCGTCTGAGACGGTACCGATGATCCATTGTAGCACTAGTGTGTCAAGTTCGAGCCACAACGGGTACTCGGCATCGGTCTCAGCCGGAGGGTTGGTGCCGTCAATATGTTGAAGAACCTTGTATGCGCGTGCGTGTAACTGAAACATCTTGACCCATGCCGTATATGTGACCTTGGTTCCATCTAGGGTTCGGATCTTGGTGTTTATGTTGGTGACGGTGTACGCCGGATGGAGAGGGTTGGGTTTGGCCGAAGCCAGTGGATCAGATGTGGCTTCTGCTTCCTTGGTCATGATCGCTGGTTGAAAGGAAACGGATGAAGAATCTTGGCAGCCGAACAAAAATTAAAGAAGAAGGAAAAGAAACGCAGCAGCCGAAATTTTTTTTTAGGGTTTGAGCCGTAGCTCTGATACCATAAAAGTGGTTTATGGTTAATATTATTTGATGATCCAATATGAATACAAAGCCCTATATTTATAGGGAAGATAATACAAGATAATTATGGAATAGTATCTATCTAATAACTCTATACATATCTCCTAAATATGAGATAATATTGTTATGCTAAGACCTATGACTTCCTATTTTTCGTGTATTTAATCATAACCCTATATTAGCTAATAGGTTAGTGTCTACGAAAGGTTAAATTCCTAAAATGAGTAAGAAATAATAGGAATTAGTCATGGGGGGGGGGGGGGGTTGAACCGAAGCAACACTAAAATTATGACACCCGTACTAAGAGGACTAAAGACGGCTGATTACTTGGGTGGTAGTTATTTTGTTTGTGTAGTTTATTATTATGATGCTCTTGGTGTATAACTGATTGTACTTGGTGTGGCTAGCACCGTTTTGAAATGAAATATTTTGTTGGTCGTTAAAATAAAAAACTTTTTGAAGGCAGTAATTAATAGAAGAGTTTAACATATGGAAATCTAAAGTCTTAAATTATTCAAAATTTTGGAATTGGATTTGAATTTGAATTTGGTTCGAATTCGATTACTGAAATCGAATAGAATTTGAGTTTTCGAATTCATTTCAAATACTAAACACGTCAAAAATTACATCCCAAAACTCTAAGGATAAAATCAAAACTACAAGTCCATATCAAGTGACAAAATATTATAGTGAGATCGGAAAAGTGAGATAGCGGTTGAAAACCGAAGTTAGACTATTCGTTGTGGAAGCGCGAGCGGCATTACGCGAACGGAGTTTTTGCACCGGTGTTCACCTCTAGCCACAACAGCCCCACGCAAACCCCGGCGCGAGCGAGCACAAGCGACGGTGGTGCATAGGCTAACGGGAGAAACTAACATTTGGTCACGTCAATGCTCACCTCCAGTCACAACGGGGTCAAGTGATCGGGTTACTTGAGAGTCACGTTGGTGGTCGCGCCCGGTCGCTCACAGCTCCACAACGGACGGCCTTAGTATCTAGATAGGTCATTTAGTTTTTTTTCTTTCATCTGAGGCATCTACTTTTGACATATCTTTTCTTTTTAATTATGAACACTTATTTTAAATTTGAGATTGTTATTATATCATTAACTAAATTTATTTAATGTAAAATTAATTATCATTCTTTTTAAATGAACTTATGTTTTTACTTAAAAGTTTCACCAAGATCAAAAGTATGTTAATTAAAATATTAAAACATAAACACAGAATAACAAAGATATTTGTTTTTATGAATGATTTATAAAAAATTTCAAATACTTAATGTGGTTGAATAGATGGTAAAAATAGTAAAAATACAATATGTTAAATAATAAAAAAAAAATATGTGGTGTTGAAAATCAAAGTTAATATCTGGTTGAAATAAATAGTTTTAAAAAAATTAACTTAACATAATTAATAATTGTCACGCAAATGTTCGTTTTTAAATATATACATTGACGATTACACATGCTAACAAATTTCATCATATTTTATTCAATTAGTATAATACATAGGTTTATTCAATCATGCAATACATATGTTTTTTAAAAACAACTTTTTATTATTAATTATATCAATTACATTTATTAAACCGTGTAATATACGGGATTGTAGCTTAGTATTAAAATAAAATGCATAATTTGAATATGAATTTTGAATTGGATCGAAAATCACAAATTGATTATGATACTTTAATACGATTTTGATGTTTTGTAGGGTAAACATAAAACAAAACTAAATCGATGTAAGATATTCTAATAGCGGTTAATAATAAAATGGATTGATTCAAACTAATTAAATCAATATTGTGATTAACAATGTAAGTGTATAGTTTAAATTAATTTGGTATAAAATAAAGTATGAGCGTATTTGCTATTAAAAAAAATAATACTGTGATTCATTAACTATTACAAATGACAAACCACCTAAATGGAAGTTATTATTAATTATTGTATATATAAAAGGACATGAGTTAGCTATAGTAAACATGCCTTTTTTTATTTTTCTTTTTTTGGTGCACGCTTTCAACTTTTAGAATTGATACTTACAATCACTAAACTTTTTTAAAATTTTATATAGCTAGTGTTTGACCCGCGAGCGTAGCCCTGCGAGCATGCACATAAATAGTTTTGGCCAAGAAACTCTACTGAAACCAATGTAAGTAATTGATTCGATGAATAGATGATATTGTCTCACATCAATAAGGGCGTAGGGGTCCATAACACCTGCCTAAATCCACTCTTTACAACACTAAAACAACGTTGAACCATCACAAATAGCCGGACAACAACAACTTGCACCAAAAAGCTTTAAAAAGAAAGGTACAAACATCATGATGTAATGAGGCTATTTGCTTTAAAAGCATGTATATTTGTCTACTGGTTATTGACATAAAGTTTTAAAAGTTACTTACTTACAATGCCCAAGTAAAGATCTTTGTATTCCGGCTACGCGACCAATCCAAGCTTGCCATCGGCCATGTTAATGGTTTCTAAACATAACAAACAGTTCAGTTAGGTAGTACTATAAATGGAAATCAATTGTAATTAATGTAAATTAATATGATTTATTGTGTATTACTGTATTTCCTTATATTCTTGTATTTTCCCATTATAAATGAAGGCTCCAACAACCTCACATTTACAGAGGTTGATTTTATTCATGGTATCAGCCTAACCTTCTTTCCCCCTCTTTCTTTCACTTTTCCTGTGACCTTCTTCCCCAAGCCATGGCCGCTGACCCTTCTGCAGTCTCCAATCCGTCCGTCCCTCATCTATCTCCCATAAAACTCTCATCATCCAACTACCTTGTGTGGCGTAATCATATGCGACTGCTTATTGCCCTTCATAACCTCATTGCACATATCGACGGTCTCTCTAAGCCCCCACCGGAATCCATTATTTCTGATGATAAAACCGTCTCCAATCCGGCCTACCTGACCTGGTCATCTGATGACCAGAAAGCTGCACTCTTGCTGCTGTCTTTTTTAACCGAGGAGGCCGCTGCAGAGGTTTTGGGCTTAACCTCTGCTCATCAGATCTGGATAGCTCTTGAACAGGCTTACAGCAACGCCTCTGTGGAACGGGTTCAATCCCTTCGGGACTCTCTTCGACAACTTGCGAAAGGTACCTCTACTATTACTGATTTTTCCCGTAAGTTTCGGAATATTTGTGAACAACTTGCAGCGATTGGCCATCATGTGGCTGATATTGATAAAATCCATTGGTTTCTGTGTGGACTCTGACCCTCCTATGAGGTTTTTTTGGCTGCTATTCGGGCTACTAAACCCGCCCCGTTGTTTCGTGATCTTGTTGCGCAAGCCGAAAGTCACGAGATATTCTTGCAGTCTCTTCATGGTACTGTCACCCCTCCGGCTGCCTTTCATGTTCAGAACCGGCGTGATTCTTCCACGCCTAACAGGGGCCGTGGTTCTTCTTCTAGGTGTGGTTATTCTCGGGCTCCTTCTACAAAGGGTTGTAGAACTCGTCGACCCCCTCATTGTCAGTTATGTCGCACTACGGGTCATTACGCTTCGTCGTGTCCACAACTTCATACCTTTGCAAATCAGGCTCCTACTATCGATGAAGATTTAGCAAAAGCATTCCATGCCCAATGCCATGTTCACAACACTACCCCTGATTGGACCGGGGATTCTGGAGCTAATGATCATATGGCACCAAATCAGGATTATCTTCATAATACTACTCCATACAAAGGTAAAAATCAGGTTATTTTTGGTAATGGTAAGAAACTACCAATAACTCATACGGGCTCTTACAATCTTTGCAAAAATATTACTTTGCGTAATGTTCTTGTTGTTCCAAATCTCACAAGAAAACTATTATCCATAAGCAAATTGACTAATGATCACCCTGTTGATGTCTTATTCTCTCGGCATTATTTTCATATTCAGGATCGGAAGACAAAACAGGTTCTTGCTCGAGGGAAATGCGTTGATGGTTTTTATTTGCTCAAAGAAGATCCCCAAGCTTTTGTTGCGACTGTTTCTAATAAAGCCTCTTATGAGTTATGGCATGCTCGTTTAGGCCACGTTTCTTTTGATGTTATCTCTGTTTTGAATAAACATGTTTTTTTATCTGTTACGTCTTTATTACCTAAACCTGATCTTTGTACTTCATGTCAACTTGCTAAGGGACAGAGAATGCCTTTTGTTTTGAATGAAAAACGCTTCTTTTCCTTTAGATTTGGTGCATTGTGATTTGTGGGGCCCTGCTCCTATTACCTCTGTTGATGGTTTTCGTTACTATGTAATTTTTATAGATGATTACTCAAGGTTTACATGGCTTTATCCTCTTAAAACGAAGACAGGTTTTTATGCGGTTTTATCTGCATTTATTAATCTTGCTCAAACTCAATGCTCCAGAAAAATCAAGGTCTTCCAGAGTGATGGTGGCACTGAATTTGTAAATCATACTGTTCGCAAGATATTTGAGGATAATGGCACCTTTCATCGTTATTCATGTCCATATACGCCACAACAAAATGGACGTGCTGAAAGAAAACATCGGCATATTGTTGAAACTGGACTTGCCATGTTATTTAACTCACATGTCCCGGCTCAATATTGGACTGACGCCTTCATCTCGGCCGCTTATATTATTAATCGAGTACCAACTCCTACACTCGAAAATAAGTCACCATTTCAAGTATTATTTGACCAAATGCCATGTTATGATAATTTTCGGGTTTTCGGTTGCCATGTTTTTCCTTATTTGCGTGATTATGCTAAACACAAACTTGAGCCTAGAAGTCTACCGTGTGTCTTTATCGGTTATAGCTCAACCCACAAAGGTTTTAGATGCTTGGATCCGGCCACTACTCGGGTTTATATTACTCGCCATGCTCGTTTTAACGAAATATTATTTCCCTTTAACACTTCTATTTCTCCATTACCATCTCAAACATTAACCCTTAGTACCTTCTGTGATGACACACCTAGCCAAAACAAAATCCCTACTTTTCCTAACACAACTAACCCTACTCCCACATCCGGCCCACTACCAAAACCAACCCAAAATAACCCCTGCCCACTTTGTCCTCCAACCGGCCCACCCATTCACCTAGCCCACACCCTGAAACCGGCCCTTCTCACCAAGCTGACCCATCCCATTCCTCTAGCCCACACTCTGAAACCGGCCCATCCCACCCAGCCGAACCATCCTCCACATCTTCATCACTCCATCCCATACCACCTACTTCACACCACCTCAACCCTTAAACCACTCACCCGAACATCCTGCACCTTCGAACAACCAACCATCTCCCACCATGCTATCCGCACCTCTTGAATCCACTGGCCCATCTCATCCAACCGAACCTACCCCTCACACATCCACCTCCAACACTCATCCTATGCAAACTCGAGCTAAGGCAGGTATTTTTAAACCATAATATCAACCGGATCTTACTGCCCTCTATTCTCATGCTTTACCAGCGGCCTTATCTTCTGTTGTTGAACCACGAGGCTTTAAATCAGCCTCTAAGGATCCGAAATGGCTTGCCGCCATGAACGATGAGATTACGGCTTTACATCAGAATAAGACATGGACTTTGGTTCCAAGGCCTTCTATCTCTAATGTTGTGGGCTCCAAATGGGTCTTTCGGGTTAAGTATCATTCGGACGGTTCTATCGAACGTTACAAGGCTCGCTTAGTGGCTCAAGGCTTTACGCAAGTACCAGGGTTGGACTATTCTCATACCTTTAGTCCTGTAGTCAAAGCTTCCACAGTACACATTGTTTTATCTCTAGCTGTCCTTAACAAATGGAAGTTGCATCAACTTGACGTCAAAAATGCCTTTTTGAATGGCAATCTCACTGAAGCAGTGTTTATGGAGCAACCCCCTGGTTTTATTGATCCGCAACTTCCCCACCATGTTTGAAAATTATCTAAAGCCCTGTACGGTCTTAAGCAGGCCCCCGTGCCTGGTTTCAACGTCTTAGTACATTTCTTATTTCCTACGGTTTCACCTGTAGTCGAGCGGACACCTCTCTCTTTGTTCTTAAGAAAGACAACATCATAATGTATCTGCTCGTATACGTGGACGATCTTATTTTAACAGGGAATAACGAAGCAGAGATTCGTACGTTTATTTCCCGATTAGATCGTGAGTTTTCCATTAAAGATCTTGGATATCTAGGTTATTTTTTGGGTTTAGAGGTCTTGTATACCGATACTGGCCTCTTTCTTACACAGGCCAAGTATGCCAAAGACATCCTTCTTCGTGCAAAGCTATATGATTCTAAACCTTGCAGCACTCCTCTTGCTCCTCACGAGTCTTTTACTACTAAAGGGGCACCATACTCAGATCCTACTCTATATCGGTCTTTGGTTGGGGCCTCGCAATACTTGACCATTACCAGGCCAGATTTGTCGTATGCGGTAAATCAACTATCTCAGTTTCTTCATTGTCCGACTGTTGATCACTTCAGGGCTGTTAAGCGTCTTCTTCGCTATGTTAAAGAAACATTTTCCTTTGGTCTCACATACAGTCGCCCTCACACACCTTTTATTGTTGGTTATTCAGATGCTGATTGGGCTCATTGTCTTGATACACGTCGCTCCACTTATGGTTACTCTATCTTTTTGGGAGGAAATTTGGTGTCTTGGAGTGCTAAGAAGCAGCCTACTATTTCTCGCTCTAGTTGTGAGTCCGAGTATCGTGCAATGGCTAACACTGCAGCAGAACTTGTTTGGATTACTCACCTTCTGCGTGAGTTGCATGCCCTTCCTCCTACTCGTCCTACACTTTTATGTGACAACAAGAGTGCTTTGTTCATGACTCAGAATCCAGTCTCTCACAAACGTGCAAAACATATTGACTTGGATTATCATTTTATTAGGGAACTTGTTAACTCAAACAAACTTTATACCAAGTTTGTCCCAACCAATCTTCAGGTGGCAGACATCTTCACCAAAAGCCTTCCGCATGCTCAATTTGAAGTTTTTCGTAACATGCTTCGTCTTGAACCGCCACCATTCCGATTGAAGGGGGTATAAATGGAAATCAATTGTAATTAATGTAAATTAATATGATTTATTGTGTATTACTGTATTTCCTTATATTCTTGTAATTTTCCCATTATAAATGAAGACTCCCAACAACCTCACATTTACAGAGGTTGATTTTATTCATTACAAGTACGTATATGCTGAACAATTTCTATGAATCATATTTATGTTGATAGCAAAGCAAAAGGCTTAAACCATTACGGCTGCAAGTGAGGTTATAGGATAGACTACCATTCCTCAAACCAAAAAATATCTCCCATCGACTCTTAATGCACCTACACTCACATGTGATTATCAATGATACCTAAAAATGAGACCTTTTTATGACCGAGATCTTTCAGGTTGATTGCTTAACCGTATATGTTTCTCTCAATATTCGTGTCTCGAGTTAAATAAATAGACAACAAATTCAACAAATCAAGTAATAGACTCAAGCAATTTAAACAGTTCAGTTAAGCTCAGAGTTCACCATATAGTGGAAGCACCATGGCTGCAGGAGAGGTTGTAGGTGAAGACCTACCATCCTCCAATTCTGCCATGCCAAGGTGACGTATTCACAAATCTTTACCCAGAAATTAGAATTCATCACGGCCCTAGTTAAAACCCTAATAGATAGAAAGTGTCTATAGAACTCATCATTGTCCTATTGAAAACCCTAATCAACCAAAAGGGAAATCGGAGCACGGTAACCGTCACCACCGCCACCAAAGAAGGCAACAAAGCCTCCAACAACAACAAAAAGCACACATATGTAAGCAATCTCTGTGTCGCTCATTCGCCCCCAAAACGCAAAAGATGGAAAAATTAAGCAACAAAGGAAAGGAAGTTTAAGTACTTACCCAATACATCCTTATTTGCGCAAGATGACTTGTAAAATTATAATAATAATAGCTGACTCCAGATGCGGAGATAAGGCGTCTACCACCTCCTCTTTGTCAACCGAAAGGCACCGGGAACCGGATTAACCGGACTGTCGCCACCATAAATGGCCTGAAACCAACCGGCAACAACAATGAATACCAACATCCGATACCCAGTGAACGAAGCCAAACGACCCTAAACCACCCGTCAAAAGCACGAAGAGAGGGGGAGAGACACAAAATTGTTGAAAGAAATAATGAAGAAGGTGATACACGGTGTGAGAGGGAGAGAAGAAGAAGAGGAGATGCAGAAAGAGTCAGAGAGGGAGAAAGAGGAACTCACGTGACTTCAATTTTTTTTTTTGAAAAGTGTGCTAAGTTTGCAATAGTGCTACTCTATGGGTAGAACCGACCTTGGTAAACATAGGATATATAAATGTCATTTAAACCCCCTCGAGTTTTGTGTGCTTATTTTTATGTACTTATTAGTAAAAACTAGACTTGGTATACGCTCCAACGTATATTTTTTCCACAAAGGTGAAGGGGTAGAGGGTTAGAAAGGGAATGGATTGTTTAGGTTGTGAACAAAGGGGTAGGTAAATTTACCAAAATACCTCATGGGCATTTTAACTTTGCTTTAACGGACGAATATACCCTCATAAATAAGCTTTACTACATTGTACATGATGCATTAAAAGTTGTTTGTGTGACAAAATTACCATGTGGTACATCTTTGGTACTTTATAATGTAGTATAGATACAGATAAAAGGGCATGAGTTAGCTATAGTAAGCATGTCCTTTTTATTTTTCTTTTTTGGTGTACGCTTCAACTTTTAAATTTGATACTTACAATCCCTAAACTTTTTCAAAATTTTATATAATGTCACTAGGTTAGATGCCCGTGCGATGCACGGATTCCTAACATTAAAATTCATAACATACTTAAATTATTAAATGATATGAAGAAAATAATTTAGGATATTAATTGATTATTGACATATCCACTTGGATTAACGTGTATTTTCACGTAGTTTTCTACTGATATGGAAGTTCTACTGATATGGAACGCAAACAGTTACATGAATAATAAACTAATTACACTGAAAAGATCCAATAATAATATTTAACAAAACTACTTGACGAAAACCAATAGCCAAACTTGTGCCTCACTATAGCTCGGTAGATAAATATATCAATTTTGTTGACCTTTAATATTTTGTTTCAAGATATAGTAGTGTTTTGAATTATCGAGCGTTGCGCGAGGCGTGTGCATTGTATCGTTCAAAAGGTATTGCTTCATGGTAGTGCTTGTTTCCCTAGACAAATGTTGTTGGTGCTTTAGTTGATGGTGACATGGTGTTATGGCAAATAACAGGAACCTCCTATATAAAAAACATAGAAAAATCAGGAGAGCAAATACGGGAATACAAATAAGTAAGCAACCCTTTCTTTTATTTATTTTTTATTTTTTTGCAATCTAACTGAAAATTTAAAAATGGTTTTGGTTTCACAAATACATAATGAACCGAACTCATTCTTGACCATAACCAAATCCAACCAAAACCCGTTCTGACTTGAACCGCATTGATATCCAAACCCGTACCGACCTGACCCAAACCCATTCTTTACTTGTAACCAAATTTGACCTAAAGCCATTCCAACCTGACTCAAAAAAAACCCTTTTTTAGCTGATCCGTTATGACACATGCCCGTAATGACCTGAAACTCTTCAGACCCGTAACGAACTCTGACCTAAACCCGTTCAAACTGAACCTGCCTCAACCCGAACACGCCCATAGGTTTAAACGTACATTGTATAACTAAAAGTTTGTGTAAAAAATGCTTACCTATAGCAATTTTTTCCCCTGTGAAGCTAAAATCCAACCTCAAGAAATGCATGTCGCAAACAGCCAAGATAGGTCACATTATTTGAGCTAAAAACTTTGATAATTAAACACATACAAACCTACAAATGTTGAAAAAAAAAAGCTTAGTAATTGAATATATACAAACCTACAACTAAAAATTAAACATCAAACAAACTTATTATTAGTGTTACTACTGCTGCTGCAGTAGTAGCAGACAGTTCAGTGGCAACTATGGTGTCAAATTAATTATGGTCACAGATCTGGTGCAAGGGTATTGTTGGAACTTTTTAGAAATTTCTTTGCTATTTACAGCAGTGGGATTAAAAGCCTTTTGACATGATAACACGAAGAAAACAAATCACTTTAATATCCTAGTGAAGAAAATATACTATAAGATGCCGAAATCATGTGACAACGTTCAACTCAGATTCACCAAAAATTAGCAAAAATTCACCACAGGTTCACCAAAAATTAGCGAAAATTAATAAGTGGTTTTTAAAAATTACCTTGTGATGTCTCAATCGTGTACCTGGTTTAGCGATTAGTGTCATAAGGGATTCCGATCACTTGGAAAACTCCACAGAAACACACCCAACCGATTATAGTCGTACACCAGAACCTTCACCATCATGGCATCATCATATTCCATATTGTAACCATCTATTGGCGGCCACCGTCATTGTATTTAGAAGAATATAATACAACTAATCATCCCCTTTTCTTAATAATCACCTGTCACAAATCAACATAATAAAGCTTAAATTCAGAAAATCCAACCCATAATGATATAACAAAAATACGAAATCAACACCATGATCGCCAGTGGCGGGCCACGGTACGCCCTGACGTCCCCCACACATACAAAATTAAAACTTACCTAAATTACCTCATCAAATGCAATATAAACCAATCTAAAACATGCACAATCTTTATGATGCAGCTCTGTTTGGAGTCTAAAGTCTATAGCCTACTACTAAAAGAGCCAAGTGCAACAGTAAAAAAAAGATTAGTGCATGCACCGAAGCCAAGAGAACCAAAAGCAGCAAATGCCACCTTGTGGTGTTGTTTATTTTTGCGAAAACGAATGCATTATTTTATCATATGCATGTGTAATCTTTTATCTTTGAAAAAAAGGTTTAAATAACACAATCTCAATATTAATATTAATATTTATACTTAACTTTGTAGAAAACAAAACTAATGTAGATCAATATTTTTCAAAAATTAATTGATGTGCATACCTCGAGTACTTGCAAGTTGAAACCAAGAATTGAGTTTTCACCATATTTCCGTGAGATATAGCCGGCATCAAGTGCTTTGTCAACCTCAATACCCTTAAGTGATGCTACTAATACTACTATACTTTCAAAAGTTGAAAAATTATTAGATTGGTGCCTGAAGTGATGAAACCAAACAATTAGGATCCATAACATTGACATCATTTTTTAATGATATTTAGACGTTTGCATTGCGCTTAGTAGTCAAAATATTAACAAAATATGACCGGCTTGTACTCAACCGGCCTGTCTTTCTAACTCAAGATTGAAAAGCTATTTTTATAGAATTCACTGCTCAAATCATAATGGGCAATTTCTTATTTCAAAAGACTAATTATTCTATTATTAGGTCTGTAAACGAACCGAACGAACACGAACACAGGCGTGTTCGTGTTTGTTCATTTAACTTTAACCGAACACGAACACGAACACATAATCGAACATAAACGAACTTTTCGCCGAACAGTTCACGAACAGTTCATGAACGTTCGGTTCATTTACAGACCTATCTATTATACTATATTCTCTTTGTTTTCTTCTATCGCCGCCTCATTAGGAGATGTGTCCATTGAGCTGGAAAATGAAAAACCCCCATTAGTTTCAAAACATATGATTATTATATAACTCTACTTGCACCATTAGTTTAATTACCTTTTCCAAATCAGTAACAAAGTGCAACTTTAATCATTTTATTTAAAAATAAGATAATTAATCCAACTAAATGTTTTTTGGAAATGGCATTTGACACTAATCATTTACAGAATAAATTAAATTGGTGTTTTGGTCAATCATACCCTTCTCAAATTCAAAGTAAAAAAAATCAAAACCCTAGTCAACATATACAAAAGAAATTAGATGACCTTTAAAAGTAGGGTTTGTGAGAAACGATCAAAATATTAAAAGCCTCAATAAGGATGCAAATAATGGATTCAGAATCAGCTAACTCAAAAGAAAATAGAAATCAAATAATTAAACAGACCAAAAATCTAAACCTATAAATTGAAAGGAAATAAAATCACTTCAAGAAAAAAAATGAGTTTAAATCAACCTGCAACAATGGATTCACTTCGAGAAGATGAAAAGGATAGAAACGTGTGATGAAGGGAAGAGAGAGGATAGAAATGTTTTTGAATAATAAAAACAAACCCGCTATTTTAATGGACCACAATTTTTAGGAGTATCCATAACCCATTAAAGTATCCATAACCTATTTTCATGACCCATCAATTTGAGCGGGAAAAAGAAAATGGAAGCCCTCACATAATGCCAAGTGTCCCTAAACTACTTTTTATTTATATATATTAGTAGATTTTGAACCCTCTCGAGTTTTGTATGCTTATTTTTATGTACTTATTAGTAGGTTTACGCTCCGACGCTATTTTTTCTTAAGTGAGTCATATCAAATATAAAACGTTTTAGTTGATCTACATTTTGACGTAAATTTTATTCGAAAATAAGTCTAAACAAATCTAATATGTTTTCATTCGACCATGGAAATTTGACTTACTTTATGTTGCGACACTGTTGTAATGCCCGGTATCATTCTTTGACTTAAAGAAATGCTAATTCTTACATGCTTTTTTTTAATGTACGTGTCAGCATAAATTCAAGTTGGTTTATGTTTCGACATAGATTTATTTGGAAATGAGCCAGGACAAGTATAATACATTTTTGTGCTTATTTTTATGCACTTTTTCAGTTGGTCTATGTTTTTACGTAAATTTTGTCAAATAAACAAGTCGGGTCAAATACAATATGTTTTCATTAGACGGTGTAAATTCAAGTTACTTTATGTTTTCATGCCGCGACAACGCGTTATGATTAAAAATACTACTCAAAACATATTGTTTTAATGGTTTTGCATGTGTAGGTGCATCCTCGAGAATCAAGGAAAAAGAGAAATTAAAATGGCTTGGGCTCACAAATAAAATTAAGTACAGCAGTGCTAACTGCGCTACGTTTAAATTAACTAGGTGTTTTAACGATCGCGTGATGCGCGATATATCATGTGGCGCGTTGTGCCACAACCGTGCTAACAGCGGTGTAAGATGGAGTCGTAAAACCGTGTTACGTAGCAACGAAACAACGACCAAAACCAGGAAATTCGGCAAGAAAGAACACAACAGATGAACAGAGACGAAAATACTATACGAACGTAGATGAAAACTACATAACAAAAACGTAGACGAACGGATACGAAAAGATCAGGTGTTGCAGACGAACGGAGACCAAAATACTATACGAACATAGACGAACACTACGTAAAAAAACGTAGACGAACGGAGACGAAAGTACTATACGAATGTAGACGAAGACTACGTAAAAAACGTAGACGAACAGAGACGAACGTACTATACGAACGTAGACTACCGCTACGTAAAAAAATACTATACGAATGTAGACGAAAACACTATACGAACGTAGAGCAAGTTGGGTTAAAGAGCGGGTGTTGCAGACGAACAGAAACGAAAGTATTATACGAACGTAGACGGACACTACGTTGGCCAAAAATGGGGAAAAAAAAGTTAACCAAAAAGTTGTTGCTCAAAACGGGGAGAAAACCAAAATAGGGGAAAATAAAATGTAACAAAAAAAGTTGGTGGCCAAAATAGGAAAAAAAAGAACCTAAAGAAAGGAAAAATAAATAAGATGTGGCCAAAATAGGAAAAAAAAACTTAACCAAAATGTTGGTGGCCAAAACGCAAAAAAAAAAAACTTAGAAAAAAAAAAGTGGCGGGAAAAAAAAAACCTAGACACTACTATTCCCAAGAGCTCTCCAATTAATCTATTTATATAATAATTGAGGTCACTTGGGTTGAATGAAGGCTTAGGAGAGAGTTTAAGGTATCCATATTGAATATGGAACTCCAACTTGCTCCCTATAAATAGTCTTTTCTACATTTTAATTTCCTACATTCTTCCATTACACTCTCAAATCCTCACTAACAAATCTTCCAAACCACATTCATCACTCTTCTTTTTATTCATTGTTCTTTCTAGGTATGTCTCTTTTTCACGTAGATTGAAGGAAGTTCATCCATTGTAACGTGTTCCGATTCATAAACGTTAAAAATAGGCATATCATATGATCCTCAAACCTGGAAAACTTTTATGTTATCGTAACATCAATCAATTACTTTGACATAAACCGGTTTAATATTCAAAGAGGAAATCGTGTTTTATAAAGGTTAGTAATAATATGGAATCACTTCAGAATGTGGAAACAATATTCAAACCTTTATGAAGAAATCGTGGTTTATAAAGGTTCCAGATTCGTTTTCTTTATGTCATCGTTTTGTAAAGTAATCGGATGGTATATATTGACTCTTTTTTGATGTTTTTTCATTTGATTAATATGGAACCACTCTTTTTTGAAAAGGAATCGGTTAGTTATAATATGGAATCACTTCTGAAAGTGCAAACGATCTTCAAACCGTTGTGAAGAAATATATTGAATGTTTAGATGTTTTTTCATTTTAATACTAGAATACCATCCACCGCTGCAACTAAAAGGTATGTGGTAGATCTTTTTTTTTTTGTGTGTGTGTGTGTTTATTAATGCGAAGTAGCTATTTTTCTAAAAGCAGAATGTCATTGTTTATATCTTTTATTATTATGTGTTTGTGATTAGTGATGTTAACTATTATGTTGGATGGGATGCATGACTTTTAAGGTCGAGATATGATGTTCATATATTGTTCATAATTGTTCTTAAAGATCTCATATGGTTTGGTGTTAAAGAGTGGATTATTATGTTAATATGATTTGATCGAGTAAGGAGCCAAATCTCAGTTCAGATTCTGTGTAACAACCCGACCCTGAGGGGGCTGGACGTTACGACAGTTTGGTAACAGACTTGCACAACGGAAGCAACGTTAACTAATATTTAATATTCATACAATCTTTGATCGCAAAAATAATACAAGTACAATATAAAATATAACTAAAGTCTATTGCAGGGACGAGACGCGGCGGTCGTCGAAGCAGTTGAGGAGTGTAATCCACTAGTCGATCCGATCTCTATCCGTTCATATCTCTAGGTGCTCTAAACCGCAACACATATAGTCGAATCTTCTAACTAGATAACCTCTAATCCGCTACTAGCAAGCATATACCTCTCTATCACTATTTTTCCAAAGTTGTCAATTGTTGACTGAACCATTATCCATATTGTATAGTTGACCAAGTCCACTTTCATTTGACCCATCTCCAATATTCCAATCTTGCCCCACTAAATATCATCCAAAGTCCCATAGTTATCATCTACAGCAGCCGCTAATTAGCCATAACCATCTCCTACCTTCACCCCCTGATGTGCTACAATAACCATAATGACCCATCGATCACCATATTTTATCATCGAGGTCCGAAGCCTTCGGTCCCCACCGCATTTATCCTATAATCATAACTTAGTATGAAAACTAGAAAGGCTAAATAACTTACAATACTGATCGGAACCCTGCTCGAACCCAAACTGCCGCCGTCGCCACCGTCGTCTTCTCTGTCACCATTCATCATAATAAGGAGGCTGGCCGGAAGCCATGGCCGACTCTCCATCTCGTCGCTCTTTCTCCTTCCATCTCTGTTTCTCTCTACCTGGCTCTCTCTCTCTCTCTCTCTCTCTCTCTCTCTCTCTCTCTCTCTCTCTTCGGTTTCTCTTCCTTTTTCCCAGATCTGTATCTCTCTCTCTAAAAGGGTGAAGTGATTATGTGACGGTTTAAGAGGTGGGGATGGTTAAAGGTGGTTGGGGTTGTGCCGCCGTGGACAGTGGCCGGAGATCCTCCTCCGGTTACTTTATCTCTCTGTCCGGCTCCCTCTCTCTAAGTTTACATATGAGTGTGTGAGTTTGTGGTTTGTGTAACAGGGATATGGTGGGATGGCGTTGGGTTTTATAACATGTTGGTTAAATGGCTTTTTACTCAAAACCATTTCATCAAATGGTTTTGAGCATTGAGGTGTCAAACAAAATGAGGGACACATGTACCTCTCTAATGGGGACATGTGTCCCGGATAGTGACTAGTCAATGGTCACGGGTCGGGTTTGTTATCGGGTGTCGGTTTGGTCCCGCGTCGCGTATAATATTTTTCTCCCGTCAAAATAATTATAAAATATTTTTGGTTTCGTGTTTGTATACTTCTTAATATTATTATCTAGTTCCTCGTCCTTTTATCTTTAGCCGTGAAAAATTCT
This sequence comes from Ambrosia trifida, assembly GCA_028751855.1. Taxonomy (NCBI): domain Eukaryota; kingdom Viridiplantae; phylum Streptophyta; class Magnoliopsida; order Asterales; family Asteraceae; genus Ambrosia; species Ambrosia trifida. Next base: position 22,881,190 of record CM054125.1, on the reverse strand, counting down.
GGGCCCTACGACCGGGGTGTTACATTCTGGATATGGATCTGAAATAATTATGGAGCATTTAATTTTGGATTATTAGTTTCCTAAGTTTGTGCCACATATTTGGAAAGGTAGTAAATATCCTTGAATGCATTAATTATTGGTTGACCAAGAAACTTAGGCGCCAAGCATAATTTTTTCAAAAATTATAAAGGAGTCGGGTTTATAATAATTCATGTTTCTTTTATTACTTCTTTTTGTCATATTTATTTTTAAGTTAGCGTATTTAATATTTACGTTTTTTAAGACTACTCGATAAGCTTTTTCTACTGCATTGTATATACTCTTTGAATATGAAAATGCAAATGAGACAAATGCTATTGTTTTGGGGCACACCAATGTCAAATGTAATGTTGTAATTGCTTAGGTACATGTTTTTTAAATCTTTAAATTTTTATAATTCAGTGTTTTCTTTATCTTTAAATTGATTTTGTAAATTGTTTATTTGTGTTTTTGTTTACCAGCTTATTGACTGATTATATGCATTCGTGTGTTAGGGTTTCGATTTATAAACCAAATTTTGGATCATCAGGAGCAGGGCGGACTTTTAATAAAAAAGTTGTTGAAGCTATGTCGTCAATAATATGGGGTAATGATATGTACCCAAGAGTTTATTCTTTTGTATTAATTATATTGACTGTCAATCAATTAAAATAATTAATGTGATTTAGGTTAACCATAATAGGTGGAGTAATTTTAGGACAAAATTTAAATTTTAAATACTAATTTGCACTACATAATTAATGCTTTATCATAATTTACGCTTTCTATATTCATACTAAAATTTAAACTTTCCATAATACAAATATATAAGGAAAAAACACTTATATTATAAGTGTATACTAAATTAAATAGATTTTGTTACAGAAAAATATGTTAATTTATATATTTAGTTTACATTTTATAAACTACCATGTTTGATATATAACATCAATACATATATATATTTAGATGTAAAAGACGTATTTATAATATGTAAACAACTAACAAACCAATCATTTTTATAATACGTTTGAATTTCGTAAGGCATAATTATTACTCGTAGAAATGAATAAACAAAAAAAAGCCACATTTGGTATATTTTATTTTTGAATTTCAAAACTTATAAATCTTTTACACAAAAATACTAAACACATAATGGAAACTTACCAATTTTACTTATACGACTTTAATAATCAATCAAGATTTGATCCTGAAAACTATATTAAGCGTTTAATGTGATTTGTTAAGATTTGAATATTAATTCACATTTATTCTTTTGTATTAATTATATTGACTGTCAATCAATTAAAATAATTAATGTAATTTAGGTTAACCATAATAGGTGGAGTAATTTAGGACAATATTTAAATTTCAAATACTAATTTGCACTACATAATTAATGCTTTATCATAATTTACGCTTTTTATATTCATATTAAACTTTAAACTTTCCATAATACAGATATATAAGGAAAAAAACCACTTATATTATAATTGTAGACTAAATTAAATAGATTTTGTTACAGAAAAGTATGTTAATTTATATATTTAGTTTACATTTTATAAACTACCATGTTTGATATATAACATCAATCCATTTATATTTAGATGTAAAAGGCGTATTTATAATATGTAAACAACTAACAAATCAATCATTTTTATAATACGTTTGAATTTCGTAAGTCATAATTATTACTTGTAAAAATGTTTAAACAAAAAACCCACATTTAGTATATCTTATTTTTGAATTTCAAAACTTATAAATCTTTTACACCAAAATACTAAACACATAATGGAAACTTACCAATTTTACTTATACGACTTTAATAATTAATCAATACTAATTTATCAGTTAATTTTGTATATTATAATGTTCTAATTAATCATAAATGCTATTTAAAATATGATGACAATAACTTCGCTAATTTCAATCAATTTTCATTGATTGACGTCTTAATACATGCCTTCCATTTTTGCACTTCATCTATATAGATAGTTTTATCAAATCCATCTCAGTTGCTCTACACAAAATTACTTGATTGTGCAACAGCATTCCAACTAATACTAAAACTAATATTACGGTTTTTAAAACCATTTATATCTTATTGACCGAATTGATTTTTTCTATTACTAGTTTACAAATATATTACTAATTACTAATAATTACTAATACTAATGAAATTAATGAAATTGAATTTGAATTGGTAAGTCAATTTGAAATATAAATAATTTAATGAGACAAAAAAAATGGTAATAAATTTAGGTTTACTATATTTGCTTTACTATAATAACTCTCATTAAATTTATTACCATTTTTTTGTCTCATTAAATTATTTTACGAAATTATGTCTCATTAAATTTATTAAATTTAACTCTAATTTCAGCTTACCATAATTTAATGAGACGAAATTAAGTTTAATACGAAATTATTGTTGGTAATTATGAATCAATTTAATTCGTAATTATGAATTAATTTAATTCCTATTTATGAATCAATTTAATCAATCTTTTATTATGTATGATTGATTATAAATCAATTTATAATCAATAAGTTAGACTAACCATAACTTAATGAAACGAATTTAATTTTAATATGAAATTATTTTTGGTAATTAGTAATCAATTTAATCCATAAGATGGAACATCAATTTAATCCATAATTATATATAATTTTAATCAATTTTTTATTATGTATGATTGATTATAAATCAATTAAATCTGTAATTTCGACTTACCATAATTTATTTATCGAATTTATGTATGATTGATTATGAATCAATTTTACCATTTTTTTTGTATTAATGATTCATTATGAATCAATTTAATCCATAATTTAAATACAATAAAGCATTCAGTTGTATATTATTCAAAATATAGAATCGATTAGGAGTAGAAATATTAACTCAATAAATATTCTAGACAACCATTTTAAACATATATCTATGTATACAAATTTTAAGAATCGATTAACAACTAAAGTTTTTTTTTTTTTAATTTTAACACTTATTATACAAATATTTTATTCTAAAAAAGTATGTTATGAATGTGTAGTTATCTAATTGTTATGAATTGATACTTAACTAAGTATAGAGTGCAACTTGCGAAAGAAGGTTTTGTGTTCTGAAATTAGATTTCTAAAATTGAATGAATTTTACACAATTATGGCATAATTGGTCATCAATTTATAGAGTAAATTAGATTTCTAAATGTAGCGAAGATTGATTGATTGATTGATTGATAAACGAATCTTTATCCAAATTTTCGCAACCATTAACTTCAATAGTTATTTAATCTCATATTTTTACGAATTCTAATTGGTGTTCATTGCAATTAATAAGATTTATTCAATTTGAAATGCAAATGTTTTTAATATAATTGATTTGAATTACTGATTATGATTTTAAGGTTATTTATTAAGATTTTTAATCTCATTTATTTATATTACTATTTTTACGAATTCTGATTGGTCTCCATTGCAATTAATAATATTTATTCATTTTTAATGTTATTTATTGACATTAATAATAGTTGACCGAATTTAATGTTATTTAGTAAAAAAAATTAATCTCATTTATGTATATTTCTAATTTTACGAATTTATGTTTAAAATTATTGACCAAATTTAATTTTTTATATTATGACTTTCGTTTAATCAATTCTTATTAAAAGATAATCATCAAAATCATTTCAATAGTAATATGCTAATTTTAAGATGTCTATAATAATTTGTCGATAATTGGTAAGTCAATTTTAAACGCGAATGTTTTTATGTAACTGATTTGAATTATTGATTACGATTTTAAAGTTATTTATTAAGATTTTTAAACTCATTTATTTATATTACTATTTTTACGAATTCTGATTGGTCTTGATTGCAATTAAAAAGATTTATTCATTTTTAATGTTATTTATTAAGAGTTTTAATGTTATTTATTAACATTAATAATAATTGCAAGAATTTAATATTATTTAGTAAAAAAATTTAATCTCATTTATATATTATTAATTTCATGAATTTATGTGTATTATTATTGACCGAAATTAATTTTTTATATTATGACTTTCTGTAATCAGTTTTCATTAAAACATAATCATCAAAATCATTTTAATAGTAATATGCTAATTTTAAGATGTCAATAATAATTTGTCGATAATTGGTAAGTTAATTTCAAATGCGGATGTTTTTAATGTAACTGTTTTGAATTATTAATTACAATTTTGAGGTTACTTATTAACATTTTTAATCTCATTTATTTATATTACTATTTTTACAAATTTATTTTTAATATTACTGACCCAATTTAATTTTTCTATTATTTTTAATATTATTGACCCAATTTAATTGATTTGAATTATTGATTACATTTTTTGAGGTTACTTATTAACATTTTTAATCTCATTTAGTATTGATTTTCACCGTGGTTTTAGCTTGATTTTTAGGTCATTGGTTATGAGTCAAACCGTCAAAACAGTTTAGGGTCTTCTGGATATATTTACCTTAAATTCTTGATGATAATACAATTATAATGCCAAATGTCTTTCTTTTCCTCACCAGAGTTGTTTTTGACAAATTTCACTGTTTTGTTATTCAAATGGTTCAGGGATCCTATAAGTGGACATAAATTCTTTTCAAAGCCGCAAGTTTCAAATCGTCTTGCCATGTTAAATCGTGTTATAGAAGCTAAAATAATTCAGGGAGTAACATTGGAATGCGAACTTTTTCCAAAGAATTAGGTTGTCCCCATCTGATAAGAAGATTCCTTTCAAATTTAACAGAAGACAATTCCCTCTTACTTTATGTTTCGCAATGACAATAAATAAGAGTCAAGGACAAACCCTATTTAGGGTACGTCTGTATTTGAAAGATCCTGTTTTTACACATGGGCAGTTTTATGTCGCTGCCAAGTGACAAAAGTAGAGATGGCCTGAAGATACTAATATTGGGCAAAGATGACAGCGTTAATAATAAATAGCAAATGTTGGCTATAAAAAAATATTTTGAAGTTTGTGAATAAGTATGCGATCATATTTTGCATAAATTGTTTAATTTTTTTTTTTTTTTATAATTTTTGGGGTGTATGATTTGTTAAACTACATTTATTTACTTTGAATTTAATCTTCATTTGTATGTCGGTACAATAAATATATGTTTATTCATTTCATTATTTGTTTTTAAATCACGTCAACTCAAACATTTGTTGATTCATATATATGTTATTGGGTAACATTAAACTTTTTTATGATAATATACAATCAACCAAAATTCACACGAATTGTATTACGTAATTTTCAATAAATAAATTTGCATACTACAATCTTTATAGAATTTTTTTTCATTTGACATGGATATGTATTGCGTGTACACGCGGGGCTCTAACCTAGTATATATATAACTAGCTTATACCCCATGAGCGTCCTGGGTTGAGAAATCTAAGTAAAGTGAATAAAATTAAAAGTATCTAAACTATATGATTAATGAATATTATTATTATTATTATTATTATTATTATTATTATTATTATTTTAAACAAATCTCTGCCATAAGTTATCATATTCTAATATAAAAAAAGGGTAATTGGGTCGGGTATCACCTAATCCCAGGCCCGACCCAAACCCACAATTTTTTTTAAACTAATTTCAAACCTGACACAATACTTGTCGGGTTACAAAAAATAGTCGTTTTTTTCTCCGTTTTTTATATAGTACTATGGTACTCGTTGGAAAGATAATAAAACGCTCGTTAATTTGGTGTAACTTTTTTCTTTAAAAAATCTCGTATATAAAAGATATTAACGTTTAAAAGTTATGAGAGGAAACATGAGAGAGAAAATAATAAAGTTTTAATATTTAAATTTAGTAGATTAGGTATTTAATAGATTATGTTAAATTATATTTAAACCATATTTATTTCTTTTTTTAATTGGTTTAGAGTTGCCACATCACATCCTTTGTGGCATCTCTCAAAAGAGAGATTGCATAATATTATGACATGTCATTAAAAATGTTTTGGTTTATTATATACTAGTTTATACCCCGGGAGCGTCCTGGGTTGATAAATCTATGTAAAGTGAATAAAATTAGAAATATCTAAACTATAAAAATAGCATCTGCCAATATATGATTAATGAATATTATTATTATTATTTTAAACAAATCTTTATCATAAGTTATCATATTCTAATATAAAAAAAAGTAATTGGGTCGGGTATCACCTAATCCCAGACCCGACCTAAACCCACAATTTTTTTTAAACTAATTCCAAACCTGACACAATATCTGTCGGGTTACAAAAAATAGTCGTTTTTTCTCCATTTTTTATATAGCCCTATGGTACTCGTTGGAAAGATAATAAAACGCTGGTTAATTTGGTGTAATTTTTTTTATTTTAAAAATCTCGTATATAAAAGATATTAACATTTAAAAGTTATGAGATGAAACATGAGAGAGAAAATAATAAAGTTTTAATATTTACATTTAGTAGATTAAGTATTTAATAGATTATGTTAAATCATATTTAAATCATATTTATTCCTTTTTTTTTAATTGGTTTAGAGTTGCTACATCACATCATATGTAACATCTCTTAAAAGAGAGATTGCATAATATTATGACATGTCATTAAAAATGTTTTGGTTTATTATATATATAGATATAGATATAGATATAGATATAGATATAGATAAATCATTGTGCTTAATTAGTTATTTGGGATTGGGCTTAGATAGTTAATTTGGTGGAGTTTGGGCTGCAATAGAGATGGAGAGGAACTAAAAACTTAAAAAAAGGACGGCAAATAGGAGTGCAAAAGAAAGTTTATTGTTTTTATGAAGAATTCGATAGTTACAATTAAAAAAAAATGGTTAAATTTTATGTGATCATAATCGTGTGTGGGTTTGAATATGAAATGTGTTCATTTTAATTTATGAACCGTGCTAAAAACTTGAACGTATGTTTATTATTTTGCTAATGAATAATCTGAGTTTTTCATGTCATTAGGATTTGCGTTTAACTTTTGTTTTTTTTAAGAAACATTGGACTATGTTGAGTCTATTGATAATCATCAATATTTCATTATTAATGACCAGTCACCAACTCACCATTGATTGATTTTCCAAATCTCATATTGTACGAATTGATTTTCATTGTGATGATATTCTAATTCAATGTTCATATTCAGTTATGGATCGCTAGGTCAACACAATCAAAGTCTTATATGATACGTATAAGAAGCCGGGACCAAACGAAGCCAACCCTCTTGAGACCCGGTCGAGCTGAATGGAAGTTGGATAAGCTAAATTAATTTTTAAGGCTGATGGGTGTGGTGGGTCGTCCGTCTCAAACGTCCCATTTGAGACATAAGGGACGGGCTAAATTAATTGATTTTTTAATGCATGGACCGGGGGGGGGGGGGGGGGGGAGGGGGTTGGGTTGTCTTGGACATGCCACACCACCCCCTTGGGGTGTCTTATTTCTTGATATTTGGCCTCCACTTGACAATATTTCATATGTGGAGGAGTGTCCTCCCGTCTCCATACCCAACAGTCTAATAATCTTATATCGTTTCGTTCAGAATACTAGTTTTTGTATATTTTCTTTTATTTAAATACCTTGGGATCTATTTTGTTTGGGATTAGTTTTGGAGGTTGAATTATTCAAGGACCTTTCTTTTTAGGTTTTGAAGCTTATTGTGAATTCTGAACTTGTAAGTCATTTGAGTGCTTTCATTTTTGTATCATTTTGTATTAGAGCTATGGGTTTTATAAATGAGTTCTCGTGGAGAAGATCGACGACCTACTTGCAAAACAGCCAATCAGGAAGTGATGGAGTCTATCCCAACCTAGGAGATGTTATGTTCAAACGGCTTCGACAACGAGTCCGGGATCTTGAAATACAACAAAAGATCAAACGGTTCCACCAACTTATTTTATCATGTATTCCAGGGGAGGATATAATGCCCAGGGATGCAAACGAGCCGAGCTTGACCAAGCTCGAGCTCGATTAACTTACGAGAGCTCGAACTCGACACCTTTTGACTTTTGATTTCAATGCTTGAGCTTGGTTCATTGGCAGTTTCTTAAGTTTGAACTCGGCTCGTATAATATTTATTAGTAATATATTAAATAAAAATAATATAAATAATAGGCTCGTTAAGACTCACGAGCTTAATAAATGAAGCTCAGCCTCAAGCTTTGTCATCTCACACATAAGTATATTAGTAATGGTAATGACAATTTTGATGTGATCATCATCTGATATAAAGACGCCACCCACCGCCGCATCTATCGGACCTTTGTTAGCCACATCGGTGACTGGATCGGTCCAACCATATTCTCTCTCTCAAAAACCCGTTTTAATTCTAAATGATGCAAAACAAATGCACCATTGCCCACCAACACCACCTTTGGATGGTGGTGCACCACGAACTAGCCCAACCACTTATAGACAACAAAAGAAATAGAGAGCGCACATGCATAATGTCACACCCTCAAATTCTACTTGCGGGGTTTTACCACGAGACGCGTAACACACCAGTATCCAAGTCAACGGTCACAATAAACGACAACTATATGAATAAAATAAAGTTCAAACAAGCATGCAGTTTTAAGAAAAGATAACCAAAGTACAGTACAACGGTTGCAGTTTAGAAGTTACAATCCATGATACCGAATGTAAACGAAATAGTTCGACAGTTTAAAACAGTGTTTAATGTGACGCATGAACAGGATGAGACACAGTGCGACTCCAGTGCGCCTAATCCATATTCCTACCTTAGCTACCTGAGAAACCATGCTAAGTTTGTCAACATACAATGCTGGTGAGTTCACAAAGTAAAGTTTGCAAAGTAAGTAAATGTTTGTAAACCAGACCCACATTACCCTTACATCTATACCTGATGATGCCAGCTAGACATCGTTACATGGTACTAAAGTATCACGAACCATTGTTGAACGTTAGTAAGTTGCCTTAATTCCCCGCCACCGGTCATCACTTGGTGTCGTATGTTAGATAGGACAAATATGCACCCGTCTGACCTCCAGTCGACCCGAGTGGGGCTTGTCGGGCCCAATAGATCTAATTACACTTTCCCCGCTATGTAACCACATATTCGTGGTTCACAAGTTAGAAGGACTTTAAATGAAAGTCGCCCAGTACCCATGTGATATAATGTAATGATGTGGTCTAAGAAAACGTTACAGTTTGTACAACATGTTTCTCCCCCAATAGGAAAACAATAAAAGGGGTTATGACACTCACCTTAGGGTGCGCCTTCTAATATAAAGTAACCGACTATGTTTTGATAGTCTCAATTACTGGCGATCTATCATAAATGTTTATAAGTATTTGAATAATGTTATGTTTGTGATCTTATAACCCTTTGTTGTCCAAACCATGACTGCGTATGTTTGAGAGAGTGTTTGATGTTTGACATGACCTCACAAGACTCGTCATCCCGTTGGTGACCCGTTATTTCAGTTTAACAAACATATATAGTTCCCATACAAGTAATGCACGTAAAACACTTGGTTTATACAAAAGATTCACAAAATTCCACGTTCAGGCGAATGAGGGCCTCGCCTCTCTCATTCGCATGAACGATCATGCGAATGAGAGTTCATTCGCCCTATACAAGTTGTTTAACAATTTGGTGAACATAAACCCTTTAAATCAGATCGAAAACTCAACGAGTCACAACCAAACGATGCAGTAACATTTATCTAACCTAATAGCATAATATTATAGCTGATTGAGTTATCAATTGATTCATTTTGTACAAAAATCATATATTTCTCCAAATGGTAAATTATGAAGATGTCACATCAATTGCATGAAAAGTTTTCCCAAAATGGAAAGTATTGAAAGCAACCTAAAAACATCATTTTCTAGATTATCCAACATAGATTCAATCATCCTAATATGTTTCTAATATGTTGTTATCATCATATAACATAACAAACCCTAGATCTACATGAAACCCCAAATGGGTCTAAACTAATAACATGCTTACACATCAAAACACCATCTAACCATGTATCTAATACTCATACCAACATCAAATCAGTAACCTAACTTAATATAACATACAAATAACACAAAAGCCCCAAACCCTAGGTCACCAACCCAACACCCAAGTTTACACTTTGTGAAAACCAACCTTTTTATGTTAAAATCCAGTTAGAGGATAGTAAGAAAAGGGTTTTGTTTAAGAAAACATAAATATATCAGATTTGGACACTTAGGGTTTATAAAACTTTAATAAAATGGATAGAAAGGAGTTTTAATGGTTTACGCACCTTAAAACTTCACTTGATATTGTTTTTAAACTTTATTTGGCTTAAGGATCTATGAAATGAGGGCAAAAACTCATTACTACCGGTTAGGGTTTGTAAGAGAGCACTTGGAGGTGAGATAGGGTTGTGAAATGATGAGAATTAATCAAAAAGATGCTTATAAAGCCTGTTCTCATTCGCCCATTCATTGTGGCGAATGAGACTCATTCACCCCCTCATTCTACCGAATGAGAGACTTTGTCTCTCATGCACCCTAAACTTTAGGAGAATAAGTATTTTCTTAAGTCATTCACCCCAACAACCCAAATGACACTTGAAACACATATTATCATACCAATTCACGTAAGCACATATTCACAAGTTGTTAATCGATCGTGTAACATATAATACTTTGATAAGTTACCCCAATTATGTTAATTCACTAACAATGGGACTCTAGACTTGTTTGTATGTGTATCTTTCCCCGATGATTCCCCAAATCATCCAACTATGGACATCATCAAACTGACTAAACTAACCTAGTTAAGTTCATTTTATAAATGTTTTGCTAAGGTAGATTTAAGTGTTTGGTAAAAATGTTAACCTGAGTTTGTCGGGTGTCATACATAAAAGAGAGAGATAAAGAGATAGAGAGAGAGAGAGATTCTCTCTTTAACATCTCCCTCAATAATATAACCTTTTAAAGGTTACATAACATCCAAAGAAGATCCAAAAGCTAAAGAATTTACATAAATGCCACTAACGAAGCATTAAAGATTACACTAAAATTAACGAAGCCATTGAAACACTATTCAATTTTGAGGATTATAAATGTATGGCACCCGCCAACACCACGATAAAACAAAAGTTTTGGCCTGATGACAACAACCACATGGTGACTTAATAATCAGGGAACGAACGTGAAACAGGCTCAGAGTCCGGAACACAACACCTGGCCGGCAGGACATGTTGCACGAAAGTAGATGCCATCCATGAACCCTACCATGCCAAAGTGACATTCACATCAATTTTATATCAGATTTACTAACTCATCATAGCCTCAATAAAAACCGACTTATTTACAGAAATGCCACTAACAGTATTTTAGTGGACTGTTAAATCAATATTCACTATTTTTTTATACCAATCACCAAGACAATAGCAAAACAATTAATTAAATAACTAGCATGCATACTAAAAAAACATGACTTAATGACAACAAAATTCAACAGCCCCAATTAGGAAAACCAACTAAACCAACAAATAAACACAGAAACTACCTGCATGCAAGAACAACATAAACAACATAATAAGAACATTAGAACCTAACAAAAGGCAGCAAGAACTGAGAAACCATGGCCCTGCCATTCAACGACCTCATCACAACATGAACAAAAACCAAAGGATTGCCAGGAATGCCACCCACAAAGACATATACAACCATTGCTACTTAGGATAACCCACAAATGCAGCTGGCAATGATGGTAAACCCAAAATCAACAACAAACCCAATCTAACCACCAATAACCATCTTCACGACAAACATACCAAATCTGAACTAACCATCGTCGCAAAAACAAACCAACGACAAAACATCAATGTTCAAAAAAGAGTCAAACACTTTTTAGAAAGAGAAAGAGCGAAAAGCAGATCAACCACCGCTACATCTATCAGGCCCCTGTTAGGCTGTTAGCCACAACGACACGGGAGGTCCTAAAAACCCAATTTAATTCTAAACGATGCACAACAAACGCACCATCGCCCACCTACACCGCCTTAGCACAAAAGCCTATAGACGGCGACAGAAGCAAAGAAAGAGAGACAGAGCACATGTCCCAAAAAAGAGAGAGACTCTCTCTAGTATCTATTCTATATTATCTATACTATCTATATCTATATCTATATCTATATCTATCTCTATACTATCTATATAATGGGTTCTGGATGGGTAAGATAGTAATTTTCATTTAATTTTAAGACACATAAAAACATTGTTTTTGCATTTAGTACAAGTGTTAATTCATAAATAATTTCTCATTTACAATATTGTCCCTCTACATTTTAGCATTTAATAATGTAGTGTAATAAATGACAAACAATAATTTAGTGTTATTACATCAAACATTTATATTTATAATGCAACACTATTTTATAAAAGCTTGTAAAAAACTTATTAACATATACTAAAAATAATATATAAAAATTTGACTAACATATTCAAACTCAAATAAAAGAAATAGGCGTCGTCCTATTCGTGATTGACTATGTCACTAGGAAAACCAAAATTATTGTCAAATAAGAATACATGATGACTTATAGTTTAAAAGTACAACAATTAAATAACTTATTAACTTATACAAAAAATAATACATAAAAATTTGACTAACATATTCAAACTCAAATAAAAGATATAGGCATCGTCCCATTCGTGACTGACTCGGTCATTATATTTTGAATATTTTTTAACCCCAAATTTTGAAAAAAATTGGCACGAAAGGAGATTGTGAAGTAGCTAGGTGATAAGAAGACTAGCTCGGGCTTGAAAGCTTGAACGTATAGGCTGCAGGATCACAATAGGTGGAGTCTTTAAAAACCTTATATAAGCATAAGACTGAAGAAGTCAGGAATCAGTTGGTGTGAATGACTCCGGCCGAAAGGTTAGCGAATCCGACTTCCATTCTTTTTGAGGGACCCAACCAAGGGGCTGTGCTTCCCTAAGCTGTCTTGATCCCTTAAGGGCTTCGGAATGGAAGGGCAGATCATGGAAGAGTAACTGCTTCACCGGGAATACTAAATGACTGTGAAGAAGCTGTCATAAGTCATAACCTATCGATCTCGCCTATTGATCTCTTAGTGGATAAGGGAATGCAACTCAATTGAAATACTTTTTCTCTCAGGAACACCTGTAACATCCTCCCCCGATAGACTTCATTCCACTCTTGAGGAATAGGATGATCAGATAGGTAAATCCCCGCTAACTTACAAATCTAACTACCAGAAAGGGCCTTAAATGTGAGCCAGTAGACCTGGGTGGAAACTCAACTACTTCCAGGCCTCCAGGATCTGCTGAAGGATACGAGATGGCAACTTAATAGAATGACTGAATGAGTTGATAAACGAATCCCTTTTCCTTTTTTACGGCTTTACGATCTCAGAGCAGCGTAAGGCAATTCTAGCTCCTTCTCAATCTCATCTCAAGTCAGGGCTCAGTTGCACTAAGATAGAAAGATTTGTCTTTTTTTCCTCTCTTTATCCAGTCGGGCTTGTCTCAAGACTAAATCGAATCTAACTAACGTTCTTCATCAAGCTGTCAGTTTCCTTCCTCGCCTACAAGATATGATGCAGATGTAATGGGACTTACGCTGTAGAGCACACTAAGTCTTCTATGCCCGATAGATTGGTCACGAAGTCAAGATGAATATAGCTTCTTACGGATTCATTTATAAGCATAAAGGTTATCTGAATTGAAAAGAAAAAAGAATAGACTAGCTTCCTTCATCTCAAAGTTGGATGATTAGTGGCATTTATCAATTCCTTGTCATTTCCAGCCTTCATCAAGATAGAAAGAAAGGATCCCTCCTTACTACCATCCATTTCTCTAAGACTAAGATCGATAGACGAATGCGCCCCGTGATGAAGAGAAACTTCTTAGTCCCAGAGTCTTGTAACTCACTTTGTCTTGAAACTCAGCGCCGAAAGCCCAGTCAGCTAAGGAAGCTCAGTCAGTTGATAGATGTAACACTAAGCGAATCTGGAAAGTTGAGTAGAATCAAGAAACTGGCATACCTTGAATTTAGCCTACAATTCGATCTTTCTTCTCTTAGTAAATTGATAGTTGTCACTGAGCTATGCTTCTTTGTTGAGATCGCTTGCCAAAAAGCTATAGTCTCACTTTCACTTGCCTGACTTCTTTCGCTTCCCTTAAGGCTAGCAGAGGGGGCTAACCTTCGAGTAAGCATATATAAGAATAAGAAAGATGGATTATCTATGCTAAAGGGAAAAAGGCATTCCTCTTTACTCTCAACAGCTTCTTAAAGAGCTTCTGAGACTAGTGAAAGAATTGAATTGCCTTGAACCCCCTCCTTCTTGCAAAAAATTTTTCTTCCCAATTAACTCATTACATATTCGTTTCAATATGTTCAACTCATTCGGTCAATCAATATTTTAAGTTCACAAATTGGCATGGGGTTCAATATTTCAAATATATAGGGCCTGCTTTGCCCCTTGATCAATCGAATTACCTTCAATGGCCGATTTCTGCCGCCGTACAGTAAGTACCTTGTGGCATTATCATAGTGGATGTGTTGTAGGGAGGGTGGTTGATCATGATCTAAGAGTAATAGGAATCAATTCCCTGCCCGTGGTAGATGGATCAGTATTTGGTGTTTCACTTGGGACGAATCCTCAAGCCACTGTGATGATGCTTGGGAGGTATGTGTATGTATTTTAGAGATTGGAAGCTTGCTTCTGTGTCTGCATTTCGCAGATAATAACATAGAGGCTTACAATTGGTGTTGTTCAACCTTGACAGGTACATGGGGCTGCAGATTATTAGAGAAAGAACAAGGCATTTAAATTCTCATATTTGACTCAGCTTTCAGATTGCTGGCTTGGGAGGATGTCTGTACACCTAAAGGGAGGATTAGGCATTCGTCAAATGAATCAAATGAATGAGGCCTTGCTCGACGCTTGGAGAGACTCTGTATCGACTAAATCGTATTGGGCGAAAATATGCTCATCAAAGTACAGGCATAACAACTAGGGCAGATCTTGTCTTAATCTACTATAACTATAGGATAGAAGGATAGAGTCCAAGGAACCTAAAAAACTCGAAGAAGAGCGACAGTTCTCGAACAAACAACGGGAGAAGCAGACTGAGCCTGTTACATTGATAAAAGGCAGTCCTATGATCACCATCTTCAAAAAGAAAAAGGACACATACTACGACCAGTAAGCTCAGCACAAGTATCGACCTACTGAGGCAATGACCATGCACCTAAAGCCACTTTACATAAAAGTGCATATTGAAGGAGTCTTGGTCGATGGAGGGTATAGATTTCAAAGTGCCAATTTTTTTCTTTCTCGGTGTAGCTAAAAATTACAATAGGTAGATTTACAACTGTTTCGACGGTCTATACGGTGAAAAAGTCACATAAGATTCTTTTACCCCAAATTTTGAATATTTTTTTTTATAAATTTTTGTAAATAATTCCTTTGTCTTTGACTCCTTGTGTTTCGTGTGTTACTAAAGTAAATGATATGCTTACGTTTGCTACAACATGATTGAAGAAAATTTGTAGAATATTTTTTTTATCAATGTGTTGACATTTTCAATATCTCATGACATGCCATTTTAAAGATATATAACATTCGTTTATGTTATTTCTTTATGAAGGTAGTCATGGTTCAACCATGGTTGACTTGATAATTTGTTCATATATGCAGTTCATAGGGAACCATTGTTTGGTGAAATTAGAGTATGCTATAATATTGCACTCAACAGGTAACTACTATTCTTTTATCTGAATACGTGTAGCTAAAGATGAAAGAAAGGTTTAAAAGTATAAAAATGAGCGTCGACGTGTTTTCCCTTCAACTCTCGAGGCGTAAGCCCGAGACGGAAATAAAAAAATATAAATCTTATAAAAAAATGCTAACTAATTTCATCATAAAAAAAGACATGGATTGTCACAAAAGGTCTAAAACACCAAAAACATAAAATCACATCCTAAGTCGCCCAAATAATTTTCTATGCATAAAAATACAACCTCCTAAGTCTCTCTTATTCTACTATTTAGATTTAGTTGTAACAATATCATGTATTTAAAAGGTAGATATTGACAAGAAAGTATTAATGAGTTAACACAATATGTTTTGACCCATTTCAACTCATATTCATTTGACATGTTACCCAATTTGCTCATCTCGCCCTATCATGTGTATGGTGTTAACTGATGCTTTAGTTTGAACCATGAATATAAGATTGTTAACGTATGTTTTTTACTTCATTAGGAGAATTTAAGATCATATGAGTGGTTTTGAGATGTTTGTTTAGGCAAGCTCTTGGTCAGTTTAAATTGTTTATCAATGGATTAGGTACCCATGCTTTATAACCTATGATTTCTTTCTTGTTAATGTATACACACACATCTTGAAATAAGTGTAGATAGAAGAGATGTTGGTTATTGCCATATCTGTAACAAATTTTATGATTCTGTTATGTAACAACTCCAGGAGACTATAAGGAATACAGATTCCCATTAACTAATTGGGGCTGATTTCAAGGATACAATCATGCCTCAATTATCACAATTATTATATTCAACATTTTCCTTATATGCAATGCCTAAATCACTCTTCTATATTAATTTGTCTTCTCTGTACTTTGTATATATATGGGTTGTAACTAGGGGTGCAAACGAGCCGAGCCAAGCCCGAGCTCGACCAGGCTCGAGCTCGAGCTCGATTAACTTATAAGAGCTCGAGCTCGAGCTCGGCTCGGTTCGAGCTTTGATTTTAAAGCTCGAGCTCGGCTCGTTAGTAATTTCTCAAGCTCGAGCTCGGCTTGGGCTCGGCTCGTTTAGTGTTTATTAGTTAATATATTAAATTAAATAATATATATAATAGGCTCGTTTAGGCTCGATAAGTCAAAAGCTCGGCTCGGCTCGTTTATTAAACAACTTAAAATGTGAGTAAATAATATAAAATATTAATAAACCTAATATTATATTAGGCTCGATAAGGCTCGACGAGCCTGGCGAGCTTCATATGCCAGGCTCGAGCTCGAGCTCGATAAGTAAACGAGCTTCGTTTTAGGCTCAAGCTCGGCTCGAGCTCGATTAGGCTCGGCTCGTTTCGAGCTTTTTACCGAGCCGATCTCAAGTAGCTCGCGAGCTGCTCGGCTCATTTGCACCCCTAGTTGTAACCATTGTACAATTGCAATAAAGAATTCCATTTACCATATGGTATCAAGAGCTTCAAATCTCCTCTGAGAACCATTCGATCCTATCCCTTTTTTCAATTTTTTTCTCAACATCCTACTGCAATGGCATCTTCCAGCACCACTATTATTGAGTTATCTACCCACACAAACTTTCCAATCAAACTCACTTCCAATAATTTCCCCTCTTGGCGAAAACAAGTTCTTTCCACTCTCAAAGGGCTTGAACTTGAACAGTTCGTTGATGGCCTCACAGACCCACCTCCGAAAATACTTGAAGGAAAACCCAACCCGAACTACTGATCCTGGTTTCGCCAGGATCAAATCCTCCTGGGTGCTCTACTTGGCAGTTGCTTCGACACTATACAACCTCTCGTTTCATCTGCAGAGACCTCTAGGCAGCTTTTCCAACACCTAACGGAGAGCTACGCAAGTGTCTCTCGCTCTCGAATCATCTCACTTCGCACAAAGCTCGCCACCACAAGCAAAGGCTCTCGACCCGTAGCGGATTACCTTAATTAAATGAAATGAAAGCCATAGCAGACGAGTTGGCTTTAGCACAAAAACCAATTGATGATGACGACCTCACCGCTCACATCCTTGCTCATCTCGGTGATGACTACAAAGAAATCACAGCAGCCTTAAAGACCTTGCACACCTCTATTACATTCTCTGATCTCTATGAAAAACTTATTGATCATGAAAGGACTCTCCTTGAATCAAAGCCGGCTCCCATGATTACCACTGTTAACAATACCTATCGTCAAACCAACACCAATGCAACCAGAAACCAATCTAATAGGCCCAACACCTTCGGGTCTCACCATGCAGGCCGTTCATCAAACCGGACCCATCATTATGGGCCGCGACTCACATCGGTTCCAAATACCACTGAAGGCCAACTTACCAATTATCGCACTAACCGTAACAATTTTTTTTTGTCAATTTGTAATATTCCAGGACATGACACCAAGGATTGTAGGAAGCTTGCTCAGTTCTTGCAAAATAGCAACATCACTGTAACGAAGTCATCCTCCAATCCGCAAGTCAACTCATCCATGGCGAGTTCATCATCCTCACTAATGTTTGACACCGGGGCCTCCGATCATGCTATTCCCGACCAAGCTTTTGTGCACAACCTTTCCGAATACGGGGGACCGGATGAGATCGTTCTAGGTAATGGCCAAACTCTTTCCATTTCTCACATTGGTCATTCATCCATTCCCACCTCATCTCGCACTTTAAAATTAAACAATGTTTTACTTGTTCCTAAACTTCGTAATTATCTTATTTCGGTCGCCAAACTTTGCAAAACTAACAAAGTTTCTGTTGAATTTTTTCCTTTTCATTTTTTGGTTAAGGATCTTCGTACAGGGGCGCACCTAATGCGGGGAGTGAACATTAACGACGTCTACTATGCAACACCGAACTCCCGTCAACCTCTTATGCAATTTAATTCAAGCACCAAGGCGTCTAGCTTGCTTCTTTCTTGGCATCACAAATTTGGACACCCATCCATTCAAGTTCTAAAACGCCTACTAAATAAATTAGGACTTGCTTACATAATATGTCTAATAGTTTATTTCATTGTGATGCATGTTCTCTAAATAAAAGCCATAAATTGCCATTTGGTGAAAACTCTTTTATTGTGTCTAAACCACTTGAACTCGTTTACTCGGATGTTTGGGGACCGGTATAAACCTCTAATGATGGCTATTCCTACTATGTTCTTTTTGTCGATTACTACTCTAAGTATACTTGGCTATATCCTATTAAAAAGAAATCGGACGTTTCTATATTGTTTCCACAATTTAAAACACTAGTCGAAAAATTCTTTCGCACACCACTAGTGTCACTTTTTTCGGATAATGGAGGCAAATACATAGGTCTTACTTCCTATCTTCAAAACAATGGTATTTCACATTTTACTACCCCTCCACACACTCCGGAACAAAATGGAGTCGCCGAACGACGACATCGACATATCGTTGAAACCGGGTTGTCCCTCCTTTACCATGCTAATCTACCTCTTACCTTTTGGTCTCATGCGTTTCAAACCGCGGTTCACCTCATAAACCGACTACCCACAAAAATCCTAAATTTTATGTCACCTTTTGAAAAACTATACAAAACATCACCTACTTACACTAAACTCAAACCGTTTGGTTGTTTGTGTTTTCCATGGCTTCGCCCCTATGCCAAGTCCAAACTACATCTTCGTTCATCCAAATGTATTTTTCTTGGTTACTCATCCTCAAAGTCCGCCTATAAGTGTTATGATCCCAAGTCTCATCGTCTATACCATTCCCGCCATGTCGAATTTGTTGATCACATTTTCCCATTTACTACCCAAGGTAATTCTCCAATTTCCCTACCCACCACTGATTCTTTTCTACCTAATGTTTATAAAAGACCATCCCATTTTTCCAATCTCAACTCTTCTAGCCATAATAATATTTCTCCTCCTGTACAACCACTCAACTCACATTCTACCCCTATCACATCTAACGACCCCAACACATCATCTCAACACACTCCATCAGCCAATTCCAACCTACCAAACAATTCCAACTTACAAACGGACCACATTTCCAATCCCACACATTTTTCCAGCCATCATGTGTCTCCTACCAGCACTCCTACGAATCATTCCAATTATTCATCTCCTACAAACACCTCCAACTCAACCGACTCCAACCCCGAATCACCTACTAATGCACCAGCTACCACACCCGACTCCAACTCCATTTCAAATGATATGCCACTCGCACCCTCTACAGCCTCCACACCCTCCACCCCCACCCCGACCCCCACACCCACACTCGAACCCATCCCTTCTCCTCCTCCGGTTCCTTCTCGGCCTCAACGCAGCAGAAAACCAAACCCGAAATATTATAATTCTCACACTGTCAATAACACGACTCTCCACCCTCTTCCGCCTACTCTTGAACCTACCACTCATAACCAAGCTTCTAAGCACCCACATTGGCGCGCTGCTATGGACTCGTAGTTCAACGCGCTCCTTCAAAACCAAACGTGGGAACTTGTTCCCGCTACATCTCATACACCGATTGGTTGCAAATGGGTTTTTCGGATTAAACGCAACCCCGACGGCTCCATTGCAAAATACAAAGCTCGTCTCGTAGCAAAAGGGTTCCTCCAACAACATGGAAAGGACTACTTTGACATATTTAGTCATGTTACTAAACCAATCACCATTCGGACAATCCTTTCAATTGCACTCACAAAAAATTGGCCATTGCGTCAATTGGATGTTAATAACGTATTCCTTCATGGAACACTTCATGAAGATGTCTACATGGTCCAGCCACCAGGCTATGTTAACCCACAATATCCTAATCATATTTGTAAGCTAAAAAAATCCTTATACGGTTTAAAGCAAGCCCCACGTGCTTGGTACATTGAGCTTGCAAACTTTCTTCTTTGCTTTGGATTTCGTAAATCCCTAGCCGATGCCTCCCTTTTCATCTACCAACGTCATGATATTACTTGCTATTTCATGGTTTATGTAGATGACATAGTTCTTACGGGCAACAACTCACAATTCCTTAATCATTTTATCCAGGCCTTAAGTCAAAAGTTTTCTATTAAAGATCTTGGTATGCTCCATCACTTTCTAGGTGTTGAAGTCATTCCCACACCAAATGGTCTCTTTCTGTCCCAACATCGCTACATCCAAGACATATTACAACAATTTAAAATGGATGGCGCAAAAGATGTTACTACTCCACTCAATGCCACGGAACCTTTATCCGCCTCTGATTCTTCCCCTATGGTTGATGAAACACCATATCGGAAACTCGTAGAATCTCTTCAATATCTAGCGTTCACTCGCCCAGATATTTCCTTCGCTATTAACAAACTCTCCCAATTCATGCACCACCCTCGCCAAACACATTGGCAGGCTCTCAAGCGTGTTCTTCGTTATCTAAAAGGCACCATTCATCATGGCCTTTTCCTAAACCGAAATTCCTCGCTCGATCTCTCGGCCTTCTCAGATTCGGATTGGGGCGGTGTACATGATGTTGGTCGGTCCACCACTGCCTACATGCTCTACCTAGGCACGAATATTATTTCATGGAAGTCTACTCGTCAAAAGTCAGTTTCGCGCTCCTCAACTGAAGCAGAATATAAAGCTTTAGCAAACGCTGCAGCAGAAATTACATGGACTAAGAATTTAATGCATGAACTTGGTTGTACTCCAATAAAGACTCCTACTTTATTTTGTGATAATACGGGTGCCACCTATCTTTGCGCCAATCCTGTCTATCATTCACGGATGAAACATATAGCACTCGACTATCACTTTGTAAGAGAGCAAATTGCGGCTGGACAGTTACGGGTTTTCCATATTAGCTCTCAAGATCAACTCGCGGACATGCTCACTAAACCGTTAATGCGAGCACCATTTCTACGTAATAGGTCCAAGATTGGTGTATCCGATCGATTCTCCATCTTGTGGGGGCGTATAAGGAATACAGATTCCCATTAACTAATTGGGGCTGATTTCAAGGATACAATCATGCCTCAATTATCACAATTATTATATTCAACATTTTCCTTATTTGCAATGCCTAAATCACTCTTGTATATTAATTTGTCTTCTTTGTACTTTGTATATATATATATATATATAGGGGATGGTTAAAATAAAAACCCTTCAAAATGAGTAAACCTTGTAAACCAATTTCTAGCCATTGATCAAAGTAGATCAATGGTCCACATTTAATTCATGCTTTTTGATTTAATTTAATAGACTAGATGACAAAAAAAAGGGCAAAAGGGTCAATTGGCATTTTCTGAAAAAGCATCTATGACAAGTTGATCTGACAC
Organism: Ambrosia trifida; assembly: GCA_028751855.1. Taxonomy (NCBI): domain Eukaryota; kingdom Viridiplantae; phylum Streptophyta; class Magnoliopsida; order Asterales; family Asteraceae; genus Ambrosia; species Ambrosia trifida. The sequence goes on along the minus strand of CM054125.1, from coordinate 22,859,111 downwards.
ATGTCACATCATCTCTCTCATACTTTTTTGATCATTGTCTAAATCTGCCAGATGCCCGTGTTACATATGTAACATGTGTTGTGTTACGTATGTTAAAACTGAGTTGCCAGTGTATATTATTTAAAAAATGTTGATTTATTATTTTTTTATTATACCATGTTTTTTTTTTTTCGTTTTATTGTACCAGCACCAGAATTGTTGCATACGTAACGAGAATTAATATGGTTATAGGCATTTTGTTACTTACAAAGTGCTAAAACCAAAGAAAACGGTCATTACAAAGTGCTAAAAACTTTATTGATCAAAAACCATTCAAATGTACACAAGAATTGTTTCTTACAAAATGCTAAAAAAACAAACAAAACGGTCATTACAAATCAACAAATGCTAAAAAAAGTATCATAAATAAAAAAAATGTCTACACTTCATTCTTGATAATCATCTTCATCTTTAATGCAAAAAATATGCTCACCTGCAAAAATAAAACAAAAATCATCAATTTACATGTAGTTATCAAAGATTATCAAACATACGAAACTGATAACAACTTAGTTCTGCTGTTACATACGAAACAGACGCAAACATAGATTTGATCCAATGATTAGTGACTTTTGTTTTAATCAATATATGGTAAAAAAAAAATCAGAAGCTAATTTATACCAACTTAGTTCTGCTGTTACATACGAAACAGAAACTAATTTGTACCATAGTTTTGTTGTTACATACGAAACAAATGCAAAAATATAGGAAACAGATGCAAACATACAGAAACAGATGCAAAAAAAATCAGAAGCTAATTTATACCAACTTTGTATCTGGCAAAAAAATCAGAAACTAATTTATACCATAGTTTTGTTGTTACATACGAAACATGTGCAAAAATATAGGAAACAGATGCAAACATACATTCCACACATTATAATACTCATACAAACATGCACATACTGGCAAAAAACAAATCAGATATATTGTTGCATATGTTAAGAGACATATGCAATATTACATTCCTGATATATAAGTGACTTTTTTTATTAACATATGCAACTGCTATTGAAAGTAAAACATGTGTACCTCATGAAAAGTTAAAAAATCAAACTTTTCTATCTGGTAAAATATCGGTAACTAATTTATACCAACTTAGTTCTGTTGTTACATACGAAACAAACGCAATATAGGAAACAGATGCAAAACATACATTCCGCCCACATTATAATACTCATACAAACATGCACATACTGGTAAAAAAACAAATCAGACATATTGTTGCATATGTTAAGAGATATTAAAATTTACCAATTTTGATTAAAAAAACATATTAATAATAATAACATATAAAAAAGGTTAATTAATATGTAAACCTACGTGTTAACGTATCCTACCTATGTGTAAACATGATTAGTTATGGTGTTACATACGAAACAGACGCAAACATAGATTTGATCCCATACGAAACAGACGCAAACATAGATTTGATCCCATGATTAGTGACTTTTGTTTTAATTAATATATGATAAAAAAATCAGAAGCTAATTTATACCAACTCAGTTCTGCTGTTACATACGTTAAGAGACATTAAAATTCACCAATTTTGATTAAAAAAACATATTAATAATAATGTGTGGAATGTATGTTGATTAGTTATGGTGTTACATACGAAAACAGATGCAAACATACATTTTTAAAACCATGTGTTAACAATATTGTGTTAAACCCATTAATTAGTTATCTATAAAACTTTAGTTTAGTTAATATATAAGTGTTATAAAAGTAAGTTTATTTTAAGAGGATTTTAAGCACAATTATCCCATAATAATATTTATAACCTAAAATGTGAAAATATCCACATAGCGGCCAAGAGAAAATCTCCACGTAGTTGCCAATTTCATGTAGAAAAAGTTTTTCATCTTAAAATAATAAAATGTTTTTAATCATATAAGATGTCTTTTCACAATACAAAATATCCTAATTGACAAATCCCTTTTTTTCTAATTTGCAACGTGAATTCATACAATACAAAATATCCTTGTCAATTATTGCTTAATCATGTCAATTAAGCAGACCATAATCCAACATATCTTTTGGGACTGACTGACTGACTGGTGGCGTATGTCTATTTGAGCTCTAAACTTGGGTTTTGGCCCCCATTGGGGCTAACTTTCGCTTCTATATAAACGGGATCGTTTTTACATATAAACCTCCTACGGACCCTAATTTTGCCCGGGTTTCGAAAACTACATTAATACATACTAATGTACGGTACTGACTTGACCGTCAGATCTGTGAGACCCGATCCTGATAATTACTGATGTAGCATCAAGAGGGACTTATTGACTTAACAGTTAACATGGTTACTTAAGCAAGCAAAGCAATAAAACGATACCTGATGAGCATCCTGAGAGGGAATAATATAGGCATCAATATTAACACCTGGCTTCCCAAAAACCTCACGGAGAGCGGTTAGCTTCTCCAATCCGTTACTGCTACCATCATCATTCTTCTGTATCTCAGAAGAAGGCTTGGCGGTTATCGGAGAAGAACAGTTTCGAACGATGAAGATAGGATTACTGCGATTCCGATTAATCTTTTTGGTGGAGTGAAAAGAAGGACGGTGAATTGGAAGTGATTGAGAGAATAGGCGGAAGCAATATTGAGGAGAGCATGACATTGTTGCTGCTGGTGACTTCATCAGAGAACAGATTTAGAGCTCAAATAATGATATTTATATATAGATATAAGTATGAATTGGCAAAGAGAGATCACAGTTTGCTGTGTGTGCAGGGACATCACCATGAAACAATTGAAACCGGTTGCTGTTTGTCGAAGTTGGGAGTCGGGAGTGGCGGTGTTGGCAGTGGAGGTGGCGGTGGGGGTGGTGGTGGTGGTGGGAATAATCTTGAAGATGAAGAGAGATGAAGAGAGAGAGAGAGAGAGAGAGAGAGAGAGAGAGAGAGAGAGAGGGAGTTGTTTATATAAGAGGGGGAGAGAGAAAATTCAAATTAGAAAAAGAGGGGGAAAGGTAAATTTACTAGATTACCCTTTTTTTATTAAAATAATAGAGGTTGGTGTGGATTAATCTTGGCCACTCATTGGGTTTGTGGGGATTTTCTCATTTTGAAAGGTTTCTTTAATCCCTTTCCCCTATATATATATATATATATATATATATATATATATATATATATGGGTTGTAACCATTGTACAATTGCAATAAAGAATACGATTTACCATAGAGACTTCATACACAAGGTTGTATTAGAGCACTTTTGAATTTTTGATCATCCACCCATTATGGCTACTGGCTAGGTTAATTTTGGATGTGTAGGTTGATTCGGTTGTGTTTCAATTAAATAGACCAATTGCAAAACGGTTTGAATAAGGTCAAGCAAGTGGAAAGTTAGGTTCTATAATCATCATCATCATACTCAGTTAATCCCACCTATAGCAAAGCTAAGGTAGGGTCTGGGGAGGGTAAGATGTAGACAGCCTTACCTCTACCCCTAAGAATAGAGAGGCTGCTTCCAGTGAGACCCCTGACTCAATGTGGTTTGGTATCAAGCCTTGGACATAAAGCGCACAACACTTACCAATCGGGACAAACCCGATCGGTGCATGTACCCCTTTGTCTTTTGGCTATCCACGCCACCACATGATGCATGATTAACCATCCGTCTTACTATATTATGATTAACCGTCCGTCTTACTATATTATGCATGATTAGGATCTATAACAAACAACTTACAATATTATGTCTAAAGATTTAGATTAAGTGTTGAAATAATATGGAAGTTTAGTCATAATTAACACATTAAGTATTTAGAATGACATGTTTTAATGGTATTCGTTTTGGAACAAAAAAAGCATATTATCGTATTCAAATATTTGGATTTTAACTGGAACAATAATTTTCCTTATAATTATATTTAATACATCGAATCTTTATATTTTGTTTATTTGACCCAAAATAATGTGTGTGTGGGTCAAATCAACGTGAACAAATCGATATTGGCATCTCTTGCCATCTACATTCAGTATGTGGTTGGTCTTTTTTTGTTGATTATGTGCAAGCTTAAGGCTTTTTTATACAACTCTGCTAAACATGTCATCCAATTTGCTATTTTGTTTTAATTAAATTTGTGCAGCCATCATACTACCTTCTCTTTTATACTTTGTCTAACTTGATAACGGACCTAAAGAAGAGAGTCTAAAATTTCATACGTCGGGCCAAAAAAACTTGAAAAGGATAAAAAGTTTACATTATTGATTTCGAAACGAGAAATAGAATGTGGTAAAGTGATACATTTACTTTTGAATTTATTTATAAAAAAATCTTACAGTTTAATAAAGCTGGCTATTCATATGAAAATTCTAAACTTTATTTGCATGTTTGTGACATTATAGGTTCTACGACTATCTTTTGTTAAATGGAATAAAATGTTAGAAACCCGGAATGGGCCGTGTCTCGTAACAAGCATCATAACTGAACCGGATATCAGTCAGGACACCCGCTGCAACGCGCGAGCATTCCCACTAGTCACCCTCAATAGTAGGGATGAGCATATAGCGCCGAATACCGATCCCGTCCCGATCCCGTACCAAACCGATACCGAACCGAGGGTGTTTGGTATCGGTACCCACATTTTGAGGTTTTTGGTTTCGGTATTATCGGTATCGGTACGGGATCGGTATGGTATCGGTATTTTAAGGTAAATACCGATACCATACCGGTACCGTACCGATACCGAACCGATACCGTACCGTATGCTTTTGGTATCGGTATCGGTATTGGGTTTTAAGAGTTTTCAGGATCGGTATTTTCAAGATCGGTATCGGTTGATACCTCTAAAATTGAGGATTATAAATGTATAAAAATTTTACAAAATTTCCGTTAAAAATTCCGTTAAAACTAACGGAGTTGTTAAAACACTATTCAATATTCAATTTTGAGGATTATAAATGTATAAAATTTTACAAATTAAAATGACTGCTACATTTTTTTAATTCAAAATATAATTGAATTTTTTAAAATGAAATTAGCTTGAATCTATTAACCTCTAAAATTGACGGTTGATAAAATCAATCTAACGATATTTTCTAATAATCAAATTAAACAATGAAACAGGTATACAAAGCTAAAAATCAAAACATAAATTATAGTTTTGGTTTTAACTTATAAACAAAGCAAACCAAACCATATTATTCCTAAAGTGCCCCCGTCTATCAATTCGATTATTTCGTTTAACGTTCTTTAACGTCCAGAATTTATTTAATTTGAATGGTCATATATATATTTTTTGGTATAAATGAATATTTCTAGAAGGATTCTTCACTTGAAAAAAAATAATTCATTTCGAATTTTCGATCCTAATATATATATTTTTTATTTTTATATTAGCGTTTTGGTAAACAACAATACAAAAGCATCTATACTTTTATACCTTAATAAAATTTAATAATAATTTATTTTACACAGGCCATTGACTTTTCTCTCAATCTATCTAACTTAATAATGTGTCATCTGTTTCATACCAATTCCCATTACCATCCCACCTTCCTCTTCTTCAACCCCTTTACCTTATCTGTTCAAACATGACAACTCAAATCTTCCAATAATTCTTGGAGTATAATTCACTTGACCAATTCCCATCTTTTTCCCAACTTGTCATCACATAATAATAATAATAATAATAATAATAATAATATTATTATTATCATCAAAACCCCAATTCTAGTTGCTAATCAAAGCAAGATTACAAGATCTGTTTACTTTCAAGGTAGACCCTTGTGACCCTTTTCAGTTTATATCATAATTAACACTTTAGAGTTGTTTTTTACCTTAAAGTTGTTAAATTTTTTATACCCTTTTGAATCTTGAGACTGTTTTCCTGATAATTAGCAAAAAGGGTATTATTTTTTATAATCTTTGAGTTTGATAATATGGGTAATTGTTGTGCTACACCTTCCACCACTGATTCAGAGAATAAAAGGGGGAAAAATAAACCAAACCCATTTTCTGGTGGTTATGTTGGGCCTAAGAATGTTGGACATAATAAGTCTTATGTGTTGGAGAACCCTACTGGGCATGATATTGGGCAGACATATGTGCTTGGTAAGGAGATGGGTAGAGGGGAATTTGGGATTACTTATATGTGTACTGATAAGTCTAGTGGTGAAGTGTTTGCTTGTAAGTCGATATCGAAAAAGAAGCTGAGGACTAGAGTTGATATTGAGGATGTGAGGAGAGAGGTTGAGATTATGAAGCATTTGCCATCTCATCCTAATATTGTGAGCTTGAAGGATACTTATGAAGATGATGGTGCTGTTCATTTGGTTATGGAGTTGTGTGAGGGTGGTGAGTTGTTTGATCGGATCGTTGCTAGAGGGCATTATACTGAGCGGGCGGCTGCTGGTGTCACTCGCACCATTGTTGAAGTCATTCAGGTGAATGTTTATCACTTTATCCATCTTTATGTTCAATTCTTTTGATCAAGTAGATGTTAATTGTGGTGGTTGATTGTGCTAATGTATCCAGTTTATTTGTTACTTCAGATGTGCCACAAAAATGGTGTTATACATCGGGATCTGAAGCCGGAAAACTTTTTGTTTGCGAACAAGAAAGAAACATCGGCGTTAAAGGTTATTGATTTTGGGCTATCAGTTATCTTCAAACCAGGTAAAGACTATAAACAGTCATAATGTATCCATATTTAACTTATTTAAACATCGTCATTGCTTGATTTGAACTCAATGGACATGACTTAATCTATTTTAGGTGAAAGATTCGATGAGATTGTAGGCAGTCCATACTACATGGCTCCTGAAGTCTTAAAACGGAACTATGGTCCCGAAGTAGACGTCTGGAGTGCTGGTGTGATCCTATATATTTTGCTTTGCGGTGTCCCACCGTTTTGGGCCGGTACGTTTGACTTTCTTCATAACCTTTTCAAAATTTGTATGCATCATGTTTTGACGTAACTAAATGCACAATTTGTTTATAATGTAGAAACCGAACAAGGAGTTGCACAAGCGATCCTTAGATCGCAGGTAAATTTTAAAAGGGACCCATGGCCCAAAGTATCAGATAATGCAATAGACCTTGTTAAGAAGATGCTTAACCCTGACCCTAGTGCTCGTCTTACTGCGCAAGAAGTTTTAGGTAATATTTATTCACAAAATACCTAATATTCTTTATATGTATTTGTGTGTGTATATATACGTAATGTGGATATTTGTTTGAGGTACTACAGATCATCCGTGGATACAAAACGCCAAAAAGGCGCCAAACGTGTCTTTAGGAGAGAATGTTAAAGCAAGATTGAAGCAATTCTCATTTATGAACAAGCTCAAAAAGAGAGCTTTGCAGGTAATGGAAACGTTCAGGATTTTGGGTTCGTCCTTTTTTTTTTTTTTTTTTTTGTATTGAATTTTACGGGTCATGAAATTACAGGTGATCGCTGAGCATTTATCTGTGGAAGAATCTGCGGGAATAAAACAAGGGTTTGATTTAATGGATGTCAACAAGCAAGGGAAGATAAACATTGTCGAATTAAAAGCTGGTTTGCAAAAGCTTGGTCATCATATTCCTGATGCTGATCTTCAAATGCTTATGGAGGCTGTAAGTATTATAAAACATATTGTTGCTTTAAGAATTTCATTTAATTGTGCGATTACAAAAGTAATAGACGTTTTTTTTATAGGGCGATTTGGACAAAGATGGGTACTTGAACTATGCAGAGTTCGTTGCGATTTCTGTTCACTTAAGAAAAATAGGGAATGATGATCATCTGAAAGACGCTTTTGAATTTTTCGATAAAAATAAAAATGGGTACATTGAAGTTGAAGAGCTTCGTGAAACTTTAGCGGATGAAATTGAATCTGATAGTGAAGAAGTCATTGCTGCCATTATTCGAGATGTGGACACAGATAAGGTTTGTTTTATTTACTATTATTTTCAGAAACATCAGATTAACTCGTTTAATCTGTTTAATTTGAAAATATGTTTTGAGTTACAGGATGGACGTATCAGCTATGAGGAATTCGAAGCAATGATGAAGGCGGGAACTGATTGGAGGAAAGCTTCGAGACAGTATTCAAGAGAGCGGTACAATAATCTCAGCCTAAAATTGTTCAAAGATGGTTCGTTGAATTTAGCCAACGAGGGATCATAGAGACGGGTTTAATCAAGATTAAGTTTGTTAATATGGAAAATTCATTTCTTGTTGTGGCTATTATGCTTTAACTTGTAATATTTGTGATTTGAGATATGTGTGAAAATCCAGCTAAAATGGGTATGGGTTTCCTTTTAGGATATGAGATCATCTTTTGTTGTGGTTGTGATGTATTCAAATGGTTTGTTTGGTAGAACTTGACACCTCACATTATCAAAGAAGTTATATTTCCAGCAGTTGAAATGTATTGATACAATGGAGTGTATGTACTCACCAACCATTAATACCCCATGTTCTTAGCTTATATGCTATGTTTCCGCGTTCATTTAAGGAGGAAAAAGAAAAGATAGATTTTCTTCCTTTTCTTTTCCTCCCATTTCACGCCCTTTCACGGCCCAGTTAACAACACTGGCATGGGCTCACACCCCTCTTAAAGCCCTCATTGCTACAAAAGAGGAGTCACGTCAATGATGACTCGGCTCTTGGTGCCGATGACCGTTAATCCACATCCCAACCTTATTCAAAAAGTTTAAATTTCATTTATGAATTATAAAATTGACCTAGGTTTGGTCAAAATGTTTGATAAATTATTTACATCCAAAATTCGAAAGTTTGCTTAGACCATGTGTAGTGGAGGTTTTGGGCGTTTTCCTCCCCCGATAATGCCACATAATGCCTTGCACACCGCTTCCGTGGACGTTATGGTTGAAAATTGGGTGTTGACGTGATTATAAAAACGCCAGTAAAAAGGATGAAGGGGCTTGAACCTTTGGTTTTGTGATCTTTGCCACTTCTCCTCTAATTATTTGTGGAAGGGCATTATGGTAATTATGGTAATGCCCCATGGTCTGTCTTATAATGAAGACGAAATGACGAATGCATTTATCCCCAAAACGGTTGCTTCAATTACCACGTGTATGGCTTTTTTAAAAAAAAAATACCACGTGTATGCCTCAACCTCCAATAGCCTGACTCCACGTGTACACAATTCTTTCCCGCCTTTTCATCTACACAAACTACACAGCCTCATTCACTTCATTCCCTTAATAAACTCTGTTACAAATAATATCATCACTAACAACTTTATCTCTAATAACAAATTTCATTCATCATGATTCAAATTTAATCATCAATAATAATCTGATAAAGCAAATCAACTGCCACTGTTCTTCGTCATTCATAGGTATAATCCATCTTTCACTTCCTTGATAATTATTCAACTTCTCTTCTACATTTGCTGTATCTATATGATCTATATAATATTATTGATTTCATGATTCAGTTTTATATGTATCTGTTTGTTATTGATACCGAATGATCGAACGAATTATATAGATCGTTTGACGTATAGTAGCTTTGCAATATCAGTTCTTAATTGTTTGTAAGCATCAGACCTGTGTGATTTCACGTAGATCTTGCTTTTTCCTCAAATTAACGAGTTCTTTTACGGTTGTTGAGTTTCTACTGATAATTAACAGTTTTGTTTTAATCTGCTTTAATTAAAGTTTGTATGCTGTTTATTCAGAGAAGATTTGTAGAAGAAATAGTTGAGTTATAAAATGATTGAATGAACAATAAAAGAAGTGGATATATGTTTTCTTCAACTTCTAATGATCCTTATTGTTGTTTCTGTTGATTAAAGATATAATTAAACTTAATGTATGTCGATTATTAAGTTATGTTATTAATCTCCTACATTATGTCATATATTACCTAATGTAACAGTTGGTTTATGACTGTTTAAGTTGAGACAGTTGTAGTTGGTAGTTATTAACAACCGCTTAACGGTTCTTGATTAACTGCCAAAATCATGTGTATTAATGTTGCTTGAACATAGCTGTATAAGGTACCAAGGTTATTTCGAATCATTGTTCGTTTAAGCGTTTATATGTGTTTGTTCATTAATCATCAGGAATGTGTTTGTGTTATTTGATATATTCGGGCGTAAGGCAGGTTTTCAAGAATGGCAGAACCAAGGAAAGATAAGGAGATGGAATCAATAACTAAAGGCAAAGAGAAAGTAGGGACAGCTGATGATGAGGACAAAAGCGTTTCAACGAATAGTAGCAGTAGTAGTGAAGAGGCAAAGAAATGTGTAGATGCTGTGGATTTTTTCGCTAGACAAGCCAAAGGTATTGTAATTGGAGAGCCTAAGAAGTCTGTAACTAAAAGTCGTAAATCCAAGAGAAAAGCAGCAACTGCTGGTAAGAGAAGAAAGAGAGCACATGGTCGTATAAAGAGGTCGATTTCCTTAAGATCAGGACTGAGTGAGATTGGTATGAGTTTCGACTCAGACTCTGAACCGAAGAATAATGATGTTATAGTAAAAAAGGAGCTGAAAGGCAAAGGAATACTGCAAGAAGAAACTGATGATTTCCAAGGTTCTGATACTGATTCAGATGAAGCATGTAAAAGAATGAAAAAGGGAAGACATGACAATGATGATAGTGATGATAGCGATGATGGATCTGGAGCTGGTACCGCATCAGGAGCACACGCTGATCTCTCAAGTCTGCAGGGCTTACAAGTTGCTGGAAAATGATCAATGGAATGATGGAAGAGTTGGAACACCGCTTTTGGACGCGCTTTTTTTTTAAAGGTAAATAAGTCATATATGGCACCATACTGCATACTTGAACCTGTTATTTTGATAGCTTAAGTAGATGTAAAGATTGTATTGAGAAGGTTTGTAACTACTAAACAATTCCAGGATTTGCATTACCAAATATCAGGATCTTAACAAAAAGTTGCTTTCTACACTTTATAAAGTATACTTGATTTGGACTTTTTATGGTTATAAATAGTTAAGGTAAATGAGTTGTCCATAAAAGGGTATGTATCACTTCTATATGTTAGGAAAACTCACTTTATATAGTTTATATTACATGACAGAACTATATGTTACTCTAGACAATATTTTATTTAGTTAGCAGTTGTTGCTTATGTCAATATGGAAAACTCAGTTTATATTACATAACAGAACTGAATATCACTTTACAAAATACTTTAGTCACTTTACAAAAGCTATTTAAAATCTTTTACTTGCAACACTATGTTTAAATTTTTAACTGAAAAAAGTTCAACTTAAAAAACAAAGTTTAATATCACATAGTACTTTGACAGATATCTTATATATATCTCATTTAGGAAGAGGATGATTCCTAATAATTATAAAGTTAAATTCGTTGTGTAAACTTACTAGAAAAATATTGTATATATAGGTTTGCAGTTTTATCAAGAAGTAGATTAATTTGGGTAACAGAATTTGAACATGGGTTAATTTGGTTGGATTTATATTATACATTGAGTCGATTTCGGTATACCCAAGTTATATAGAAGGTTGAAATCTGCGACTTTTATAAAAATTGGTAATTTAAAACGGGTCCAAAATCCAAATGGGCCGACACACTCATGACCATTGTTTGTTGCCGTCACCACTAACACAGTCGCCACCACCTCCATCAACACCACCACCGTGATACCACCAATACAGCTATACTGCTACTGCCATAACCACCAACTTTGCCGCTACGCCCACCATTACAATCTTGCCTTTTGATACTTCTTTTAAACCCACTATTTTTACCATAGCCCAGTTTTTGTGAACGACTTTGACCTAAACCAATTTGATTTTTTTTTTTTTAAAACAACACATTTTGACTTAATTTCATTTCGCTTAACATATGTTTTGGCTCAAAGTTCTTTTCCGCATAACCCGTTACCCTGTCTCACTTGACGCGTCCATTTGCAAGTATTAAGTTAGCAATATGTACCATAGTCACCTAAATCGCGGTTGGCTTCGTTACAGGAACGCGGTACGAATACGCAATTCATTAGGTTGGACGAATTATGTACAGAGGGAGGTAGGCTCATTTCGGTACGAACCGGTACGGTGTACCATGGAGTAGGGGTGAGCATTGGTCCAGAACCGACCCGACCCGATAAGACCCGAGAACCGGCTGGAAGCAATAATCAGAACCGAATTACAAACCTATAAATAGGTTCGGTCCTCGGTCCAGGGCATTTCGGTTCTGTCGGTCTTAGGAACAAGATCCGACCCGAGAAGACTTGAAACTAGAATAATTAGTTCTTCTGTTTATTCAAAAGTTCAAGGATAGTAATCATGAGAATACCAATAGAAAGCCTTATAATCCTATTGTCATAAAAGAATGATATTTCTGCACATGATTAGACTAAAAAGATAGAAACCCATTGCAAGGAACTTAGGCTATGGGGTATGGGCTCGGGGAAGGGGCTCGGCATCCCAGCTGGACCATTTTGCCGAAGGGGAACACCGCCCCCCCGACCCACCGACGGCAAAGGCGGGGATAATCTGCCGAGCATACCGATGATCTATTCAATATTATATATATATATATATATATATATATATATATATATATATTTTTGTCTTTTTCTCACCATTAATATTATATATATATATTTTTTGTCCTTTTCCCTTTTAAAATATATTTAAAAAAAGGAAAGAGGAAGGGGGAAGAAAGGGGAACCATTTCCACTAGAAGGGGGAGAGGAAGGGGGAAATGACGTGGCGCTGACATGGACAAGGGGGAAGGAAAGGGGAAGGGTGACCACACCCCTTAGCCTTATGAACCTAATAAATTACCCAAACACCATTATCATGACACACTAAAAGGTCTTCTTATGAAGAAATCTAATGCAACTAACAAGTAAAGCAACTATTTTAACCCAGGTTATTACCATAAAGCTTTTTTTATCTTGGAATAAATTGATCTAACTTAAATTTTCCTTTATGATCCAGCATATACATTTCGAAAACCAAAAAACACATGTTTCCAGTTCTTTTGTATTCTTTAGTCCTCGTGACTATAAATCATCACAACTGTTAACTAACAAATGTATGACCACTATAATTCGGCACTTGATATCTGATTCATATTCATTAAGGATTGATATCATCAGTTCACTCCTGATTATATATCATTAAATCTATTAAAAACCACCAGCCTGCTCACTCTAACAACGATTAGGCATAATGGATTAAATTGAGCATCATTTTCCCTATTAATAACAAGAATAGTACATCCTCTATCCATCTCTTTGGTGTCCAGTTCATCAAAAATATTAAAGCATAAGCTATCCAACTAATCAAATAGAAGATATTTGCACAGCTCATCAAAATTTGAGTATTGTCAGCCGAATTCATCAGCAACTAACCAGACAAGACCTTCAAGCTACAAGCTATTCTTAATACTCTCTAAAAATTACATATTTATATTAAAGTTAATCAAACTTGACTAACACATGCTCAATCTGAAACTTGCAGGTCGTTAATTTTAGAAATTATTTTCGGTCCATCGGCTTTTTTCGGTTTCAATGTGTTCCTGGACCGACCCGACCCGAGAACCGGATTGAAGGAAATTACTGGACCGGCTACAGAACCTACATAATAAGTTCGGGTCGGTTTCGATAGATTTTCGGGTCGGTCCTCGGTTTTTTTTCGGTCCGGTTTAATTATGCTCACCCCTACCATGGAGTCTGGTACGATGTAGATTTTTTTTTTTAAAAAAAATAGCTATTTATAATTTATATTTTATATATAATATTAATTTTATACTTTTGTATGTATAAATTTATAAGGAACATATGTAAATTAGTGGAGATAGTGGGGGTTAAATTAAATGGTTAAATATATAAACTAATTACTAGGGGTGAAAATGAGCCGAGCTGCTCGCGAGCTACTCGAGCTCGGCTCGATAAAAAGCACGAAACGAGCCGAGCTTGAGCCTAAAACAAAGCTCGTTTATTTATCGATCTCGAGCCTGACATTTGGAGCTCGTTAGGCTCGTTGAGCCTTATCGAGCCTAGTGTAATATTTTCTTTTTTAATATTTAATAATATTTACCACTCATTTAATTTTTTAGTAAACGAGCCTCGAGCTCGAGCTTCACTTATCGAGCTCACGAGCCTAAACGAACTATTATTTATATTATTTGTATTCAATGTATTACCTAATTGATAATACATGAGCCGAGCCCGAGCCGAGCTCGAGCTCGAGCTCTTATAAGTTAATCGAGCTCGAGCTCGAGCCTGGCCGAGCTCGGGCTCGGCTCGTTTGCACCCCTACGTAATTACTAAGTTTTATGGTCTAAATGTAAACTATATAAAGATAGAGGGGTTAAACGTATAAATTGCTAAAGTTGTATAACCCTAAAAAATACAACAACCGTTCTTTTTCTTATTTCTTTCTTCTACCTTGGTTCTTCTTCTTCTTCTTCTTCTTCTTCTTCTTCTCCTCCTCCTCCTCCTCCTCCTCCTCCTCCTCCTCATCCTCCTCCTCTTCTTCTCCTCCTCCTCCTCCTCTTCTTCTTCTTCTTCTTCCAAGAACCAGCTAAATGGAGCGATTTACAGTTAAACTAGAACACGATTTATTGTCCAGATGGTTCGATGTACCTGTTCAAATGGGATCGACGTACCACCAAAACCGGATCGGCGAACCACCAGCGAATTCCGATCTGGTACATTTCGATCCAATACGAAAATCGTGGTTAGTCTAGCGAATTCTGTGACTATGATATGTACATTAAAAAAAGATAGATTTGCTTATATATAACATTTTCAAGCAATAAAGATATGGAAAACATCATCAAAGCATGAACTAGACGTGTATGTAATCTTTCTAAGACCAACCGTAGTGGTGAGTGAAAGGGGGGATTCGCGCCCATTTAGCGCAGCCCACACCGCCCCCGGAGGCGCGAAAGGGACAAAAATGCTTTAGGCGTGAAATTTTTTACGGCGTGAATTGCAAAGCCTGTGCTCCATTTGTTTGGAGCCAATCAAAGCATGACATTTTGAGCCAAATTTTTTACATCCTTCTTCCACTACGTTCGGTCTAATAGTGTATGCGAGGGTTTGGTAATCTATAATCATTTGAGTATACCCTTTACTCACAATGTTTTCAGAACTGGGCCGGATGTTGAAACGGACCGTCCACCGGTCTGTCCAGTCGGCTAAAAAATAAAAAAAAATCCAACACATTTTGAAAATTTCCAATTCAACCTCTTTCTTCCCTGGTCGGACCGGCCAGTTTCCGGGATGTTCATCCTTTTGAGGGCTTCCAGCTGTATTATGTTAACTGAACTCCCTCCATCTATTAATATCCTACGAACAAAATGGTTAGCAATATATAAAGTAATGACCAAACCATCATGGTGAGGTTCTAGAACGTTTTCTCGATCCCCTTCTTCAAAGTTAATCACTTTTGCATTCGTCAGGATGGTAGTCTTTGTGGGTCTTTCTCCCTTTTCTGATTTCATTTCTCTTGCATGCCTTTTGGCTGCTGAGTAGGATGTCCCACAAATATCTGATCCTCCTGAAATAAAATTAATGATGCCAGCATCCTTGGGTGGAGATGCTGCCCTTTCTGGGATGTCAGTGCTATCCTGAACCTTTGACTTCTTTCTGCCCAGAAGATCCTTAAGATGGCCCTTGTTTAGCAGATATGTTATTTCTTTTCTCGAAGCAATGCAATCTTCAGTAACATGTCCAAAATCTTCATGGAAGGCACACCATTTGGATTTATCCTTCCATCCTGACTTGTTATCTTTCCCTGGCCATCTTGCTTTGTCTCCAAGATCCTTCATAGCGTACATTAAAACTGTTACATCCACAGAAAAACAATAGTCTGACAGTTTAGGACAATCCTCTTCATCGTCATCCTCAAGCACATTGACCTTTTTATTATCAGGTCTAGCATATGGTTCATGTTTGTAAGGTTCGTATGTAGAAGTGGACTTCCGATTGGGATTGTTGTATCTTGAGGATGTCTCTATCCTCTCCTGTATCTTCTTGTCATCTTCAAGACGGATGAATCTTAAAGCTCTATTCCGAACTTCATCGAGATTCCTACAAGGGTTCATCACCAATTCTTTATAGAAAGGCGAATCCTTCTGTAGTCCCATCTTGAAGGCTTGTACCGCCGTTGTGACATCTAGGTTTGGGATGTCAAGTGCTTCCTTCCCAAACCTTGTGATATACTCCCTTAACGATTCTCCCTGTGGTTGTGTCACCTTGTACAAATCACTTGTCATAACGTTCAAATGTTCGACTACAAGAAAACTGATTGTTAAACATGTTAATCAAATGAGCAAAAGAAATAATAGAATAGGAAGGAACACTTAGTAGCCATTTTAAGGCTGGACCAGTGAGGGTAGAACCAAATACTTTGCATAAGCATGCTTCTTTCAAGTTTGCTGGGATGGGTTTTATTTCCATTGTTTCCCTGTATTGTGCTACATGTTCTTCAGGATCATTAGATCCATCAGAAAGCTTCATGCTTGGATTCTGGAATCTCTTTGGAATATCAGCATCACATATTGGAGGTTCAAAACGAGACACCCTGTGACACGCTGAGGATACCTCAGGGATGTGTTGTATTATCTCTGGCACACTAGACACCATATCCTTGATTTTTTGAAGCTCTCTTGCCAATTGTGGACTTATACCTGTATCCTGCAAAGAAGCAACATCGTTAGTAGCAAAAGTACTGGAACTTAAATTATTACCATTGTTGTATCCTCGGGATGGTTTGGTGGCATATCCTCGAGAAGGCTCTACAGCATATCCTGCATCCCTAGTTGTTGCCATCCTGGGTGCTGTAGTAGTTTCCGGTGCAGAGAATCCAGTGTTCATGGGGATGAAATCTCCTTGATGAATGCCTCCAGAGATGCCAGAGTTAAAATCTAACACCCTAGGAGGCAATGGTGTCCCCATGTCTTCAGCCGGTCGCTTTGAGGATGTTTTGAGATATTGAATTTCTCTCATTAGCATCTGGTTAGTTTCCTGTTGTTGCTTTATTTGATCCTTCACCATTGTGAACATGGAGAGGATCTCATCATTTGATACGCAAATAGGAGCAGCAGATCCAGATGTTGTTACTCCAGATCTAGCAGTATTGGGAGTAATACTTCTGGTAACATGTCCAGAACTCTTAGGAAAGGTGGGAGGAGGTGGTAGAGTCACATTTTTTGCAGAGGTTGTGGATGTTGTGGATGTTGTGGAAGAAGACATAGATTTTGGGTTTGAGGCCATAGTTGTCAAGATTTTTGAGATAAATTGATTAAGAAAGAGTTTTAACAAAGTTTTTTGTTAAAAATAACACCACTTGCCCCACGGTGGGCGCCAAATTGTTTTGGTCAAAAATTACCTAGTAGAAATATTTTTGTATTCAAAATTAGTAAAAGTGAGGTAAAGTGCTAAATGTGTGAAATATGTTAAAAACTTAGTTGTATTCTGAAGATGGGCAAGAAATAACAATATGACAACTATGCTCAGGATGACAAAGAAATTAGTCAGGATGCATAGTTATATCCTGAGGATGTAATTGTCTGATAGAATGATGAAATAGGAAAAGATCAATGAATGTAAATTTAATGCAACTAGAGAACAACACTCGATGTACGAGGAAAGCCCTTGATCAGTTGATGATCGCCGGCACAAAACCTCGGTTGGAGTCTAAGCCCCTGCCTTGTTTGTTAATATTAATAAGGTAGAAACAAGTACTGTTGGGTCTGCTGACCTGAAGAAGAACAGATGATTGGAAAGCCAAAATATACTAACAGTTGATTCACACAAATAAACAGTCTTTACAACATACTCTTCCCAAAAGACTGCTGACCCTAACAACTGTTCCATCCAAACAACTGCTATGACAACTGCTGATACAAAGGACTGCTAGAGAACAACTGATAGAGAACAACTGCTGACCAAAGGTCTGATGAAGAAACAACTGCTGATCAAGTACTGAAGACTAAAGGTCTGTTGGAGTCAACAGCACTTAGACTCCAACAGATGTTGCAAGACCATCAGAGTTTTCCCTTAACAGTAGTTTACTTTACAGTGTTTTGTAATACAACAGTAGTTTGTATAGGGCAGATGTTTTATGTTGTTATTCTGTTAGAGGTCACTATCTTAGGTGACGTCAGCACAGGTCACCAGTGGTTTAGGTTTGTCTATAAATAGAACAGTGCTTGTACTGTTCTATTGCATCACACACAAACATTCTCTCAGACAAACAATCACTGTGTGATCAGGCTGAGGGGGAGTATTTGTACTGATTGTAATCTTTCAATTAATGAAAGCTTTTGATCAAAGAAAACATTTATTCCTATTGTTTTGATTATAGTTTATCATTCCGCTGCACTTTCCATATATACTTACATCATTCAATTCTCATCTTCTTCTAAATATATCAAAACAATCAAACTCAGTTCCTAACAATTGGTATCAGAGCTTGGTCAATTAAATTCGATCTAATCAATCAATTTAATATAAACAGATCAGCTCACAATTATTGATATCGTTTGTTTGTCGGATTGAAAACAAAGTAATAGTTTATTTTCGATTCAACCGTTTATAAACAGATTTTGTTTTTGAAAAATCAGAGAATGGCTTCAATCAATCACGATCCACATAACACTGGCACGAACAACAAGCCACCGATGCTTGTCAGATCTGAATACAATATCTGGCAATGTCGGATGAGCCATGTTCTAGCTCAACAGAACACTGGGTGTTAGAAGTCAGTTATCTTCGGACCACATGTTCCGATGGTGCCGAGTACCGAAGATCCCAAGGTTCAGGAGCCAAAGAAACTTGAAAACTACTCCGACCAGGATTTTCAGAAAATCGAGTTAGATGCTAAGGCCTTCAGTATTGTGGCCATGGCTCTACCCAATGATATATATGCTGGGCTGTTACACTGTAACAGTGCAAAGGAGTTGTGGGATGCACTGAAAGAACAATTTGGTGGGACTGAAGAGGTTATTGAAAACAATCGTGAAATACTTAACCAACAATATGAAACATTCAGTCATGTTAAAGGAGAGTCATTAACTCAACAATTTGAGAGGTTTAACTGTCTTATTAGTGAACTAAAACTGGTTGGTTTAACTTACCCTCATTTAACTTTGAACCATAGGTTTTTAAGATCATTACCAGACAAATGGGACACTGTTGCTATTGTTATGAGAAACTCAATTGGATTTAAGGACCTATCACTGACCCAGCTTCATGGTAAGCTCTTGACCAATGAGAGAGAGCTTAACCAGAAAAAGAAACTCCAGGGCTCTGGAAAAGTGTCTGATGATTATGTATTTGGGAATACAACACTTTTGGGTCATGATGAGGTGCCTGGAAATACTATGGATCAGAGTTATGATCACTTCATTGACATAACTTCAGGTTTTAACTCAGGTTTTAACTCTGATTCTTATTCACCAAACTATGCTTTCACAGCAAGTGGTGGTGATATCCAGGCATCTGATAACATATCCTTTGAGTATGATGATCTGAAATACTTTGACCCTGATGATTTGGAAGAAATGGACATTATGCACCAATTGGCCCTTCTCAGTGTAAGAACTAACAATTTTTACAAGAAAACTGGGAGAAGGTTTCCAGGGTTAACTGGCAGATCAAAGGTTGGGTTGGATAAATCAAAGATAAAGTGTTATAAATTTCATAGACTTGGTCATTTTGCTAGGGAATGTAGGAGTCAACATGGTACACCTATAATTACCTATCCAAATCAAAGACCTCAGACCAACACTTTTCAAAATTCCTATAATACCCCTGGACCAAATGTGCAAAACACTACTCATTTTGTACAGTCCTCAAACACTGTTCCTGTCCAGTATGTCCAAACCACTGTTCCTCAGATCCACTATGTGCAAACACCTGTTGCTCAGGCACCTGTGCAAACGACTGTTGCTCCATCCTCTGCTCCTGCAGAGACCAGTCAACAGAGCTTCTTCACACAAGGCTTTGTTGATTGGAGCAGTCTACCAGATGAGTTAACAGATGAAAATTTTGCACTAGTAGCCAAAACTGAAAATGAACCAGAAAATTTTTGTTTCATGGCTATGGTAGAAGAAGTTGAATCTGAGGAGGTGGTGACTGAGTCTAAAGTTGTGACTGATGATGTTGTTGATGAAGTAGTTGCAGGTGAAAAATCTGAAGAAGAGGTTGTGAATCTCTCAGATCCCTGGGGTGCATCTGATGATTGTGAGTGCAAGTGTGATTGTGCATTGATGGCTGCTGCTAAGGTATCTCCTCAAATTCTTAAGGATTTATGTTCTGACAGATGTGTGATAGCATTTGCTAACATCAAAGAGGTGAATGAAAACCTTAGAAAGAAAATTTTAGATGATGAAGTTAAATTTGAGAAACTTTCAAAAGAATTAAAAACAAGTTTAACTGAAAAAGAATCTGAAATAAGCAGCTTAAAACATGAAGAAACCATAACCAAAGACTAGCTCCAAACTATGATAACAAAATATCAGAGTTGTAAAAGTGAGCTTGAGTCCACCCAAGTTGAATGTCAGAAATGGGTGGAATCATGTAGAGGATTTGAAATGCTACTCAACAAACAAACCAAAAGTCATGTGAAGTTTGGTTTTGGTTTTGAAACCACTGCTCCAGCTTTTGAAAACACTGACAAAAAGGATCAAAAGTTAGTTGAGATAGTACCAACAAACCTGAAGGGTCAAGAGATTAAAATCACTGAACCAAATGGTAAGAAAATTGTTCTAGAAAAACCAGAAGGTTCCTCATCATTCACTGAACTTGAAAATTATGAATTTAAACCTACTTGGTCTGATGAGTGTGGTACTCTTGAGAATTTTAAACCTGTTGATTTTAAAACTCCTGAAGGAAAGACAACACCTCAGGCAAAAATCATTCCCTTGAAAAACCTTCCAGCAGATGCTCAAACATCTGCTGAAAAGAAGGCTGAAAAAGGGAAGAAGAAAGAAAAGACTGTCCACTTGTTCTGTGATTTTTGTGAAAAGAAGAATCATGTCACTAAAAACTGTTTTCTTCTAAAAGCATATGATATTAACAAAGGAACAAGTGTGTGTGATTTCAAAGCCACATGTTCAATATGTGGGAAAAAGAATCACAAAACCAAAGAGTGCTTGTACCTCAAAAATTTTGATGTAAAAATACAAGAGTACAAAGCTAAAACTCTTGCAAATCAGGTGGTGAGTACTTCAAAAGGAAAGCCCAAACAGACTTTCACTCCTGTCCAAACATCTGTTACTAAAAGTCTTGAAACATCTGCTCCTAGGGATGTCCAAGTAACAGATGCTCCACCCACAAGCAAGTACCCAAGAGGATATGGACAACCACCATGTCATAGTCTGTCACATGTTTATGAGGAGCCAAAAAGACCCTCTAAACCAAGAGTGAACAGAAATCCCTATGGGTATTATCATCTGTCTGGAAGTGATCAAACAACTGTTGCCCCAAGTGTTGACATTCAAGCACTGGCAAATGGTCAGCAACAGTTGTTGAACTTGATTCAAAAATTAGTTCAAACCACTGATCATCTTCCAAAGCTTGAGTCTAAAAAGTCTGAGAACCCATCTAAAGACAAATTGGCTTTGGACACTCACCAAAACTAATCCATTACTGATGTGCAGGGAGCTTCTGCTTGTTTAGATAGTCTTTGGTATGTAGATAGTGGAGGCTCCAGGCACATGACAGGATGTAGAGCCCTTCTTCTGGACTTCTTAGCTCATGGAGGGGGTGATATATCCTTTGGTAATGATTCAAAAGGTAAGGTGTTGGGTTTAGGGACTGTACAAGCTGGGAAACTCAAGTTTGAAAATGTCAATCTTATTGATAATCTTAAGTTTAATCTCCCGAGTGTTTCACAAATGAGTGACAAAGGTTATGGCTCATTCTTCACAAAGAAAACTTGTAAGATTATTGGGCCAGAAGTGGTGAAAAAGATTGATACCATCATTGCTGAGAGCAAAGCACAACTTGTTGCTCATAGAAGTGGCAATGTGTATGTTGTTGATATGTTAAAGGACAATCCTATGGCAAATGTCTGTTTGTTTTCTGCTGCCTCCACAAAGGAGACAGAATTATGGCATAGGAGACTGGGTCATACCAACCTTCAAACTATCAACACACTCTCCAAACAAAGTCTTGTCAGAGGCTTACCATCAAAAGAATTCAAATATGATGAGCATTGTGTTTCCTGTTTAAAAGGAAAACAACATAAAAGCTCTTACAAATCCATTGATGAGTCCAAAACTAGTCAATGTCTACAATTGTTGCACATGGACTTGTTTGGCCCTGTTAAAATCATGAGTCTAAGAAGAAAAAGATTTTGTCTTGTCATAGTTGATGATTTTTCTAGGTTTACATGGACTTACTTTTTACATTCTAAGGATGAGACTGCAGGTATTTTGAAGGACTTTGTCACCAAAGTTGAAAAACAATATGACTTGCCAGTAAAAGTCTTCAGAAGTGACAATGGAACAGAGTTTAAAAATAAGGGGTTGGATGACTTCTGTGTGTCAAAAGGGATTGTGAGGCAGTACAGCATCCCAAGAACACCAGAGCAAAATGGGGTGGTTGAGAGGAAAAATAGAACTCTTATAGAAGCTGCAAGAACCATGCTAGCAGACTCTGGTTTGCCACTGTCCTTCTGGGCAGAAGCTGTAAACACTGCTTGCTATGTTCAAAACAGAGTTTTGATCAACCCAAGACATCAAAAAACTGCTTATGAAATTTTGTTCAAAATCAAACCATTAATTTCATTTTTCAAAATCTTTGGCTGCCCATGTTTCATCTTAAATCTCAAAGATTCCATTTCAAAATTTGCAGCCAAAGTAGATTGTGGTTATTTTCTGGGATATTCTTCTACTGTCAAGGCTTATAAAGTGTTTAACACAAAGACCAAGACAATAGAAGAAACTCTGAATGTAAAGTTCAATGTACTTTCATCCCTAAAAATCCCAGCAAATACTGCTAAACTGTTTGATTTAGATAAATTCAAATTTGAAGATGTCACTGTTAAAACTAATAATGCAGGTATTCCACAGTCTCCACAACAAGATTACATAGCAGATGTTGTGATCCCCAGTCACTATAAAATCTCTTCTGCATCAGAGGAAGCAGCTGTTCAAAACAACTGTCAAAACTCTGTCACAGCTGAGTCAACCACTGTTGGCCAGTCTTACCCTCAAACCACTGCTTCACCTCTCACAACCACTGTACAATCATCTGTTGACAAAAGTCAGTCCAGTTTTACACCACTTGGACCCATTTCCCCACTTCCATTTCAAACATCTGATGGCACTACAGAAGTGCAAACAGATGTTACAACAACAGAGTCACCAAACCTCTGTCCCTCACCTCAAAATGCCATCATACCATATCAGGAAGATCTAATCTACGTAAGAGCTCATCCACCAGACCAGATCATTGGCAACATCAGAGAGGGTGTGCTAACAAGAAGTCAATCCTCCAATATCTGTCTTTTTGCAGGGTTCCTATCTCTCACACAACCTGTCAAGTACCAAGAGGCACTAAAAGACAACAGTTGGGTAGAAGCTATGCAAGAAGAGCTCCTTCAGTTCAAAAGACAACAAATATGGGAACTTGTACCACTGCCTAAGGATGTTTGTCCAATAGGTACAAAGTGGGTCTTCAAAAACAAAACTGATGAAAGGGGTATTGTTGTCAAGAATAAAGCAGGCTTGTGGTTCAAGGCTTCAGACAAGAAGTAGGCATATACTATGATGAAACCTTTGCTCCTGTAGCAAGGTTAGAAGCTATTAGACTCTTTCTAGCCTTTGCTATCAACCACAACATCAAGGTGTATCAGATGGATATCAAATGTGCCTTCCTATATGGCAAAATTCAGGAGGAAGTCTATGTATGTCAACCACGTGGTTTTGAAGACACATTCCATCCTGATCATGTCTACAAGCTTAATAAAGCTTTGTATGGACTCAAACAAGCACCAAGGGCCTGGTATGAAACTCTTTCCACTTTTCTCTTATCCATTGGTTTCACAAGAGGTAAAATTGATAAAACCTTATTTCTGAAATGGAGAGGGAAAGACTTAATGATTGTTCAAATATATGTGGATGACATCATCTTTGGATCCACATGTAACAAAATGTGTGAAGAGTTTAGGGAACTCATGACAGCTGAGTTTGAAATGAGTGCTATGGGTGAACTTCAGTGTTTCCTTGGTCTCCAAGTGAAACAACTGCAAAATGGCACATTCATTCACCAAAATAAATATGTAAAGAATTTGTTAACTAGATTTGAGATGAATGACTGTAAGCCATGTAGTACACCCATGAGTACAGTCAAGCTACTCACTATTGATGACAAGGATGAACTGGTTGATCAAACACATTACAGATGCATGATTGGGTCTTTATTGTACTTAACTGCATCTAGGCCAGACATTATGTTTGCCACTTGTGTCTGTGCAAGATCCCAGGCTTCACCTAGAAAGTCAAACCTTATTGCTGTGAAAAGGATATTCAGATACCTAAAAGGTGCTCCCACACTTGGTATCTGGTATCCTGCTAATGGAAACATTGAGCTTTCAGGTTATTCAGATAGTGATTTTGCTGGCTGTCACACCACAAGAAAATCTACATCAGGAAGGTGCCAATTTCTAGGGAATGCCTTAGTCTCTTGGCAAAGCAAAAAGCAGGCTGCTGTTTCCACCTCAACAGCTGAGGCTGAATACATTGCTGCTGCAAGCTGTACAGCCCAACTCATGTGGCTTCAAAATTAATTGCTGGATTTTGGGATAACTGCATTACAGACTCCACTCATGTTGGATAGTCAAGCTGCTGAAAATATCATCAAAAATCCAGTCTCTCACTCCACTACCAAACACATTGACATCAGACATCATTTTGTCAGAGATAGCTATGAAAAAGGTTTGATTTCTCTGCACCATGTTCCAACAGAGGATCAGTTGGCAGATGTGTTGACCAAAGCTTTAGACACATCTACCTTTACAAATCTGATTTCTAGAATTGGTATGCTAAACATGGATTAAACAACACAAATGTTTTTAATAAAAGCATTAAAATGTTTCAGAAAATCAAAATTCATCCTTAAAAATAGCTTTTTGGTTGAAAAATCTGTTAAAGATAAAACAACCACTGTTTCATCCATTTTATCCACTGTTGGTTGAAAAATCTGTTTCAAACCTCTGATCAGATAAAACAACTGTTTTATTATCCATATATATATATATATATATATATATATATATATATATATATTTACAGATACCTATAAAAAAATAAAAAAACAGCTGTTTGCATCAGCCGTTTGCATCAGCTGTTTGCCAAAACAGCTGTCCTCCACCAGATGTTTAACCATCAGATGTTTGCCACGTCTGCTCCTACAAGCAGAGTTTTGGCCACATCAGCGGTTTCACCAGAGCCTATAAAACCCCTGTTTTATCACAACAGTCGTTACACTGTCTCATTGTATTCAAAATACTGAAACCGCCTTCTTCATTCTCAAACCTTTAATCAAATTCCACTCACTCTCACCTTCGGAATCCATTACAATGGATCTTCAAGCGAAACCCACCCATAATTATCTCCCATATCTGGTAAAAACAGATGAAAATACTCCATTCCATTCCACCATTGACGTCATCCTAAAATCCAAATACCTGACAATCCTAACCGCTGACGCCCCTATCTATCTTGATACTCTCCAAGAATTCTGGTTGAATGCTGAGTTTCTACTTCAAGACAAAAAGCCTACTTCCATTATCTCAAAAATTGGTGAGACAAGTATCATCATTACCCCTCAACTGATATCCACAACCTTCTCACTTAATGACCTGTCAGGTAAAGACTCTTTCCTTAAAACAGAGCTTCACACAGAGTTTCAGGAAAGGGGGTATGAAGCTCAGATGACTGGGTCAACACTTTTCAAAAAGTTTTTCCCACCAGTCATGAAATTTTTCTTCCATACCATTCTTCTATGTGTCTCCGCTAAGTCCACTTCCTTTAATGAAATCCCATTGAGGATTCAGTACTTGGGCTATGCTATGTTGTCAGATTCTGACTTCAATCTATCCCAGGGACTGTTTATGGACTTAGTGTCAAATGTGAAAGCCATAAAGTCTGGGTCTAATAATGCTTTTCTAATTTACCCAAGAATTTTAAGTGTAATCCTTCAAAAGGTTTTACCAGAAAAAGTTTTTAAAAAGGGTGAGTCTATGCAAATGAAGAGTCTAACTGATGAAACTTTCACAAGAATGCTGGGTTCAAACACCCAAGAAAAAGTATCAAAAGTGTCAAAGGTTTCAAAAACACAAACAAAGAGGACTAAGACAAAAACTGTTGTCCAAACCTCTGTTGTTGAGCCCACTGCTCTTGGTGATCATGGCACTACATCCAGTGCTGTGAAACCCACACCAGCCATTTCCAAAAGAAAACGTCCATCCACAAAAACCACCACTCAACCTCAAAAGAGAATTCTGGAAGATGAGATACCAGAAGATAACTCTGTTGCAACACAGAAGCAACTAGAAACCACTGTTGTTACTTCCTCACAACAGTTGGAAATATCTCAACCTGACCAAACTCCTCATGCATCCTCACAAAGGATCATGTTGTAAGCCAAGGGGAAACACATCATGATACATTTGAGTCTATTGGCCATATGTTCACAAGCCCCTCTCTCAGGGCTAATTCTCTTTATTACTCCTCCACCTTCACCATCACATGTTCAACAGACCATGCAACCTCTGTTTGAGTCTATTGATAAAACTCAGGAAAATCCCAGTTCCCCTCTTTCACCTGTCAATGAGAGTATACCTCCACAAGTGACTGGGACTGAGGAAATTCAATCAGCCATCCCACAAACAGATGAGGAGGTTACACCCCTAGAGTTCAATGCAACTCTAGGTGAGTTTTCAAGTGGAGCAGCCACTACTGATGTAGAGACCATTGTCTCACACCAGGACAGTGGTTACATAACTAAGACTCCATTGAAGGCAACAACTGATGAGGCCACTATAGTGTCCCCAAAATCAGTTGGAAATCCCCAGAACCAAGAAAAAGTGGCATCTGGTTCTCATCCTTTGGATTCACCTCCTAGGACTGAATCAGTTAAAACTACCACTGGTAGGAATTCAGATGATCCTATTAACTTAGGTGATGAGTTAAAATACCAAGAATTTACGGCCAGAGTCCAAACCATTGAAACCTCTGTTGCTGATATCAAAACTGATGTCAAGTTAATATTGGAATCCTTGGCTACTCTCTCTAAGAGTCAACCATCCACAGCTGATATTGCTAGTGAGCTATGGAAATCTGTTTCTCCCATCATCATAGCTCACAGAAAACAAGCAGATCAGACTCATGAAACCTACATGGCAGAGATCAGAAACATGGTAGATGCTAGGTACAAAGATACCCATGCAGATATTCAGGCCATTAAAGACCATCTGCTGAAGACCACTGGCTCTGCCCCTACCACCATTCTCAGGGATGAAGATGATGATGAATTCACAACTGATGATGCCAAAAAGGGGGAGAGTGGCAGAGATAGGTTGCCAAAGCTAGATCCCTTTGGTTGTCCACCTTCACAAAAAGATAAATCAAAGTCTGCCAACAAACCAGGGTCTACTCAAACAGCACCACAACAACAACAACAAACTCAAACAACACCACAACAACAACAACAAACCAGCAAAGCTAAAGAAGTGGACAACTCTGCTAATGAAGAAGCTGAAAAAGCTGCTGAAGATAAGCAAAAGAGGGCTGACACTTTGGAAGTCAAAGCAGAGTTTTTGGTAAAACAGAAAAGGGAACAACAACAGGAAGTTGAAGATTTGGGTTCCTCTAAAAGGAAGAAAATGCCTGCCAAACATGTCAGACAACCACCATCCAAACTGGCTGCCAAAACCACTGCTGTTAAAACCACTGCTGCCAAAACCACTGCTGACAAAACCTCTGCTGCTACCCAAACCACTGATAAAACCACAACATCTGAACCTGTCATCACTATCACCAAACCTACATCTGAACCTACAACCACATCACCAATAAAATCCCAAACATCTGCTGGTCCTACTAAGGTGCCAACAGATGTTAACACCACCACTGCTTCTTCACCACCATCACCAAAAATCTTGTACAGAAGGAAGAGGAAATCAACCTTTGTTGTACAAGATGAAAACATACATACATCACCACACACCACTTCAACCACACAATCCACACCTATATCAGCCATTCCACTCTCTTCATTTTTACCACACACTTCACAATTCAAATCCCATAGACCACCACCAACCATTACACCATTGGCTGTTCAGTATCCCCTTGAACTTGATCTACTCAAGGGGGAAATGCAATCCTTCTATAATACTGAACAACCATCTGAAAGATCTTTCCCTTCTCTTCCACATTTTCCTGTTCCCCTAAATATTGACACATATCTAAAATACAAGGCTGAGTAGGCAGATGCCATCATTAAAGAGAAATGCAAAGGGAAGGATGACAGGACTACTCAGGGCATTCATTCAGCAGAGCTTAGCAAATTGAGAAGGATTGAAGATTTTGCTAAGACCCTGAGCAACTCCATGTCTGCCATGCCTCTCAGTAGTGACATGGAAAGGGAGGTTAGGGAATCACTTCTTGAACAGATCTTGGCAACCATGCCTTATAAAGCAAACAAGAAACAGTTTGCAGGCTGGACCACTCATGCACTCAGAGAAGAACTCTTAAGAATTGAAGAGTTGGCCAAGAATCCCCAAGCTAAAGTTTCTGCCCCTGATTTTGGTAAAGGCAGAGATCCAGCCAGAGCCTTGAAGTTTAAGAGAATGAGACAAGAAATTATGGCTGCTGATTATGGGAAAATGAGGTCAGTTGCAAGATGGTCTGAGCTGAGGTTGGTTGAAACATACAAGAGACTGGAAGTAAACAGGAAGAAAGATCCTAGCCTACCCAGAAAACCTGTCTACTCTGATGAACCACTGATGAAGAGACCTCAACAGGCTTTTACATTAGACAGCTTACTGGACACTTCTGATCTATCAGCTGCTGCTAGAAGACAATTCAAGAAACAGAAAGAAATGTCTGAAGAAGATCAGAAGAAGTTTGCTGTTACTTATATAAAGGAGGGCCTTTTCAATCAAGTATATTTTTTCTCAGATCCCACTACTGATAAGCTCAGAGAACTCATTGGGAGACCTCCATCACCAAACTCATCAAGAATAAAAGTGCATCTTAGCAAATCCTCTGACTCAAAAATTCTAAAATGGAAGGTCAATAAAGACAACCATGAATTGACTTTGCTCAGGTCAGATGGAAAAGTTCAAAAGCTAAGCATGGATGATGCATATAGCCTGTTTGCAAATGATCTCCAAACACTGCTGAACCTTGAGCTTGAAAGAGATGCAGAAGACCTATTTGCCTTGGACTTTGAACTTCAATTCAAAGGACAAATCAGAGAAAGTCTGATAAGAAATAAAGATCAATAATAAAGCTTAGTTTTGACATCATCTGTTCTAGGGGGAGATTGTTGGGTCTGCTGACCTGAAGAAGAACAGATGATTGGAAAGCCAAAATATACTAACAATTGATTCACACAAATAAACAGTCTTTACAACATACTCTTCCCAAAAGACTGCTGACCCTAACAACTGCTATGACAACTGCTGATACAAAGGACTTCTAGAGAACAACTGATAGAGAACAACTACTGACCAAAGGTCTGATGAAGAAACAACTGCTGATCAAGTACTGAAGACTAAAGGTCTGTTGGAGTCAACAACACTTAGACTCCAACAGATGTTGCAAGACCATCAGAGTTTTCCCTTAACAGTAGTTTACTTTACAGTGTTTTGTAATACAACAGTAGTTTGTATAGGGCAGATGTTTTATGTTGTTATTATGTTAGAGGTCACTATCTTAGGTGACGTCAGCACAGGTCACCAGTGGTTTAGGTTTGTCTATAAATAGAACAGTGCTTGTACTGTTCTATTGCATCACACACAAACATTCTCTCAGACAAACAATCACTGTGTGATTAGGCTGAGGGGGAGTATTTGTACTGATTGTAATCTTTCAATTAATGAAAGCTTTTGATCAAAGAAAACATTTATTCCTATTGTTTTGATTATAGTTTATCATTCCGCTGCACTTTCCATATATACTTACATCATTCAATTCTCATCTTCTTCTAAATATATCAAAACAATCAAACTCAGTTCCTAACAAGTACAACTTTGGATAGGTGATGAACGAGTATCTAAGATTACAATATGAGTGTTGTGTGTGTGTAGAGAGTATCAGGTGTTCTATATCTGGTAAGCTGGTATCAAGTGTGTTCTAAGTGTCAATCAAGTGTCCTATACTCGTTTAATCACCCCCTTTATATAGTTACAAGTGAATAATGAAAATCCCATGATATCCGCCTATATTAATGAGTCTCCTGACTGTTTCTAGCTATCTTTGAAGAGTGGTTAACCAATATAGACGTTCGTTAACCGTTTCCTTATTTATCGTCTCTCATTAATGCTCGTCGGTTACACCTTTGACCTATTTTTTAGTGTTGGACTTGCTCCACACGTATTGCTCTTCAATGATCAGCTCATTTGACTTGAATGACACAATATAGCCGTTGGGGATCAGTTACAAGCCTTAACATTGATTAAGTATACCTACAATATCATCATAATAAGATAATTCGTTAGTCCATCCTCAGGATGCGCATAAGGTAGAACACAGTTATATCCTAAACCCTGCTTAGTCCTTCAGTATCCTGAGAATGTTACTCAGAGAATATGAGGTAAATTCATCCTGCATTCATATAACAATAAGTTAGTTCGTTAGTCCATCCTCAGAATGTGCATAAAATAATATTCAGTGTCATCCTGAATCCTGTTCTACCTGCAGTATCCTGAGGATGTCACTTAGAAAATATAGGTTAGTTCTATCCTGAAGATTTCCCCACCAACAAAAGCCAAAAGACAAAAGTTTGAGTTTGGAAATGTAAAAGTGCTTTTGGTCAAAAGTGCTTATTGGCTTATGACTTTTTGAAAATGAGTTTTAAAAAAGTGTTTGGATTAGCTTTTCGGATGAGAAACGTCAAAAGTCAATAAATTGTTGTTTTTTAAGTGTTTCGCTTAACTTATTGTGAATATTGGTTGTATGAGTGGTAAATTTGTAATTTTTTTCCAAAAGTCAAAAGCCAAAAGCCAGGATTTCTAACTTTTCAAAAACAGTTTTTCCACCCTTAAAAGTCAAAAGCCAAAAGTCAAAACAGAAAGTGTTTTTGGGTTACACAAACAGCTTATTGACTTATTGGCTTCTTGAAAAAGCCAATAAATCAATAAGTTGTTTTGAAACTCAATCCCAAACACCCTCTTAATTAGGAATCCCCGGCCTTCTGGAGACCAGTTTTCACTCATCGTGATCGGTTTTAACTTATTTAAAATGTGGTAGGGCTAAATGGTGACATTGCTTCTAGAGTACATGTGTAAAATATTTCAACATGTGGAACATATCAACATATTGTAATTGGTACCTATTCAATGATTACGCACATACTCTTTGAATAATTATATATACACTTAAAAAGCATGGTCGGTGGACAATGCTTTTTAAGTAATAACCTCTAACTTTTGTCATATAACAGGGTAACTTTGTAAAATAGTAACCAACTTTCAAAAGTGTTATAATTAGGTCACTCAACAATTTTTTTTTGTCTCAATTAGGTCACTCAACATCACTTAGTATGTAAATTAGAGGTTTTTTCATCTATTTTGTAGGTAACTATGGTAATGTGGCTTTTTGTTTATTTTTTTCCTATCTATTAATGCCGGCGTTAAGTGATGATGTGGATTTAACATATATTTTTTTAATTTTTTAATATAATTAACATGTTATTTTCTTTTTTAATACATCTACATATATTTAAAATCCTGACTCCAACATCTTCTCCTCCATATCATTCTTGACACATACAAAATTTTACAAGACTCGATTTGAATGTTTAGTCATTTAATTGGGCCAAAAAAAGGATGAGTGACCTAATTGGAACACTTTTAAAACTTGGTTACTATTCTATGAAATATTCCCTATAACAAATTACACCCTTTAGGTTTTTAATTTGATAAAAATAATTTTAATCCTTAACACAAATGACCCATAATCTTTTAAGTTTACAAAATTGTCTTTTTTACTTTTTAAATTTTTTCACTTTCAAACTTTTGACATATAATATATTCTATCCCCAAACTTCACTATAATGTCAAAAGTAACCCTCTAGCTTTGCAAACGTCACTTTGATCCCATCAAGTTTGTAAAGTTTCAAGCTTATCGTAAAACTACTTTCTTACGTTTTCATTTTTATAGATGTCTCGATATAAAATTGAGTTAAATTTCCTTGAAAACGAGTCAGCTAAAAATAATATGTTTTGATTCGACAGTAAAAATTCGAGTTTCCTACGTTTATGATAAAATACACAAACAACCTTTAACTTTATAAATTGATATTTATGCCCCTACACTTTCTAAAAACTTTATAAAATGTCATTTTCACCCTCGTTGAGTTCTAACTTTTCAAATTTACCCACCGTATATTCATTATTTACATTAAAGGGAAAAAAAAAAATTCTGACGCAGTTATTATTGTGCATGTGTTGGTATAAATCACTTTTCGACGTAAATTAATTTTTATATACATTTTTTTACCGGTCTACGTTTTGCTGTACATGATGGTATAAATTCATGCTTCAACGTAAACAATATAAATTCACGTTTCGACATAGGGTTATTTTCCTGAAACGACTCTGTTCAAATATAAAAGTTTCCATTCTTATTTTTACTTATGATATCGGTTGGTCTATGATTCTGACGTAACTTTTGTTCGGAAATGGGTTGGATCAAATATAAAACATTTTAGTTCAACAGTAAAAATTCGTGTTACCTACGTTTTTGGCGTAAATTGTGTTCGGATACAAACGAGTCAGCTCAAATATACAATGTTTTCATTCGATGGTGTAAACTTGAGTTACTGTACATTTTCTACGGTTAACGCATCACATGACGTGCCACCACCTATAAACAACTTAAACGTCGCCGCCGCAACGCGCGGCCTACGGCAACCATCTAGTAAAAAACAACTCTCATGATCAAAGTGAAAGCATAAATGTGAAACATATAAGGGAAACATATAAAGTCCCGTCAAACTGAATGACATAACATGTGGTTTATAATTAAAAGTACACATATCTAATACGTAATAACTGTGAGCAGAACAACATTTTTCACGCAAAATTGAGTACCATGGGACCTCTCAGAATTTCAACCATAATAATTTGAGCAAAAAGACAAGAAGTAGAAGATTGTTAATTTCCTTGTTTTATATTAATTTACAAATTATTTGATTTTTCAGGTTCGGAAAAACCTGAATAATTGCATATTTCATGTTTCAAGTTTATTTATATTTGTGAATCTAACTCACCGTAAATATATAACATAAATCAAATCAACCAATTATTTTGTAATGCATTATAAGTAATGCTTAAATGTCTATCCATCGTTTAATATTAACAGATCATATCACCTCCATAACGTATAATGTAATTGGCCGTCATGAAAAAAAAAACACACACACACAAAACATTGATTTTCATTATAAGTGCACTGTAAACTCGGATCGTGGTTTTACCAAGTTGAGGACAAGAAAAGAAATGTGCTCAAGTAAATAGAGGCGCAAAGAAGAAAACATATAATCCTCATGAGTTAGCAAACACCAAATTTGAATTCAGTGATTAGTTGCAAACACTCCAAGACGGTGGAAAGCATGTGACATATGGAATTTATATTCGTCACTAGTCTTATGACGAATTTCGTGAATTTCCTTTTGTATATTATTTTATACGTGCTAGCTGGTGAATTTATGCATCGTTAAATGGGTTATAAAAATAACCAAGGATGCCAAAGACCTTCCTGCATATTGACAAGAAAAAAAAACAGATGAAACGACTGTCATCGTAACCAACCACTTAGATTCGACACAATTATTAAAATTGAATTAACGTTAAACCCATTTGATTAGCAATTCGTAACTGATCGAAAACAACCGGGTTTAAAACCCACAACCCACACCTCTAAACAACCTTCATACCTCTCAGCTCTCTCTCTCTATTTCTCTGCAATTTCCGACCAAAATTTGGCAAGACGAAACCTACCATAACAACTTCCGACCATGCAGTTTTCTTTCATAAATTCAATGGATTATCTTACGCTTCGGTTCATCTTTCAATTTCAAATAAAAAATATAATGTTGAAATGAAATAAATTGATGTTTCAATTAATATGATCTTAGAATTAATATAAATCAATAGAGATTTAATTGTTTTATTAAATGTGTCTGGACAATTTAATAAGATTACAACTTTGCTCTGTAAATGAATGTCAAATGGCTATTTTACCCGCGTAGAACCTATTATATAGTAGTATAGATATAGATGATGTAATATAAATATATACTGTCCAACGTAAGTTTCATTTAAAACGACATTTTATTGTACAAGTTATCTAAGCAATTATGTAAATGTCGTTAAAGTTGTAAAGCCATAACGCATGGGTTTAAGGTTTAGCTTACGTAAAGTTTTGAATATTTTCAGACACTTTCAGGGTATGTTTAGCAAAACTAGCTGGAGGCTGGTAGCGGGAAGCGGCAAACTGATAGTTGCAAGCTTTTTAAATATATTTTGGTGTTTGGCAGAGTAGCTGAAGCTTTTAATAAAATGTATAAAATGACCAAAATTGTCATAATTAAAAGCTTGTAAAGAAAGTTTTTATTTTATTTTTAAAATAGAATAGGTATTTATGTCATTTACTAATTAAAAGCTTTTAGTTAGTAGAGCTTTTTCTTAAAAGCTACTACTAGTAGCTTTTCACTGTAGAGCTTTTTCTCTAACCTAAAAGTTTCCAGCCCCTTTAACCAAACAAGACTTTTTATTAAGTAGGAGTTTTTTCTTAAAAGCTTGAAGCTTGAAGCTCCTAAAAGCTCTTAAAAGCTCCTTGCCTAACATACCCGCAGTGTAACGCATGGAATTTCAGTTATTCTTTAGATGTCTATAATTTCTATGAAAGAACATTGTGAATTAATGTTATATTTAAGTATTAACTGCTAAAATCGTTCCTGTGATTTGGTAAAAGTTGTCACTTACGTACAAACTTGAGATTTTTTGTCATATTTATTGTCATAATTGTACCCTGGTTTTATATTGTTTGTGTAAATCGTTCCTTGACTTAACTGGATGGACTTAGTGACATGGACGATTTAGACAAACAATTAAAATCAGGGTACGATTATGACAAAAAATCTCAAGTTTATACGTAAGTGGCAACTTTCACCAAACCACATGAACGATTTTAGCATTTTACCCTATATTTAATTTAAAAGTAGTTAATATGGTAGGTGTTTTGAAAAATTGTTTACGAATTGTGAAAATGGCGAGTCTTTGTTTAATTGTTTTACAACACGAATGTGACATGTAAAATTTTCCTTTGTATATAATAATCTATCTATTATAATAAATCAAAGCTTAAAATCCCATATGGTACTCAAAGAGGATAACCTCTTCTTTGAATGTGTCATGTGGCATGTCATGTCATTAGTGATTTAAAAGAAAAAAAATTATTTCCCTCTCCCCTCTCATGTGCATGAACATGCATTTTCCTCCATGTTTTTCAAATGCTAATAACTTTTTTATATGACATTGTTTTGGAAAAACAATTACACCAAATTAACGAACATTTTATTATCTTTCCAACAAGTACTATAGTGCTATAACATGAAAGATGATTGATTATGTATCTATAATAAAGATTGAACATGTATCTCATTCTTTAACAAATGCTCACTTTACCCATTAGAATCGCTTATCATCATCATCATGACATATCATTTGATACAAAATTTTTTACAATTTTTTTCTGAAAAAACGGCATATTACTTTTACAGCACACATATTTTTTTACATCATATTGGATTTGTCTATCCCGTAACGCTTCAGGGGATAACCTAGTTTATTATTATTATTATTATAATAATAAAAAAGTCTAAATACTTGTGTTATATATATACCAACCATATCTCAAGGTGCATGTATGTAGGAACCCAATTGCCATGCCATATTGCCATGATCAATCAAACGGAGTCTTCCACATTGGAGCCTTGGCATGACTTAAACGGGAAGGTTGTTATGGTGACCGGAGCCTCATCCGGTCTGGGCCGAGACTTCTGCATTGACCTGGCTAGAGCCGGCTGCAGAATCATTGCAACAGCACGGCGGAATGAGAGGCTCGTGTCTCTCTGCGACGAGATCAATAGTCTTGGAGAAACATCTTGTCCTGCTGATGAAATCAAGGACAATAACCGCGCGGTGGCGGTGTTGCTTGATGTTAGTGCTAAGGGTCCTGTCATTGAAGCCTCAGTGAAAAAGGCGTGGGATGCATTTGGGCGTATTGATTGTTTGATTAACAATGCGGGCGTTAGAGGTAATAAAATATATATTTCATGATCATGTATTTAAAAAGTTTTTGCATGATAGCAGTGGCGGATCCAAAGGGGTTCCTGCCTTCCTGGGCTCGGTTTGGAAAAAATAAGTTGAAAAAATAGTGAAATTAAATTAGTAAAAATCTACGAAAGGTGTATTTTTATATTTAGGTCCCCATTCTGCAAAAAGTTCTATATTTAATCGCATGGTGGTTAATCGTAAAACTTGGTATAAAAAATTGTGTCTTTTAATGAACTATCCTTTGATGATGTGTTTGCTTTAAGGTAATGTGCATAACATGTTCAAATTACCCGAAGACGAATGGGAAAATACCACGAGAACAAACTTGACTGGGGCGTGGTTGGTGTCAAAATACGTTTGTGCATATATGCGTGATGCAAATATACGAGGATCAATCATCAATATCTCATCAATTTCTGGTGTTAATCGTGTACATGGAAGTAAAGGTGCTGCTTACACTTCTTCAAAGACGGGAGTAAATGCGTTAACCAAGGTAATCTTTAACCTTCCAATGGTCACAAATTCACTAGTCGCAAAACGCTATTTGTGATCATAGTTTCAGTCAAACATAGCCGTTTTACTAGCAACATGTATTTTTTTTTGTTTTCTTTTTGGGGTCTAACTAATGATTTGATTAGGTAATGGCAATGGAATTGGGCATGTACAAGATCAGAGTGAACTCGATCAGTCCAGGGCTTTATAGGTCCGAGATAACCGAAGCTCTAATGGATAAAAAGTGGATCAACAACGTGGCTCAAAGAGTTGTTCCTCTAAGAACATTTGGTAAAGTCGATCCAGCATTAACCAGCCTAGTTCGGTATTTGATCCATGATTTGTCAGAGTACGTTAGTGGCAATGTGTTCATTGTCGATGCGGGCCTTACCTTAACCGGTGTCCCGATTTTCTCTTCGCTTTAAATCATGGATGCGCAAACGAGTTTGTTGTATGTAGTAAATTAAAATTTCAGAAAATAAGATGGGCGTTTCATGATTTTTCTTTATGGAAGCCCAATGGCTTAAAATCGTTTAATCTTTCACTTTAAATATTTCTTTATTTGATCTTAAGACATTTGCAACTTAAGATAAACTAGTAATTGTTAAAAGGCTATTTTCAAAAAAAAAAAAAAAAAAAAGTAATTGTTAAAAGGCAAAAGAAAAAAAGGTGAGCCTTGGGCCTTAGTGTAAGACGCTTAAAAATGAAAAGTTTTTTAATCGAGGCACATAATAAAATTATGTTTTTAGGGGCTTTAAACATGTTTTAGGTTTCTATAGGGTTGTATAGGGGTAGTATAATATTTTCAGGCTTGTTTAGACAATTGTTGGTCGGAATTCCATCTGATCTTGTTCTGAAAAATGTGTCCAAGAGCCTGAAAATTGGGCTTTTGAAGCGAAGGGAGAAGGCTGTGCTAGGCCTGAAAAGTGAGCCTAGGCGCGCGCCTAAGTGAACCTTGACAACAAAGGTATTAAGCCCCCTGTGTTGTGGCAGGGGGCGTAAAACTACGCGAAGTAGCACCAATTCCACACTACCAACTAAAAAAGAAATAAAAAGCAAAAATTAAAACGAATGGAAAGTAGACTTAAAAACGTTAAACTACGCAAGTGAAACGTAAAATATAAAAAACAATAACTAACCCGATCTAGACCCCGTGTATTGCAACAACCTACAATGTCATCATCCCTGTCTTTTAACAACCCATCAAAATCAAACCCACATGTAACATCATACTTGAAACAACCACCATCCATGTCTTCTAATTAAATGAAGTGGAGCAAAAAAAAAATGAGGGATAGTGGAGGGTAATGAATCACATCGCATGTTAATAGAGGTGAAGGATGATGGAAGGGGAAGATGATAGGCACTAAGGTGGAGGATAGCGATGATGGTTCACTAGTGACCACACCCGATGACCTTATACATAAAGTACTTGCAAATTAATATTAATAATAATATATAAACTAGTCGTAAACCCCCGCGTTGCTGGGTAATTGGCGTGAAACCGTGCTACCAGCATTGTGGGATAGGGGCGTAAAACCGTCGTAAGTAACAACCAAATGGCGACCAAAACCAGAGAAAAGCGTAAAGCAACAAAACACGAATTATTAACACCAAGTGACTCACGTGACGTAAAACGTAGACAAAGTCAAATTTATACTGATACGTAACAGAAAGTCAAGTAGGTCAAAAAATGACGGACCAAACGTGATCACTAAACATTGTGCAAAGTTGCAACCGAACTACCACCAAATCTGAGACAAAAAAAAAACATAAAACAAAAACTAATAAAAAAAATAAACGCAATTAACTTTTGTGGTAAACAAAAAAAGACCCGAAGTACAAAAGTAACGGTGGAGGGGTGCATAACTAAGTTTTATTTCACTTCACTGATTTCAACGAATCCTACACTGTCACATCACTTTACTAATTTACTTCATTGAAACAGTTTTTGGAGGCAGTACTCCACTGATTCACTTCACTGAAATCTTTATTTTTTAGTTTTCTTTTTTATTACCGTTTTAAAAAATAACCGTTTGATTAACTATAAAATAACCATTTCATTAAAATAAAAATACAACAAACATCAATTTAAAAAACATACAAATACCTAAAATCTACTCGTCGCCTTCATAGTCGTCGTCACCTTCAACCCAATAACGATCCCATTCGTATTTCGCCGCGATTTCTTCTTTACGTTTTAAAACCAATTCCAAATATTTACCTTTGAGGTGGTCGTGCGGTTTTGAATACATATTCAAGTCGTGGTCATACTGCCTTTGCCTCAACAATTCCCATTGTTCCTCTAAAAACGCTAAAGTTTTTTCGCCTTGTTGAGATTCTAGGGTGACTAGCCGGTTCAATTTATCTTCTTTCATCGCTCGGTATGACCCAAATTCGTCAACCAATGATGTTTTGCTTGAATAATCGACGGTGGAGGCTTTCTTATTTTTGCGTTTTGGTGTCGTTGGGTTGGCATCCTCATTGAGATCCGACATGTGGCTAGTGGAGGTGGAGTCGTCCGGTGTGGAAATGGCAGACGCATGATAGTTTCTGCCTTCTGAAGACTTCCGTCTCTTGTCAGAATGACTATTGGACTGTTCTTCACCCATCAACGCTTGCTTTTTCCACTTGTCGTGATCTTTTACAATCTCTCATGCCGCTTGGTGATTAAAACCAGAAGAATGAGTTTATCTGTAATCTCTCATCGCCGTTTGCATGACATTAAGATCACTACATCAACTCCTTCATAGGCGCTCCTATATTCATGCAAGTAAAAATATATTTTAGAAAAAAATATATAATTAAATAAAACTATACGTTAAATATATCATAATCGTTACCACTTGTTGATGAAGGCCATTGAACGCATTCATTTGTGGGTTCATGGCGGTCTATTTTGAAGTAATTTGATCAATTTTTCGGGTGGATCCTCCCAACAATTGTGCGTAATGTTTTTTGACCGCCCTCCGAAAAACTCCCCTTGCTGCTTTGATTACCCTTTTCCCTATTTTCTGACACATAGCACCAAGCTTTTGCCAAAGCAACCTCTTGTGCCGTATTCCACTTCACAGCTTTTGTTCCCTTCCTAAACTTCTTTTTCCCCCGCACATCAACTTCTACAACTTCATCCTCTACAACAAGCATCTCCTCAACCTTCATTTCATCGCCTAATTGTTCATCTTCATGTGCCTTGAATTGTGTCTCTGGCACAGTTTCTTCCTCCTCATCGTCATCGTCACATAGGTGGAGGTCAAAGTCCTCTAGTTGTTGTGGTGTTAGTTGAGGCAGCGTAAAATAATGTGGAAAATAATTGGATTGGCTTTGGGGTTGTTGGTATTGTGGGAATTGTTAGAATTGTTGGTATTATGGGTAAAACAGTTGTGATGGGTTGACTTTGTGAAAAATTTATCATGGGCCTATAGGGTTCAACCGTACCCGAGCTCGAACCCAAACCCGAATCTCTATCTCGACTACTAGAAGCCCCGACTTTAGATTTCCAGGTTCCCCTCTCATCCTTTGCCACACTCTTTGATTTTATTGAATCCATTTGTTTGTCTTTGAAAGTATTTTAGTTAATCTAGTTGTTTGTTTGTGTTTGTTGATTTAAACCGTGGACATTTTACATAACAATTGAAAATAACGGTAAAAAAATGTTATCAGTTTGAAATAAAATAAATTCTAAAGGGTCAAATAAAGGATTAAAATAACATATAATTTCGACCGTTGCATTTAATAAATGATTGTTGTCGTGCATTAAATAGAACCATAATTTGGTCCACGGGACCCCTACCAGTACCGGTGGTGACGGTGTTACCGTGCTGATAGTTTGGCACTTGTGACCAAATCTGGTAACGCCCCCTTCCCTAAGACAAAGGTACTCGTCATCCTAGTGTTGTGAATTAATATATAGAAAAATAATAATTGCTTGAGGTTCTTAAGGGGGACGGTGCACAACCATAAATGCTCACAGGTACCCACTACCAGCACGGTAACACCTGATAGTGGATCCGTGAAGGGTTTCCGTGAGATTGTTAACGGAAGGGTACCCGTGAGTTTGTCTCTCCCCCCTTTTCTCTTTTTCTCTATTTTATTTCTAGTGGAGTGCCGCCTCCAAAAACCTGTTTCAATAAAGTGAATCAGTGAAGTAATGTGGCAGTGTAGGATTAGTAGAAATCAGTGAAATTGAAAAAAAAACTAGTTTTACCAAAGTGTCTTTCAGTTAACAATAGTAATGTGTCACGTAAGATTTTGCTTTTTCTAAGTAACTAGATTGCATCCCCCGCGCGTTGCGGCGGAGGAATCTAGTGATTGTGATTTAGCCATATATAAACAAAAATTAAACCGAATCAGTCATAATATTACACCTTTAGAGACTTTAACAATCAGGAATAGCCACGCTTATAAAAAACTTCCAAATAATTCTTCAATGGTTAAAACATAAAAACCAAATAAATTTTCTAACCATATTGTAACAACCGGCAAAAATGAGGTAATTCCGTACAAATTAATTAATATATGATTAACGTAATTAAATGCAATTATGTGTGATTTAATTATCAAGGCCTTAGGAGATAGCAATTTCCAAATAGTGCATAGGAATGCATACGTTTAATGGTAAAACATGATTGGATCATGTGCGAAATAACTATCCGGTATGGACGTTGGCAATTACCCGGTAATAATTAAATAAACGAAAAGGATCCCGGACACCCAGGATATAAAATAAAGGGTATTTTCACAAAATATAATGAGTTTTGGAACTCCAAAACCATAAGTGAAAACGTCTTGTACAAATCTCCCGGTAACGAATAAAATGCGCGTACCGCACCCGATACGCGTATAACTCATAATTTCACCCGGCGAAGGCCTAAATAACCAATCAACGCTTAAATTAGACTATATTTAAGGGTTATTAAAGGTATTTTTAATGTCCGAATAACGCGTGATTAAAACCCGAAAAATACCCGAACGACACCCGAACGACGGGGGATTAAACATAACAAATATTGGGTAAATATTTGAAGTTGTGGACCCCACCTAGACCCACAAAGGGGCCGGCCTAAATGGCCTTGTAACTTCCTTGCTTTGTGTTTAATAATAACCTATAAAGCCTAGGGTGTAAAGCATGCAAGGATGAGACAAAACATAAGATAATGTAAGTACACAAGCATGCAAAATCTTACCTTGTGTAAGATTATTTTCGGCCAAGAGGCCCTAATAAGCCAAGACAAAATCAAACCCATCATTACACTAGTGCACTCTTGTGTGTATAAGATCAAGTGAAAGGTTATGAGAGATCACACACACTTAGCAAGATTAGCAAGCAATCCCTCACCCCTCTCTCCAAAACCCACGGCCACCACCACATTTCCACAACCATCCAAGATCTCTTGTGTACTTATTAAATCTCTTGAATCATTATCAAAGATCACATGCAATCCATGGAAGATTTGATGGTGGTATATAACATGTGTTAGTCCTTTGAAGATAACAAAGCAAAAACAACTCTTCTTCTTCCCCTTCTTTGGC
Source organism: Ambrosia trifida (assembly GCA_028751855.1). NCBI lineage: Eukaryota > Viridiplantae > Streptophyta > Magnoliopsida > Asterales > Asteraceae > Ambrosia > Ambrosia trifida. Next base: position 22,816,537 of record CM054125.1, on the reverse strand, counting down.
CGTAGGTTATACCATCCCCATACACATTCTTCTTTCAAGTTTTTACATCTCCAAATCACTCAAAACAATCCATCATCCAAACCCCTATTGTGTGTTTCAAGCTTGGAGCTTAACCATTAAGGAAGAACACACTAAACCCCTCTCAAAATCAAAGGTTTTGTCTTCCCTAGCCTTGTGCTAGTACTAAGCTTCTTAACCTTGTTTTTGATTATTATTATTCATGTATGTGTTCTTAGAAGCAAGTTGTACATGAAGGGTTTAAAAGGTGGTTTGAACATAATCTTTAATAGGTTTTACTTGTGTAAAATAGATGATTAAAGATATGTAAATAAATCATGGATTTGATGATGATAAAGTAATGATCTTGAAAATGTATGAAATTTACACTTAAACTAAGTAGGATGGTGATTTGGTTAAGATTTATGGAATGAACTTGAATATGTTAAAAAGTAACTTTAATCATCTTAAAATGATCATACATGGTATAATATATGATGGAACATGTTAAAAGTTCAAGAATAAAGAAGATGGAAAAATTAAAGTTAACTTACTTAGAAGAATGATATTTTGTTAAAATGGGCAAATACATAAAACACACATACAAGTAGTCTTATATATGGAATATAAGACTAATAAAAGTGTTTTGATACAAAAATAACTTACCAATAAAAAGTTGAATCTTCAAAGTCTACTATTTTGAGTGAAAAATGTTAACTTTGGAAGTTAGAGTGGAAAAATGCAACATTTGAAAGTTAAGGGACTAATATTGTAACTTTGAAAGTTAGAGGGCTAAAATGGATATTTTAGAAACTATTAGTCCAAAAATGCAAGGATGGAAAGTTTGGTGTCAAAAGTGTAAGAAATAAATCTCTAAGGATGATTTTGGTAAATACTAGTAGATATACTTGGGTATTTGGTATAAAAGTATATTTTTGAAAGTTATAAAAATATGGGTTGTATTAACATAAGGATTTTTATAAAATAGAGATTTTATAAAAATATTAAACAAACTTGAAAAACTTGTACAAAAATGAATACTTTTATATAAATGGGAATATAAAAGTATTGGAAACATTTTAAGTTGACAAGTTGGGTTAAAAATACATAAGTATTTTAAACCTTCCAAGTAACTTGTGTTAAGAGGAAGAAATATGGATAATATTTCTATAAAACACATGTTGGGAAAAACTTGGAAAAATTAACTATTCGAGCTAAGATATCGAACTAAGACGCGTTAACGAACCGTACACGGGCAAAACATGAGAAAAATGCCATTGCGGCAAGATAAGAAAATATATATTTTTAAGAAGTAAAATATATATATACATCATGGGCGAAAAATGATAAACACTTTCCTAAGTGTTGAAGGAAGTATTCGTGGGAGAAAAACATGACATAAACAAATAAGACGTTAAACAAACGTATATACTTAACAAGAAAAATTACACATTTATATATATGTACGCTCGTCTCGGCAAAATTCTAGTATATCTACTTAATGGGAAAGTAGATATGTGGGAAGGAAAGCCGCGACGAGTAGACAAAGATATATATGTGTATGCCGCGCCGACAAGACCCTAGTATATTTATTTGAATGGGAAAATAAATATACGGTATGGTGAGTTGAATCGGGTGTTAAGAATATACAATCGAGCGACAATATCTTAACATATTTGTTTAAATGGGAAAACAAATGTGCGGCAAAGTGAGTCGGGTCGAGTGTTGAAATATATATTATATCGAGCGATGCGATCTTAAGTATAATTATTTAAATGGGAAAATAACTGTATGTTAAGTGAAGTCGAGTCGATGATAATAAGGTACAAGTTAAGGAAATATTAACAAGAATAATATATAACTTGTAACACAACGGGTAATCTAACGCCAACGAAACCTAGGATACGCGCTTAATTAAACGGGATTTGGAATAACTTGTGGTCGGGAGTTGGGTGTACAACTTGCCAAGGCACATGCACAATAGGAATAGTGACTTATACGTCTAGGACGTTTGTAGGTGCGAGACCCTCTTTGCTATCTGCCTAGTAAGCCAGACAGAGTTTCAGGTGAGTTTCACGGCCCCATTTTAAACTATTTTTACGTTTTTCGGGGGAAAGATATGTTAGGGAAAATGTTTGACGGATTTATTACTTGAGGTGTGACCGCCACTCGGGGTTGAGTCCTCGCCTCTATAATCATTTGTTCAGGGAAATGAAACCGGAGGAATATTGAATAGTACTATTGGTGCCTGACAAGGCCCACCCCTAATCGATAGCGTCGATTATGCATTAGGTTATGCCTGGGGTGCATATATTCTGAACTTAAGTCGTGGGAAACCGAGTAACGACTTGGAGCGGGGCATATTTATTATATACGTCTTGGTTTGATTATAGTCTCAAGTAGATTTATAGGAATTTGCAACTCCTATATATTGTCATAACATGGTATTTCCCAAGTATTCAAGTTTTGGAAACTAAAAACCTGTGAACTCACCAATATATTTATATTGACGAAACTTTTAAACATATCTTTCAGGTAATTAGATGAAGACGAACCGGGGCAAGCTGGGTCGTGGAATCCTCCAATGCGGCGTCAAACGTTTTGCGGGGTTTCACCTTTATTTCCCAAGGCTTTGGGATATATTTGAGAAACCTCTATGTTGTCTTAAAAACAATTTACTTTTATGTAATATTTGAACAAGATTTGACGTCTTAATAAATGACCCATTTTCTTAAATTACTTGTGTTTAGCAATAACCTTGACTTTATGCTTTGAACCGTCGCGCCACGTGTTTCCGCCATTGTCGTGGTGTGACAGAAAGTGGTATCAGAGCCAAGGTTATAGCGAACTAGAGTATTTTCTTTAAAAACTAGACTATAACCGGATTTGGTTCAAAAAGATAAAGTTTTCAAAAGAAAAATATATAGAAATGCTAAACGCGATAAAGTAATTTTTTCAAGAAGCATTGGGCATGAGGAGATTCCGACCGAGCCAGCCATGGGTATCGTTATGCATTAACATAGTATTAGAGGTTAGGAAGGATACTGATAATGTACGCCTTAAACTATCTAATATAAATTAATTCATATATATACATGTACGGTTCTTTTGCCAGGATGTCGGACGCTGGTAGCATAGCGCCCAGTTACGATAGCAGTATTCAGATTATCCCAGCGCCGCCACCAGAGCCGATCGAGCTTGTGGTACTCGATCCGGAGGATGACGAGATGGAGATTGACGCCGCCGTGGAGGGCGCAGGAGGAGATAGCTCGGACGAGACTGACCCGAGCGAGGACCCAACGTGGGCCCCCGCTGAGGGCGACGTGGTCGACCTACCTATGGCCGAGGCACCACAGGCAGACTTGCCTATAGTGCCATTCCAGGCAGCGCCACTGCCAGTACCGCCCCTCCAGGCCATCAGAGACTTCCCAGAGGGCTGTGCAGGTCCATCGAGGCCTGTCCCCGCGCAGTCAGAGACCGTTGAGTCTCCCTATGATCGACACGCACCGATCGATCGTGAGCCCTTACCTACCCCACTTATCCCCGTACCCCCGGGCATGATGCTCGTGCCCGTTCCCCGTGGACACAACGGATGGATCTCTGATGACTCCGACGATGAGTCGACCGCATCGGTGGAGCACATCGCTGTACCGATCCCACCAGTAGACCAGGAGGAGCACGTCGCTCCGATGATCGAGCATGCCACTACTGCACCAGCCACTCTACCCACCATACCCGAGCCCGCACGTCAGGATGGGCCAGTTCCTACTGGGCACATCCTAGAGGGGAGCTCTGCCCGCAGCTCGGAGCTGCACCGGGCGGGCGTGACGGCATACGCCACTGTGAGCCCTCCCACCCCCACTGTCGTGGTATCCACCCCAGAGTGGGCCACTGTTTCAGAGCCTCTGGTAGCCCCATTGGCCGAGCCTGTACCACCACCCACAGTAGCCATGACATTACCGATCCCCACCCTGCCCAGCATGCCACCTGCACCGTATCCTCTGGGTGCAGGGGACCCCTACATGATGCCACCTCACTTTACCCCCAGACCACCAGGTTTTACCCCGTTACTTCCACACATACCGATACCAGCCCCCTTTGGGCCATTCCCATCAGCTCACCCAGATATACCCGGACCATCCCAGCCACCTAGGATGACACCATTATCTGGACCAGCATGGTCCACTGCCATCTCCTTAGAGCGAGACTTTCAGACTCTCGCTGACACGGTGCAGCGCACCGTGACACAGGTGGAGCAGCAGACCCGTCTGATGTGGACGCGGATGATTGATGCACGAGATGCTTTGGCGCATTATGCGGAAGAGTTACTGAGCATGGACGCTCAGTGTGGTATTACAGGGGATGCGCATTTTGCGCATCGACAGTTCTTATATGAGCGTATCATGACGATCAGCATGACGATCAGTATGCATGCACCACAGTACCAGTATCCGCCACCACCGCCACAGTAAGGATGCATCAGGGACGCACGGAAGAATCACCAGCTTATGTACATAGTAGCAGCAGTATGGTAGTATAGCACGGGTTATGACACTCGTCTGCATTTTGCCTAGCCGTACGGGTACGACGGCACATGATATGATGTTTTATTTATTTCAAAAACAATGTATTGTATGAGGGATGTATTCTCCATTTTGTTATTATGAACAAGCATTGTACTAGTACTATTGAAATTAATGAAAAATCTTATTATTATGATGGTGAAATATGTTGTTGTCTACGATTATTATTGCTTACTCCATATTGTGATTTGTGTGATTGTGTGGTGATATTGTGTTGATTACTACTTATTCTGTATGATGTGTTGGTATGTTGTGTGATGACATGGTGTTGATTATTGTGTTCGTATTCTGGTTTGTTATTTATGCTTTATATTGTATAAATGTTTGCCAAATTAACCTTTGATAATTATTATTGAAGAAAATGGCACCAGCCACCAGAAGCAACAGCGGTGCAGACGGACTGCCCGCAACACCAGCCGAACTTGAGACCATGATTTCGGAGCGCATAGCCCGCGCAATCGCGGAGCACGAAGCTGCTCGCTCCGAACGATCACGTGACTTGACTGGGAGTGACCGACGAGAACCCTCCCCCACTGGTAAGAAGTTGAAAATAATTGATAAAGCGATGGGAGAATATCCTAAAACTCCTATCCCATAATAACATACAACTTTATTAATGCAGAAACGGCCTCGCGAGAGCGTGGCTGCACCTTCAAAGCCTTCCTAGACTGCAAGCCGATCAATTTCAACGGCACAGAAGGATCAGTTGGCCTGGTCAAGTGGTTTGAAAAGACCGAGGCAGACATCCGTATCAGTGGGTGTACCCCTCGCCAGTCGGTCATGTACTCCACCAACTTGTTCTTGGACCAAGCACTGACGTGGTGGAATGGACAAGTACAGTCATTGGGTGATGACACTGCTTACTCCCTGTCATGGACATAACTGAAAGAACTCATGATTGCTGAGTACCATCCGGCAAGCGAGGTACAGAAACTGGAAACTGAATTCTGGAACCTCACTATGATGGGAGCGGACGTGACTGGTTACACGTCTCGATTCCATGATCTCGCCAGACTAGTGCCACGGTTGGTCACCCTTGAAAGCAACAAGATTGAGCGTTATTTGTTCGGCTTAGCACCGCAAATACGCAGCATGGTCACTGCTTCCAAACCTACGACCATGCGCGCAGCCATTGATCTTGCGCTAAGCCTCACCGAAGATGCTATACGCATGGGTACACTGATCCGACAAGTTTCGGGACTAAAGATTTCTGAGGCCAGCAGTGTAGAAGCCAAGAATCAGGGAACGAACTCAGCAGTTGTGTCGAACGACCAGGGGAACAAGCCAAGATTTGGGAAAAGGAAACGGGATGAAGGGAAAAGGGACAGAGCGTCGGGTAGCTCAAACAAGAAAGGGAAAGGATATGTTGCCACAGGACGTGGTAATGGTAATAAACAGGGTAATCAGGGAAGAAATAATGGGTTAACTTGTGGAAAGTGCCACCGCACTGGGCACAAGACTGAAGACTGTCGGTCCGGAGCACCGAAGAATGGAGGGGCTAGACCTTGCTTTGCATGCGGGTCATTGGACCATTGGAAAAAAGGATTGCCCCAAGATCAACAACCAAGCCCGCGGGCGGGCATTTGTGATTGGAGCCGGTGATGCGCGACAAGACCCTAGCGTGGTCACTGGTACGTTTCCTCTTAATGGTCATTATGCCTCTGTATTATTTGATACCGGTGCTGACTTCAGCTTCGTATCCATCGAGTTTAAAAGACTACTTGGATTAAAAACTAGTAAACTAGATACACCCTACTCTATAGAACTGGCTAATGGTAAAACTATTGAAACGAGAGAAGTAGCGAAAGATTGTAAATTAGAACTCTGTGGGCACGAGTTTGGGATTGATCTTTTGCCAGTTGTGTTGGGAAGTTTCAACATAGTTGTTGGCATGGATTGGTTGTCCGCGCACCATGCCGTCGTGATTTGCAACGATAAAGTCATTCAGGTCCCCCTCGCAAGCGGTGAAACTCTCTCAATTCAAGGGGAAAGGAACGGAACGCCGCTAAGAATTGTTTCAAGCATGAAGGCTCGTAAGTGTCTAAGAAAAGGGCTTGTCGCATTCTTGGCACTCGTAGTGGACAAGAAGGTCGACGAGCGAAAGTTGGAAGACATTCCAGTAGCTAGAGATTTTCCGGATGTATTCCCAGAAGATTTGCCGGGGTTGCCACCACCTCGACAAGTCGAGTTCCGCATCGACCTCGTTCCCGGAGCTGCTCCTGTGGCACGATCGCCATACCGCCTAGCTCCATCAGAGATGCAGGAACTGTCCAGCCAGCTACAAGAATTATTGGACAAAGGTTTTATAAGACCGAGTTTCTCACCTTGGGGAGCTCCCGTCTTATTTGTAAAGAAGAAGGATGGCACATTTCGCATGTGCATCGACTATCGAGAGCTGAACAAGCTAACCATCAAGAATCGCTATCCTCTCCCCAGGATCGACGATTTATTTGATCAGCTCCAAGGATCTAGCTATTACTCCAAAATCGATTTGAGGTCTGGCTATCACCAGTTGCGTATACAAGAAGAAGATGTACCAAAGACGGCCTTCAGAACCCGGTATGGACACTACGAATTCTTGGTAATGCCGTTCGGCTTAACCAACGCACCAGCGGTTTTCATGGACCTAATGAACCGCGTGTGTAAGCCATACCTGGATAAATTCGTCATAGTCTTCATTGACGATATTTTGATCTATTCACGCACAAAAGAAGACCACGAGAATCACCTTCGGTTAATTCTTGAAGTATTACGCAAAGAGAAGCTCTACGCTAAATTCTCAAAGTGCGACTTTTGGATTCGGGAAGTTCACTTTTTAGGCCACGTGGTAAACGAGAAGGGCATACACGTCGATCCCGCCAAGATCGAGGCAATTAAAAATTGGGAAGCCCCTCGAACTCCTACCGAAGTACGACAATTTCTTGGCCTTGCGGGTTATTACAGAAGGTTCATCGAGAATTTTTCAAAGATAGCACAAGCTTTAACCATGCTAACCCAAAAGGATAAGAAATTCGAGTGGACGGAAAAGCAGGAGGCAGCATTCCAATTACTAAAAGACAAGTTATGTGGCGCTCCGATACTATCACTTCCCGATGGTACGGAAGACTTTGTGGTTTACTGTGATGCCTCACATCAAGGCCTGGGTTGTGTATTGATGCAAAGAGAAAAAGTAATAGCATATGCTTCCAGGCAACTGAAAATCCACGAGAGGAACTACACTACACACGATTTGGAATTAGGTGCAGTGGTATTCGCTCTCAAGATATGGAGGCACTATTTGTACGGAACCAAGTGCACGATTTTCACTGATCATAAGAGTTTGCAACACATCTTTGATCAGAAAGATTTAAACATGCGACAACGGCGATGGGTCGAATTATTAAACGATTACGATTGTGAAATAAAGTACCATCCCGGTAAGGCGAACGTTGTGGCCGACGCCTTGAGTCGCAAGGAACGGGTTAAACCATTGCGTGTTCGAGCTTTGGGTCTGACTATCCACACGAATCTGACTGAACGAATTCGTGAAGCTCAAGTTAACGCCCTTAAACCCGAGAATGTCAAGGGTGAAAGATTACGAAAGATGATTGATTCGCTGGAACCAAAGGCGGACCAGACACTGTATTTCATGAACAGAATTTGGGTCCCAGTATACGGAGGATTGCGTGAGCTAGTGTTGGCCGAAGCTCACAGTTCTAGATATTCGGTTCACCCTGGTGCAGACAAGATGTTCCACGATCTGAAGGAGCTTTATTGGTGGCCGAATTTCAAAAGAGATATAGCAGCATATGTTGCGCGATGTTTGACTTGCGCGAAGGTCAAGGCTGAGCATCAAAGACCTTCCGGTTTGCTCCAGCAACCGGAAATACCGGAATGGAAATGGGAACGAATTACCATGGATTTCATTACCAAGTTACCTAAGACAACAAGCGGCCATGACACGATCTGGGTAATCGTTGATCGATTGACAAAATCTGCACACTTCCTTCCGATTCGCGAAACGGACAAGTTGGAGAAACTGACCCGTTTGTACATTAAGGAAGTGGTGTCTAAACACGGTGTACCTGTTTCTATCATCTCCGATCGAGATAGTCGCTTCACTTCCAGATTTTGGGAAAGTTTAAATGAAGCCCTCGGCACTCGCCTCGACATGAGTACCGCATATCACCCCCAAACGGATGGTCAAAGTGAACGAACCATCCAGACCTTGGAAGATATGTTACGGGCATGCGCGATTGATTTCGGAGGTAACTGGGATACGCACTTGCCATTGGTAGAATTTTCTTACAACAACAGTTATCATACGAGCATTCAAGCCGCACCGTTTGAAGCTCTATATGGACGCAAGTGTCGATCGCCATTATGTTGGGCGGAGGTTGGAGAAAAACAACTCACCGGGCCCGAAATTGTTCAAGAGACCACGGACAAGGTCTTTTTGATAAAGGAACGCCTCAAAGCGGCCCGGGACCGCCAGAAAAGCTATGCTGATATGAGGCGAAAGCCTTTAGAGTTTCAAGTCGGAGACAGGGTCCTACTAAAAGTGTCACCTTGGAAAGGTGTCGCGCGCTTTGGAAAGCGCGGAAAGCTGAACCCACGATATATTGGACCGTTCGAAGTCTTGTCCAGGGTAGGCACAGTGGCATACAAGCTCAAGTTGCCTCAAGAGCTTAGTGGAATACACGACACGTTTCATGTGTCAAATTTGAAAAAGTGCCTATCCGACGAAACTCTCATCATCCCTGCAGACGAAATCCAGATTGACGACAAGTTACATTTTGTTGAGGAACCAATCGAGGTAACTGATTGGAAGGTCCAAAAACTAAGGCGCAGCAAGATCAGATTGGTCAAAGTGCGCTGGAATGCCAAGCGTGGACCGGAGTTCACGTGGGAAAGGCTGGACCGGATGAAGCAAAAATACCCCGCCCTATTCGAGAAGACACCTGTACCGGAGAACTCGAAGTGAATTCCGGGACGGAATTCTCTTAACGGGGGGAGAATGTAACAACCGGCAAAAATGAGGTAATTCCGTACAAATTAATTAATATATGATTAACGTAATTAAATGCAATTATGTGTGATTTAATTATCAAGGCCTTAGGAGATAGCAATTTCCAAATAGTGCATAGGAATGCATACGTTTAATGGTAAAACATGATTGGATCATGTGCGAAATAACTATCCGGTATGGACGTTGGCAATTACCCGGTAATAATTAAATAAACGAAAAGGATCCCGGACACCCAGGATATAAAATAAAGGGTATTTTCACAAAATATAATGAGTTTTGGAACTCCAAAACCATAAGTGAAAACGTCTTGTACAAATCTCCCGGTAACGAATAAAATGCGCGTACCGCACCCGATACGCGTATAACTCATAATTTCACCCGGCGAAGGCCTAAATAACCAATCAACGCTTAAATTAGACTATATTTAAGGGTTATTAAAGGTATTTTTAATGTCCGAATAACGCGTGATTAAAACCCGAAAAATACCCGAACGACACCCGAACGACGGGGGATTAAACATAACAAATATTGGGTAAATATTTGAAGTTGTGGACCCCACCTAGACCCACAAAGGGGCCGGCCTAAATGGCCTTGTAACTTCCTTGCTTTGTGTTTAATAATAACCTATAAAGCCTAGGGTGTAAAGCATGCAAGGATGAGACAAAACATAAGATAATGTAAGTACACAAGCATGCAAAATCTTACCTTGTGTAAGATTATTTTCGGCCAAGAGGCCCTAATAAGCCAAGACAAAATCAAACCCATCATTACACTAGTGCACTCTTGTGTGTATAAGATCAAGTGAAAGGTTATGAGAGATCACACACACTTAGCAAGATTAGCAAGCAATCCCTCACCCCTCTCTCCAAAACCCACGGCCACCACCACATTTCCACAACCATCCAAGATCTCTTGTGTACTTATTAAATCTCTTGAATCATTATCAAAGATCACATGCAATCCATGGAAGATTTGATGGTGGTATATAACATGTGTTAGTCCTTTGAAGATAACAAAGCAAAAACAACTCTTCTTCTTCCCCTTCTTTGGCCGTAGGTTATACCATCCCCATACACATTCTTCTTTCAAGTTTTTACATCTCCAAATCACTCAAAACAATCCATCATCCAAACCCCTATTGTGTGTTTCAAGCTTGGAGCTTAACCATTAAGGAAGAACACACTAAACCCCTCTCAAAATCAAAGGTTTTGTCTTCCCTAGCCTTGTGCTAGTAGTAAGCTTCTTAACCTTGTTTTTGATTATTATTATTCATGTATGTGTTCTTAGAAGCAAGTTGTACATGAAGGGTTTAAAAGGTGGTTTGAACATAATCTTTAATAGGTTTTACTTGTGTAAAATAGATGATTAAAGATATGTAAATAAATCATGGATTTGATGATGATAAAGTAATGATCTTGAAAATGTATGAAATTTACACTTAAACTAAGTAGGATGGTGATTTGGTTAAGATTTATGGAATGAACTTGAATATGTTAAAAAGTAACTTTAATCATCTTAAAATGATCATACATGGTATAATATATGATGGAACATGTTAAAAGTTCAAGAATAAAGAAGATGGAAAAATTAAAGTTAACTTACTTAGAAGAATGATATTTTGTTAAAATAGGCAAATACATAAAACACACATACAAGTAGTCTTATATATGGAATATAAGACTAATAAAAGTGTTTTGATACAAAAATAACTTACCAATAAAAAGTTGAATCTTCAAAGTCTACTATTTTGAGTGAAAAATGTTAACTTTGGAAGTTAGAGTGGAAAAATGCAACATTTGAAAGTTAAGGGACTAATATTGTAACTTTGAAAGTTAGAGGGCTAAAATGGATATTTTAGAAACTATTAGTCCAAAAATGCAAGGATGGAAAGTTTGGTGTCAAAAGTGTAAGAAATAAATCTCTAAGGATGATTTTGGTAAATACTTGTAGATATACTTGGGTATTTGGTATAAAAGTATATTTTTGAAAGTTATAAAAATATGGGTTGTATTAACATAAGGATTTTTATAAAATAGAGATTTTATAAAAATATTAAACAAACTTGAAAAACTTGTACAAAAATGAATACTTTTATATAAATGGGAATATAAAAGTATTGGAAACATTTTAAGTTGACAAGTTGGGTTAAAAATACATAAGTATTTTAAACCTTCCAAGTAACTTGTGTTAAGAGGAAGAAATATGGATAATATTTCTATAAAACACATGTTGGGAAAAACTTGGAAAAATTAACTATTCGAGCTAAGATATCGAACTAAGACGCGTTAACGAACCGTACACGGGCAAAACATGAGAAAAATGCCATTGCGGCAAGATAAGAAAATATATATTTTTAAGAAGTAAAATATATATATACATCATGGGCGAAAAATGATAAACACTTTCCTAAGTGTTGAAGGAAGTATTCGTGGGAGAAAAACATGACATAAACAAATAAGACGTTAAACAAACGTATATACTTAACAAGAAAAATTACACATTTATATATATGTACGCTCGTCTCGGCAAAATTCTAGTATATCTACTTAATGGGAAAGTAGATATGTGGGAAGGAAAGCCGCGACGAGTAGACAAAGATATATATGTGTATGCCGCGCCGACAAGACCCTAGTATATTTATTTGAATGGGAAAATAAATATACGGTATGGTGAGTTGAATCGGGTGTTAAGAATATACAATCGAGCGACAATATCTTAACATATTTGTTTAAATGGGAAAACAAATGTGCGGCAAAGTGAGTCGGGTCGAGTGTTGAAATATATATTATATCGAGCGATGCGATCTTAAGTATAATTATTTAAATGGGAAAATAACTGTATGTTAAGTGAAGTCGAGTCGATGATAATAAGGTACAAGTTAAGGAAATATTAACAAGAATAATATATAACTTGTAACGCAACGGGTAATCTAACGCCAACGAAACCTAGGATACGCGCTTAATTAAACGGGATTTGGAATAACTTGTGGTCGGGAGTTGGGTGTACAACTTGCCAAGGCACATGCACAATAGGAATAGTGACTTATACGTCTAGGACGTTTGTAGGTGCGAGACCCTCTTTGCTATCTGCCTAGTAAGCCAGACAGAGTTTCAGGTGAGTTTCACGGCCCCATTTTAAACTATTTTTACGTTTTTCGGGGGAAAGATATGTTAGGGAAAATGTTTGACGGATTTATTACTTGAGGTGTGACCGCCACTCGGGGTTGAGTCCTCGCCTCTATAATCATTTGTTCAGGGAAATGAAACCGGAGGAATATTGAATAGTACTATTGGTGCCTGACAAGGCCCACCCCTAATCGATAGCGTCGATTATGCATTAGGTTATGCCTGGGGTGCATATATTCTGAACTTAAGTCGTGGGAAACCGAGTAACGACTTGGAGCGGGGCATATTTATTATATACGTCTTGGTTTGATTATAGTCTCAAGTAGATTTATAGGAATTTGCAACTCCTATATATTGTCATAACATGGTATTTCCCAAGTATTCAAGTTTTGGAAACTAAAAACCTGTGAACTCACCAATATATTTATATTGACGAAACTTTTAAACATATCTTTCAGGTAATTAGATGAAGACGAACCGGGGCAAGCTGGGTCGTGGAATCCTCCAATGCGGCGTCAAACGTTTTGCGGGGTTTCACCTTTATTTCCCAAGGCTTTGGGATATATTTGAGAAACCTCTATGTTGTCTTAAAAACAATTTACTTTTATGTAATATTTGAACAAGATTTGACGTCTTAATAAATGACCCATTTTCTTAAATTACTTGTGTTTAGCAATAACCTTGACTTTATGCTTTGAACCGTCGCGCCACGTGTTTCCGCCATTGTCGTGGTGTGACACATATCTAACTCACTAACCATCATAATAAATCAAAAACCTTAAACAAAAATAATGTTTAATGCCAACCCGACTCAGCCATGCCCCTGACAACATTAAAAATGTACCATAGTAACTCGGGTGAATGATCCGCTGAATTTCGATCGAGCAACCAATTGCATTATTTGCCTTCTTTTTCCTCTTCGATAATAGACTTAAGTTCAGAGGTTGTAGCTTCTACTTCTACCACCACCTGATGAACAATAATGCATTAATGAGAAAAATCTATGGGGAAACCGCTAAGAAAAGATTAAAGTAGCTACTTCATGTGCTCTCGTTCCCGAAATGCAATATGTGTCAACGGCCCACAATAAACTTTTCTCAATAAAAGGCAAAAGTAAGTTTGGTTTTATGAAGTTAAGTAACATCTAGACATCGTAAACTATTAATTTTTTATACAGTAGTAGTACTCAAGGTAGCATGGGATTCGCAACTATGTGGTCCACATAATTCAAAATATCAATACTAAATTTGGGGGAAAATAAGTACTTGAAATTAACTCATTTTTTTCATACATTTATAATAAGTTTGTAAGATGGAATGCTTGAATAGCAAAGAAAACTACCTCAATGTTGGCATCCCAATGAGCTCTTGCAATTAATTCTGGATTTTGACCCTTGTATATATAATAAAAGTCTGTAGCAAAAGCAATGTTGCATTAAAACTAAGATCAAGTCCATCATATTCTCTCATCAAAACAACAGTTCAAAGAACCTATCTCTAAGAAGTAAAAGTTATAAGCAACTGATAGAACATGTAAGTAGGGATGAGCTTACTGAAGCTTAGTCGGAGTCTAATCGGCTCTTCACCGAAACCCTATCCGTCGCGTCAACCGTGGTGGCGAAGTTATTGGCAGGTGACGGGAATGGGCACTACGCCTATTCACCGTGCGCAACAAAAATCACGCTGAAACGAACACTAAATTCATCTGCATGTATATAGATAAACCTACACTTAGCATTTGTTTACGTTTGTATCGCTTTGCCCCTTTCTCTTCCACATTTTTTCAACACCAATCGTCGCACTCCCTGCGTCAAAATATAAAAAAAAAATCTATATGCCTATTTAAAAGTATCGTATATTTCATTTAACTTTTATTACCTAAGCCTAACTTATGGAATCTATCCATTTTGGCAGCCAACAAACTTGATATTAGAAGGTAGGTACCTAACAAATGCCACATATAGTTACCTACTAAAACCCAACATTAATAACAAAAAAAAAAGATAGAACTAAAGTGAAAAGCCAAAACATACGTCGTTTCTTTATACGCTCATTCGAAGGTCGGGGATGAGTGGAAAACACGCCAGTATCCGTGGATTCTGGTTTGGTGCTAGGGTAATAGTTTGCATACCGGCTTGGTGTTGCGACAACTCCTGCAGCTCAGAGTCACTGATTTGGGTCTGGATCATCATTTTCTACAGTTGACGCTGCCATGGAGTTGAACACTGCACCGATGTCTTGAACTCTTGGTTTCCACCTGCTTTGGTCATTGATAAAGGTGTTAAAGCTGATAGAGAGGATGTGTTGGGAAGATAGGAGGACTGTTAATGGCAAAGCCTGAATGATGGTGACACGTGGATGCATAGAAAAACACCTCACCGTCAGCACATGGAGATCTCCGAATGAAGCAATTCCAAATCATAGATTTAAAACTTGACATATCAGATTCTTAATTCACTGATAATTCGTTCGTCTTTAAATATATGGGTTAATGCTAAAACTATAACTTTGATATCTTGAGCATACCAGTTTCAAGTAACTCCTTCAATTGATTTAAAATTTTCAGCAAAATAGCATGTAAATCCCATACCCCTGCTCCTCTACCAACTTTTCTTTGATATGCGTCCTCTAAAAAGAAAGTTCACTAAAATAAACAAATTAGGTTGTAAAATTAATTATTGCAGATAATAACAAAACAACATAAATTATACATGATCAAACAATATAAGTGCAGATGATATCTCAATACGAAGTAGAAATCTATAAATTCGAAAAGGAAATTAAATGGTTAAATCCAGTGTAATTAGGAATCTTTGTTTGAAACCCAATCCAATTTTAGAAAACACAATGCCTCCTAAATAGGGTAATAACAACTTCAAAACAAAACTTTATATTGTCGATGAGAATACCTTCAATAGAACTATGATTTTCATCAATAACAGCAAGCAACATCTTTGAAGTATACCCGGGGAACCAAAACCGTAACCGTCATAACAGCAACCACCACAACTTATTATGATAATTTATAATACATATGATCAATGCAACATCATATTATGAAAAAATGATCTCTAAAGACACAACAAATCTATTGCCTTTTGAGGCTATAATGAAAACAGAACAACTCACAATCTCGCATAACCAAAAACATGTCCTTTATATTTAACGGGAGATGCTCAATTTACTTGCAAACAAAAGAGGTCAGGTAAATCAAGTAAGTTAGTAATTCAAAACCATATCATCAAAAAAAAAAGTTAAAAAGTCTATAAAATCTTGAATGTAGATATCATCATGATTATAACAGAAGAGACAATGAAGTAACCTTAAATGCAAGAGCAGGATCAACAGCATAACACCCACAACCGGAAGCACCGTCATCACCTTCTGTCACCAGAATAAGGAGGGGGTCATCTGGATGCCATCACTGGTCGTCGTTAACCACACAGACCTCCAATTTCTCCAACAAAAAAAACCCTAAACGTAAAACCTAGATGAACAGAAGAAAAGAAAGAAAAACAAACAAAAGGGAAGAACCAAAACCTGTTGACAGTGAGACTCAGCAACCTGTGTTTTAAAAAGCGCGAGGCGCACTGCGCCTCATGTAACCCAAGGCGCACCTTGTACAAGAAGCGCTGGAAAAGCGCGATTTTTTGCCAAAAAAATCCCCTGAGGCGCGCGCTTTTTGTACGGGAGGTGTTTTTATGCTTAAAATTGTTATATATGTAGCTAAAAGGTTTGTTAAATCATGTATAAACCTTATTTGTATCTATATTTTGGGTAAATGATGCTAAAAACCTATAGCATATATAAAAAAAATTATATAATCGTCTTGCGCTTCGCGTACGAAAATCCCACCGCTTTTGCGCTTTGCGCTTTGCGCCTCGGTTTTGGACCTCGTCGCTTTAGTGCGCTTCGCGCTTTTTAAAACCAAGTCAGCAACACAATCAGATTGTTACCAATGTTGATGCGAGAATGAGAGAACAACATAAGCGTCACACATCGAACATCCACTGCCGCCATAGACGGTTAGAGACACCAGGAAGGACGGGGCAACGCATTTTTATCTCTCTATAACCGTCAATTGTCCCTCTATGTCTATTAATTCTCCCTCTAAAATCGTCGTCCGTCCCCGATCAGATTGTTACCAATATTGATGGAAGGTGTTTAGAACAACAAAGGTGGTTTGTCTCTGTCTACTTCCAGTTTGATGGTTAGAGAGAGGGAGAGAGAGACAAGAGCTTGAAGATGACGATGCGATTCTAAAGCTTTTATATGGAAGGAGGAAAAAGGGACGCACGGAAAGGAAAAAACCCAGCCAACATCCATAAATTTTATAAAACAACCGTACAACATCTAAAGCCATAAAGTACAACCATCTAATGCATCGAACACCCTTAAAGCTTATGGTACAACCTAGCATTGCACAATAGCTTTGGTAAATAGAATAACTTAAATGGGGTTCATTTCTTGTGGCTGTAGTTAATTTAATAATAGAATTAAGTAAAACAAAAAATGTAAAGTCAGCTTAGCTTTGATATTTTTAGTGGGCATGGCAGCCTGGCAGATGTCAGGATAAAGACACGATGTATTATTTCTTCTTTATCAAGTGTTGTTAGTACTAATCAATCTAATTTGGAATTTGATTTTCACTAATTAGCAAGACAGAGTTTGGCATATGGTATCATCTTAGTGTAAAATATCACTTTATTCTGTTTTCTATAAAGACTTGGTACATGCTTATGAGATGGTGAAAATGGGTGAACTATAAAAGCACCTCGTTCAATCCAATGTCATGCTATCATGCTGGATAATCTAGAACATGCGCAATAATGTAGTGTTTCGCGAGAAGAGGTTAGTTACATGTCCAAAACCTACTTGGGGAGATTAATGATTAGTGGTGGCTTAATGGTGGTGATACGGTTGTTTAATGGTGGGTATTCGTCAGAGAAGATGGAATCAGAAAGATAGAATGTGACACCCGGCAAACTCAGGTTAATACTTTTACGAACATGTAAGTCTACCTTAGCAAAACATTTATTTAACGTACTTAACTGGGTCAATGGAGTCGGTTCGATGATTCGGGAAATCATCGGGAGTTGGTTTACATTCACGCAATATCCATAGTTTAATGATTCAGGGAAACACATACACATACACGAGTCTCGAGTCCCGTTGGTGAAATTACATAGTTGGATTGAGTTATCGAGTATTAGTTCACCTCTAAGTGACTGTTCACTTGGAGACTCTTACGATATCTTGATCAGATGATTTGTAGTTGATACAAATTGGTTGGACTAGGATGATTCTGTATCATAGTTACTAGTAGATCCATGTTAGTGATGATTCTGAATATCTTGTTCTTTGTGATGCCAGAAGATGTCAGGAGTTTGTGGTGGTCGTCGTGGTGGTCGCACTCAGGGTCGTGGTAACATCAACATGACCCAGGATGAGCTGAACAACTTGGTTCAGGAGCAGGTGTGTATTGCTCTTGCTGCGTTCCAGGCTGCTCAGCAAGGCCTCGGTGGTAATTTGATTACTACTACTCTTACCTATTTTCTGGTAATTTAATCCATTTTGGTGAAGTAGTGTTGTTTGTTTGTACAGGGAATGTTGTTAACCCGCCACCACCTCATAATGTGCAGCCTGCGTGCACGTTTAAGATGTTTATGGATTGCAAGCCTCACAGTTTCGGTGGGACTGAGGGAGTAGTGGGACTGCCCAGATGGTTGGAGAAGATCGAGTCTGTGTTTGCTATATGCAACTGTCCGGAAGTGGATCATATGAAGTATGCTTTAGGTACCTTGGAAGGTCCTGCTTTGACTTGGTGGAACTCTACTACCCAGACTCTTGGCTTAGGGGAAGCCAATGCCATGCCATGGAATGAGTTTGTTTATCGTCTAAAGAGTGAGTATTGCCCTTGGGACAAGGTGCAGAAGTTGGAGCATGAACTGTGGAATCAAAAGATTGTGGGATCAGAGATTGAGGAGTACACTACTAGGCAACATGAGTTGGCAGTTATGTGTCCGGAGTTGACTACACCGATGTATGGGAGGATTAAGCACTACATTGCTGGATTAGTGCCTGAAGTTCGTGGGCTAGTGACTGCGAATGATTCTACCACTCTGCAGAGGACTATCAGGTTGGCTCATAAGCTGACGAATCAGAAGGTGAGATTTCATTGATTTTTGTTGAGAAGAGTGGTGTTCCTTTGAGTACCATTTCTTGTATGAAGGCCTACAAATATCTTTAGAAGGGTTATACCGCCATTTTGGCACTTGTTTCTGTTTCATCTACTGAAGAGAAGAATATCGAAGACATTCCTATTGTGCGTGACTTTTCTGATGTATTTCCTGATGATTTACCTGGTCTTCCACCTCAACGTCAGGTTGAGCTTAGTATTGATCTTGTACCTAGTGCAGCCCATATCGCTCGAGCCCCTTATCGTCTTGCACCTCCCGAGATGCAGGAATTATCCAACCAGTTGCAGGAGTTATTAGAGAAGGGTTTTATTCGACCTAGTTCATCTCCGTGGGGAGCCCCTGTCCTATTCGTCAATATGAAATATGGAAGCCTCCGTATGTGCATTGATTACCGTGAGCTGAACAAGGTGACGATTAAGAATCGTTATCCTCTTCCCTGTATTGATGATTTGTTCGACCAGCTCCAGGGTTCTAGTTATTATTCGAAGATTGATTAGAGATCCGGGTACCATCAGCTTAGGGTGTATGAAGCCGATATTCCAAAGACTGCTTTTCGAACTCGTTATGGCCATTTCGAATTCTTGGTCATGCCATTCAGTCTCACCAATGCCCCAGCAGTATTTATGGACTTGATGAACCGTGTTTTCAAGCCTTACCTTGATAAGTTCGTCATCATCTTTATTGACGACATTCTGATATATTCCAAGAGCAGGGTGGACCATGAGGAACACATGCGGCTTGTCTTGGAACTCTTGTGAAGAGAACGGCTCTACGCTAAGTTCTCGAAGTGTGACTTTTGGTTGCGTGAAGTCCAGTTCTTTTGTCATGTGGTTAATGAGCAAGGAATCCATGTCGATCTAGCTAAGATAGAAGCCATCAAAGACTAGGAAACACCAAAGACGCCATCTGAGGTGCGGCAATTCCTAGGTCTCGCAGGTTGCTATCATCGTTTTATTAATGGATTTTTGAAGATTGCTCAACCCCTCACATCTCTTACCCAAAAGGACCGAAAGTTCGACTGGGGTGATTCTCAGGAGTCGGCGTTTGAAACGCTGAAGCCTAAACTTTGTTCTGCGCCCATATTATCCTTGCCTCAAGGTACGGATGATTTTGTTGTTTTATTGTGATGCTTCTATCCGGGGTCTCGTTTGTTTGTTGATGCAACGCGAGAAGGTTATCGCTTATGCTTCTCGTCAGCTTAAGGTTCACGAGAAGAACTATACTACCCATGATCTGGAATTAGGTGCAGTTGTTTTTGCTTTGAAGATCTAGAAACACTACTTGTACGGTTCCAAGTGCACCATTTACACCGATCACAAGAGTCTTCAGCATATCTTTGATCAGAAGGATTTGAACATGCGACAACATCGATGGGTCGAACTTCTGAACGATTATGATTGCGCTATTAAATACCATCCTAATAAGCCGAATGTTGTGGCAGATGCCTTAAGCAGGAAGGAATCCATTAAGCCCCGTCATGTTCGAGCTTTACAGCTCACTATCCATTCTGGTTTGCCTGACTGAATCCATTCTGCATAGCAAGAAGCTTTGGAGGAGGAAAACCTTAAAGCTGAAGCCATGCATGGTGCCGACAGGCATCTGGAGCTCAGGTTTGATGGCCTACACTATTTTGCAGAGCGTATTTGGGTCTCGTTATTCGGAAACTTACGTGAGCTTGTCTTGGACAAAGCTTACAAATCTCGCTATTCTGTTCACCCCGACTCCGATAAGATGTATCAGGACTTGAAGATACTCTATTGGTGGCCGAACATGAAGGCTGATAAAGCTTCAATGTGAGCAAGCGTTTGACTTGTACTAAAGTCAAGGTTGAGTATCAGAAGCCGTCTGGTCTTCTTCAGCAACTTAAAATTCCGGAATGGAAGTGGGAACGAATCACTATGGATTTTGTAACCAAGCTTCCGAGATCACCAAGTGGTTGTGATACTATTTGGGTGATCGTAGATCGATTAACAAAATTTGCACACTTCCTGGCTATTAAAGAAAGCGACAGCTTGGAGCGGTTCAACGGCACCACCAGCTCACTTCATCCATCTTCGCCATCACTATCTCACATCAAAGCACATCCACAACTCCGGCCACAATTGTCACCTCTCCCGAGCGCAAGTTTTAATCGTTCAGCAACGTAACACCATCTATCACCAACCACACTTTACACATACAGAGAAGATAGAGAGAGAGAGAGAAAGAGAGAGAGAGAGAGAGAGAGAGAGAGAGAGAGCGAGCTACAGAGTGAAAGACAACACACTTTACACTTACAGTGAAGGCGATGATAAAGAAAAGCCAAGGCGGCTCGGCGGCGGAGTTCCGGTGGACTACTCACCAAATAAGCATACCACCACCCACTTCACCTTCAAACCAACACGGATGAAGCAACAAAGAACCGGTTTAGCTTTCCAGCAACAGCCACCAAGTCAGCCGGATCGCTGTGGTGGTTCAGTGATTCCCGTCGTTATTCGAAAGATAGGCTTTTATGTGTGT
This sequence comes from Ambrosia trifida, assembly GCA_028751855.1. Taxonomy (NCBI): domain Eukaryota; kingdom Viridiplantae; phylum Streptophyta; class Magnoliopsida; order Asterales; family Asteraceae; genus Ambrosia; species Ambrosia trifida. The sequence continues at coordinate 22,795,126 of CM054125.1, read as the reverse complement.
CTGTGTATGAAAGAGTCGGTGACGAGAGTCATTGGAACTGCCTACACGCACTGGCGCCGCCGATGTGTCTGGCCTCTTCCGCAGCTTCTTCTCTCTTTATCTCTCTTTATTTCCTACAAACTATGGATGAGGAATTGGACGATTTGTCAGCGACACATGTGAAAAAGGCCGACACAACTCCACCACACCGGAACTTCCTGCCTGTGTGACGTTTGCAGTGGACTGTGCCAGGAAGGGCGCTTATGCTGTGGACTGGCCGGTGGAGGAAAGACGTGGTGTCGCGGGAAGGGCAAACCAAGGAGAAGAGGACACGTCGCGTTGACGGTGATGGTCAAGCAGTTGTCGGTGGAGTTGACATTTCGTCAAAAGTTACGGAAACACTATTGCAAAGATTTGCAAAATATATATATACAATTGGTTTTTCTTCCAACTTAATTTGGTTGGATATGTTTTACCTCAACAATTTTTTTTAACTGAAATTTCATTAACACACGCAAGTCTTCAAGATGAGGACCGCAACACCAAGCACTTACATTATATACAACGGATAAATACACCACTCCTTCAAAGAATGTCCTTAAACCTAGAATAACATCGAAACCACAAGAACACTAAAGATTTAACACTAGCAACGACCTCGCTAACCTTTGGCACCTTACCATTAAAAACCTTTTCATTACGTTCTCTCCAAATCGCCCAACACATGATCATAATGATACCGAGGGTAACATTCTACGCCTGCTCCCCCCTCGCGAAACGTCTCTGTGCATATGAAAAAGATCTTTGAATTCGAACACAAAAATTGGACTAAGTACGCATCACTTAGCCACACTGTACCAAACTCCTAATGGAAAACCACATCCTGTTACTAAGTGCTCGATGCTCTCCACTTCCATATCACACAAAGCACAGTCAGTGCAATTCAAGAACACATTTCTTCTTGCCAAAGCTAGACGAGTTGGAATCTTGTTCATCACTGCTCGCCACATAAAGATATTGACTTTTAATGGGATCCAGGACACCCATCGCATACTAGCAGCTCTCGGAACAACCTTGTGCAACATTCACACCTTCTTATACCTGCAACCGGGAATCGATTGTCTGAACCATCGTTCCAGACCCCCAAATCCAGCGTGGTAGATACCTGGAATGAGCCAAGAAGATCAATAAAATTAACCAACTCCACCAATGCCTCAGCTGAACTTGGGTCCCTAGTCCAACATCAAAGATAAAAGGTTTTACCACTTCTATCCTTTTAATAGTTCTTTCGTGTTACCTTTTCACACTTCCATAACCTCTCCTTCACTTCATTTCCTACTCCTTTTCCTTTTACCTTCTCTTTTTAATAAACATGCTTGTATCTGATGATGTGGGTAGTCCAAGGCTAAAAAACTGATTACATAACATAACTTGCTTGAAAGGTTGAAAGCTTAAAAGGATCATAAAGTAATACTTGTCATCAGCAAAAGAGATCAGACCAGTGACACGTCTTGTCACCACTTTCTCGTTTGACTCCAATAGCTAGCCACAACCATCACGTGTGAAAGTCACACTCTATTACCCGCAGGTCTCAAGCCTTCATCGGCTGGAAAGTCCTTGGTTGTAACTAGGATCAAGAGTTTTGACATTCCCAATATAGAAGATTCCTCTTCTATACAGTGGAGCCTCAGACAATCTTCCGGATTGTCTCTTACACATTCTTCTATCCCCTCTCCATGATCATACTTCACGTGTGATCTTCTCTCCACTTCACTTATCCCAAACTTAAAATAATAACATCAATATTCTGACTTTAGGACTATCCCAAATCAGAATAAAAACAACTAAAACAAAAACTCTTGAATCTCCCATCTACGTTTACAACGTAGAGGGACTCCATGACCTGCGTTTCGTGAACCGCAACCCTTTAACCCTTTTACCCCGTGAGACTCTTTCTTAGCGTTGGACCCTTATTTGTTGTAGCAACAACTTGGTGCCCACCGTAGGGCCGTGCCGTTTAATTCGTTTTGTAAATCAGTTGTGTAGCTCCAACTTCTCAAAATGTCCGACCACGAGTCTCCGAAAGAGGTGAATCAAGAACCTCACAACACCGGTGAGACACCAAACACTGATCAGACCCCATTAAACAGGTCTGCTTCTTTCTCTACACCAGAGTTCTCTCTTTTACAAACTCCCACTCCCACTCGTTTAGGGGTTGTATCTCCTCAACTCGGCCCTGTGCGAACACCCGAAAGCATAGATCTAACACCCGAGGGAGTTGTAAAGAACTTTTTACAACTAAGATATCTTCAAAACCAACATGTGAACAAGGAAATGGAAAAAGGAGTGAGGATCCGACTAGACTATGACGAGGAGGAACCCTCACTTTCACCCGGACCTCCTCCTCCTCCTTATATTCTCCCTTCAAGCTATGAAGCTACTTATTCCAACTTGGGATCTGGTTCAAGTTCTACCTTTACTCCTTTCAACCCCAGCCCTTGCCAGGTTAAAAGATCAAACTCAACTACCTTTCCTTTGTTCACCTCTCAACCTCTGGTCCCAAGTATGCCTATGGGGCACGAAGTCACTCTGGACCAGCTATTGCAATCACCATTCTCCAGTGTTCCACCCCCTGCACCAACCTCCCTGGAACAAGCCATGACCTCCGTTCCCATGGCTCAAAGTGCAGCCTTGAGCATGCCTATGTGGACTGGCTACATGGTGACTCCTGAAAGCCTTCATGGCTTCAACTTTATGCCTCAAATGATGGCACATTTCCCTTGGTAGAAACTTATCAGCCAAGCACTGGCCACACATCAAGGCAGCTCGAATGATAACACTAACACTCGAATCGAGAATGATATGAACAAACCCTACAAGCCTAGCAGCCTTTCATGCTTTTCTCCCTAAATAGCCGACTATGAATTCCCTACCAAGCTAAACATGCCCTCTCACATAAAAACCTATGACGGTACCGATGACCCCAAAGATCATTTACAGATCTTTTCAGGTGTTGCCGGGATGGAGAAATGGGGAAACCCCGAGTGTTGCCTCATGTTCATGCAAACACTCGTTGGTTCTGCCCGGATTTGGTTTAATGACCTTCTTGCTAGGAGTATCCGGTCCTTTGGTGACTTGGGCAAAGGTTCTTAGCCAATTTCTCCCATCAAAGATGATATGTCAAGGACGCAACCATCATCTTCCAGATCAAGCAAGGGGACGATGAAAGACTTCAAGATTTCATCGAACGATTCAAGAAGGAAGGTCTTACCTATGTCGGTGCTGATGAAAAGATGAAGGTTGCAGGGTTCATGAATGCCATAAACTCCAAATACCTTACCAGAGATTTCAATAAGAGTCTCCTAAGGACCCTTGAAGAAGCCCTTGAACGGCCGAACCTCACATTCAGGGAGATGAAGCTGTGGATATCAAGGAACAGTGAAAGGGAGCTATGAATTAGAGAAGTTCTAGTCCACAATGAAACAGATGAAGCTTTGGATCCAATGAGAAACATCACAAGGGATATGACTCTCGAAGGTCTGATGGAAAGAACCCTTCAAGCAGAGATAGAACTGTGAACTTCACTGCGCTTACCAAAACTCCACAAGAGATCATCACCACTGAATAAGTCAAGCATAGCTTCAGACCTCCTCGACCCCTGCCCAAGAGCAAAAGAAACGAAAACTCTAACCAGTATGGTGAGTTCCACGAAGAAAAAGGACACCACACTAACGACTGCTTCCAACTTAAGAAAAGGATTGAGGAAGCCGTCAGGTCAGAATAACTTGCTCACATGGTAAAAGGAGTAAAAGATAATATGGCCGAGGGAAAGAAAAAAGAAGTTAACATGGTGCTCCTTGAATAAGAAACTCGCAGCAAATGTCCCCGGTTGGAGGCTTGGGAGCGTCAATGCGTCTGTTTTCCCCCACCCGAGGGAGAAAAGAGCCATGACCCTCTAGTGGTAGAAGCCCTAACAGGTTCAGTCAAAACACAAAGAGCCTACATTGACACCGGGATTGCCACAGAAATCATGTTTGAAAAATACTTCAATTTGCTAGGCCCAAGCGAACGCTCCAAGCTTTAGCCGGCTGAGTCTTCCATCAAAGGTATAGCCGATATACCTATCAAGCCCTTAGGGCAGATAACACTTAATGTTAGTTTCTCAGAAGGAAAGATAGGGAGAACAAAACCTTTCACCTTTGTGGTTCTCAACCTGCCTTCCAACTATGACATAATCATTGGAAGGCCAGGACTGGCCACATTTGATATGGCCGTCTCCATCGGTCAAAAAAGTGTAAAATTCCCCACTGAAAACGGGGTAGCAACCCTTCAACCCTCGATAGAAGGACTCATGATAGAGGGTGACGAACGTAAAAAAAATGAACGAGGCTTAAGTATTAACCCTGAATATCCAGAACAAAGGATTAGGGTCAATACCAGGCTTCCTCTCAAAGCTTGAAAGGTTACTGCAAAACAACGTTGATGTTTTTGCTTGGTGTCCCGGGGACATGACTGGTATCCCACAGGACATCGCCGGACACGAGCTCAGGATTCCCCTTGATGTTAAGCCTGTAGTCCAGAAAAATAGTACCTCTAATACTCGATAACTCAATCCAACTATGTACTTTCACCAACAACGGGACTCAAGACTCGTGTATGTGTTTGTGTTTCCCCAATGATTCCCCCAAATCATTAAACTATGGACGTTATGTGAATGTAAACGAACTCCCGATGATTCCCCGAATCATCGAACCAACTCAACTGACATAGTCAAGTATATGTTAAATAAATGTTTTGCTAAGGTAGACTTATATGTTCGTAAAAGTATTAACCTGAGTTTTCCGGGTGTCACATCATCCCCCTGTTGAAAGAATTTTCGTCCCGAAAATTTCTCTAAGTCGAAAGGAAAGAACGAAAAGGGAGAAAAGATTTCTGGTTGTTACATCATCCCCCTATTGAAAGGAATTTCGCCCCAAAATTCACTCGGCGTCAACAGTAGTAAGTGCTGGTTTCGGTGCTTGCTTCGGAAATAAATGAGGATACTTAGACCTCATCTAATCGTCACGTTCCCATGTGAACTCCGGTCTACGATTTGAGTTCAAACGAACTTTAACAATGCAGCTTTTACTCCGACGAAGGCTACGAATCTTATAATCCAAGATATCAACTGGTTCCTCAACGATACGCAGACGATCATCAACCTTGATCTCTCCGAGAGGAACAATGAGTGTTTCGTCAGTCAGACACTTCTTAAGATTCGAGACACAGAAGACCATATGCACGTTAGAGAGCTCAGCTGGTAAGTCAAGTTTGTATGCCACCGGCCCAATCCGTTCCAGAATTGCAAACAGTCCGACAAAACGAGGATTCAGTTTACCACGCTTCCCATAACGTATAACGCCCTTCCATGGGGAGACTTTCAAAAGAACTTTGTCGCCAACCTGGAATTCCAACGGTTTGCGACGACGATCGGCATAGCTCTTTTGACGATCCTGAGCTGCTGCCATATGATTACGAATCTGTACAATCTTCTTGGAAGTTTCGTACACAAGTTTCGGACCAGAGAGTTGGCTCTCGCCCACTTCAGCCCAACAAAGAGGAGACCGACATTTCCGTCTGTAAAGAGCCTCGAACGAAGCTGCCTTGATGCTAGAATGGTAGCTGTTGTTGTAAGAGAATTCCACCAACGGTAGATGACTCTCCAACTCTTTCCAAAATCGATAACACACGCACGAAGCATGTCTTCTAGCGTTTGGATCGCCCGCTCACTTTGACCATCCGTTTGTGAATGATAAGTCGTACTCGTGTCCAACTGAGTACCCAATGCCTTTTGCAAGGCCTTCAAGAAGTGTGAAGTGAAATGAGAATCGCGATCAGAGATGATGGAAATAGGCACCCCGTGCCGAGAAACTACTTCCTTAAGATAGATGGGGCCACTCACCACAATTTTTCATTCCCACTCAATTTATCACGCTAAATCCGTGTGATACCTCTCTATATTGTGTATGTGACTATGTGCCTATGAGACAAAAAAAAATAGAATAATATAAGACCGTCCGGTGTGGTTGAGGTCTAGCATCGACGTCGGACCGCCACCTCTGCATCCACGTTACTGGCGACGTTGCCGGCCATGCCGCTGCCGCCCCAAGGGTGTGGTGGCTGACCTCACGCCGGACCGCCACCTCTGCATCCACCAATCACAAGGCTTGGCATACCCGGCGAAGGGTTGCCGGCCATGCCACTGCCGCCCCAAGGGGGGGGGTTTGCCGGCCCTCATGCTGGTTCCACACCCACCGGTCTAATGGTGTGTGATGATTTTAAAAAACCAGCCGTTGGTTTACAAAGTGGAGTGTTAGGGTCAGGTTATGAAGTGGGAAGTAGAATGACAATACTTTTGACTCATATGGTGCATGTGGATGGTAGAGCAATGCGTGAATTTCAAAAATGAAATCACAATTAAAAAAAAAAGAATGTTTCTTATTTTGTTTAATTTTTGGGTTTGAATCCTGGCAACAACATTTTTTTTAATTTTTAATTGGGTACGAATCGTGTCTTGGTCACAATTTTTTTTATATGATTGCGTGAAAATCGTTCTATCTAGTTGTTACCAAACTCTTGCCGCGTCGCGTGTAAAAAAAATAAAAGCAACATTCATCCGGTGTATGCCGCCGCATGTCGTGGCGTGGATAAAATACTGTACTAGTGTTCTATCTAGTGTTTTTAATCATTTTTTCTCGACTGGTTCGATTAGTAAAGAGGTTGGGGTTTCTTTTATCACTTTGGTTCCCAAAATTAAGGATCCTGCTGGGTTGGGTGATTACCGTCCTATTAATCTGATTGGGGTTATTAGTAAGGTGATATCTAAGGTGTTAGCGAATAGATTGAAGAAGGTTATGAATAGTATTATTAATGAGACCCAGTCGGCGTTTATATCGGGGAGATACATTTTGGATTGGCCTTTATTAATTAACGAGGTTTTATCGTGGGCCAAGCGGAGTGGAAAGGAGTTTTTCTTATTCAAGATTGATTTTGAGAAAGCATATGACAATGTCAACTGGGATTTTTTATTAATGGTCATGCGACAGATGGAATTTCCGGATATATGGTGTAATTGGATTTATGGTGTTGTTTCCTCAGCGCGGTCCTCGGTTCTGGTTAATGGCTCCCCGACGTTTGAGTTTGGGTGTGGTAAAGGTATTCGTCAAGGGGATCCCATTTCTCCTTTTTTGTTCATCATTATTATGGAGGCGTTTTCTGGTCTCATCAAAAAAGCTTCTTCTATTGGTGCATTTATGGGGGTTGGTCTTCCTAATGGAGGCCCAACGGTGTCTCATCTTCTTTATGCTGATGATGCTATGGTTATGGGGGAGTGGTCGGATGGGAATTTTAAGACTTTGAGGCGTATTTTGAGAATTTTTAATTTGTGCTCCGGGTTGAGAATTAATATTCATAAGTCTACTCTGTTTGGGGTAGGTAAGGGTTTAGAGGAGGTGGACAGGAAAGCGCATGCTTTGGGGTGTAAAGCAGGCTCGACCCCTTTCTCGTATTTGGGTGTGCAAGTTGGTGCTAATATGGGTCGCATTAATAGTTGGGAGCCAGTTATTAAGGTGTTTAATAATCGCCTTTCTAATTGGAAATCTAAAGTGATGTCTATGGTTGGGAGGGTCGTTTTTAATCAAATCAGTTTTGGAGAGTCTGCCTTGTTATTATTTTTCTATTTATAAAGCTCCGGTAGCAGTCATTAAAAAATTGGAAGCGTTGGTTAGGAAGTTTTTATGGGGAGGAAATTGATGGAATGGGTTTGGAATGTATGTTTAAGTGTTTAAATGTTGAATATTATGCATGTTTATGTGTTAGTATGTGTGGGATTGAGTAACTATGAGAAATTGATGTTTTGCAGGTTAAATACGAAGATTGAACGTGTTTTGATGAAAATACAAGAATTGGAACTGAATGTTATGATAAATGACATGATAGAGGGTTGGAAGACGAAAACGTGGCCGAAAACGGTGAAGGAAATGGAGTTATAATGAAGAAGTTATGCAAGAAATAATGCTTTTTGCGAAAGCCTCTGACGTAAGTTACGCCAGCAGCGTAGGTTACGCCAGCCTCTGGGAGAATTTTGTAAGGCCTGTTCTGACGTAACTTACGCCAGCAGCGTAGGTTACGCCAGACTCTGACGGGAAAAACACTAAAAAGGCAAAAATTAGGGTTTTGAAGCATCTCTTCCATTCTAAACAAGAGAAGGCGACTAGAGGCCATCAAGGGGGCGATTTTGAGGCTCTTTCCACCATTCCAAACCATTCAATCCATTCATAATCATCAACCATGCAATTCCACATCAAGATCGAAGATCAAATCAAGAACATGAGTGGCTAATCTTTTCGTGGTTTCCTCCGGGTGGAGAATTCTTGTAAGTGGATGATTGTGTTTAGTTTTTCTTTGTATTTGAGATTAGCAATCTAAGCATTCGATGCTTTTTGCTTGGTGATTTATTAGTTTGATTGTAAGCAATTGATTTTTATCTAAAACCTAGTTTTGATTCTTTCAATTCCCGAGAGTTCTAGTAATTGGGATATATTAGATAGAGATTGGGTTTGGTAATCTTCAATTGATAACCGTGTGATAACCTTTCGTTGCTTTGCAATCAAAGTACCTAGTCTTCGTTTATCACAATCAACTAATTAATTGTCTTAATCATGTCTATGTGATTTTCTCAATAAAAACTAATTACTTGAAGCCACTTTGAATCCAAAACCTGGAGGAATCACCTTTCCTCCAATTGTTTACATTTTAATTTTAATTTTGTTTTCACAATCACTCTCAAACAACTGAATTTACTTTTCTAGCAACTAGTTAATTAGTACTCAAACAATTAAACCAAACACTTTCCACAGTACTCCTCGTGGTTCGACACCTGACTTACCCTATCTAATAAGGTAATAAGGAACTGATTTTAATCTTATTTTTGACTGACCCTTCGACATCGGTCAAATTTTGGCGCCGTTGCCGGGGAGTTCGTGCGCTTAGTGTTTAGTTTAGTTTAGTTTAGTTTGTTTATTTATTTTCTAAAAAAAAAAAAATTGTCTCTTAGTTATCTGTTTCCGTATTTTATTTCTCTTCTTCGTTCAGTACTACTCTATTTGTTTTCTTGTTTTTGTGTGTGCAGGTGACTTTTGTGTTGCATGCATACCAGGTTTTCCAAGAAATTGTCTCCATTGTTATTCGATCCAGAGATTGAGAAGACAGCACGTCAAAACCGTGTTTTTTTTCGTTCAGCAGTAAAGAATCAATCAAGTTCTTCAACATTCGCTCAGAGAATTGAAGAAGCAGCTATTGAGATGGCTGATCAGGATAACCAAAATGACCCAATACCCAACCAACCGAATGATCCTATTCCACCCGCTCTACCAAATCAACCCATTCCAAACCCACCACCACCACTACAACAATTCCCACCTGGTGGGTATTTCCAACATGCTAACCCACGTCCACCACAGAACCAACAAAACCCAAGAAACCAACCTCCCCCACATGTAGCAGTTATCCCACCCAACCAACAACAGAACCAACAGAGATATGATGAGGGAAGTGTGCATACTTGGGACTCTGAATGGGATCAAGAGGACGAACCGGAACCGTATGATGGGAGATATGGTAATTATGGGTATGATATGGAGCATGAGCAGCAGCCACCACAGCGAGTTAATCAGGGGAACCGTGTTCAGGGACACAGAAATAATCAAGCTCCACAAGGGGTTCCTCAATTTAATGCTGGGCATATGGGGATAGGAGATGAGTTACATTTAGTAGATGGTGTCCCACAGATACGTCAGAGGGCACTGGTTCAGGGGGTTGATAGTCATTTTAGGCCGGTCATTGTACCCAATTCTTCAGCTGTAGTGACACCGGTGAGTAGGAACGGGAGAGCATTTGAAGTGAGACCCCAATATTTGGGTCATCTACCTGAGTTCTATGGAAAAAGATCTGAAGAGCCTTACTTACATATATCAGCATTTGAGTCTGTGTGCAATATGATTGGAGGATCAGGATTCACTAAAGATCAGGTAATGTTGATGATGTTCCAGTTCACCTTGAAGGACAAGGCAAGGCAATGGTTTGCTACACTACCCCCAGGTAGTATATACACTTGGCAGGATATGCAACAAATTTTCTTGGAAGAGTATTACACCATGAGCAGAACATCTGAGGCTCGGGATGCAATAAGAGGATTTCAGCAGAATTCGGGGGAAGCATTCCATGAGGCTTTTACTAGATTCAAAGAGTTATTGAGAAAATGTCCTCATCATGGGATTCAGACATGGGAACTAATAAAAGCTTTTTATGATGGACTGACACCAGAGGATGTTAGAGGGTTGACTGCCATTAGCAATGGCACATTCTTTACTAACACTGAAGCTGTGGATTGGGGACACTTGGAAAGGATGAGTGCCACTTCAAAGAGACAGGCACAATCATGTAGGAAGTTGAGACCATCATCTGTCAAGGCAGCAGACTATGAGGCTGAAGAAAGAATTGAAAAATTAAAGCAGCAAAATTTACTCTTGGCAAAACAGGTAGCTCAGCTTAATTTGGGGAAGAGTAGTGAGGCAAATGCGGCTAATGCTTTTTCGGTATGTACTGATTGTGGAGAGTTGGGACATCTAGCCCAAGACTGCCAGGGGCCTTTGGAGAATACAGAAGAGGTGAATCAAGTTTATGGAGAACGGAAGCAATATGACATGAATTCCAACACCTATCATCCTGGGCTCAGAAACCACCCAAACTTCAGGTATGGTAATCCTAATAATCAATTAAATCCTAACTTTTCTGGTTCTAATGTGCAGGGAGGAAATCAACAACAGTCTCAGAACAGGCAGTATGGATATAATCAAGGGGGTTACTCAAAGAATACCTATAATCAGAGTGGTCAGCAGCAGAGAGGAAATCAACAAGGCACATCAGGAGGAGGTAATGATCAACTGAGTGCTATTTTGGATGCCATTAAAGTTGTACAAGAAGAGGTCAAGGGAATGCGCAAAGAAAATGAAGTGAGAGATAAGACTGTGGAAGCATTGTCCAAGCAGGTAGGGCAATTGGCAGCAGATATGTCTAAGAGAGATCCAGGGAAGCTACCTAGTGACACCACCATTAATCCTCAACATCAGCAATCAAGCTCAAGGAATACGAGGAATGTGCAAATCAACCAGGTAAGTATTCTGCGCAATGGTAAGGTTTATGACAATAAAGTGGGAACCCCACCACAGTTTGTTGAGGGTGTGGTGGAGGATTTGGGTAGTGGTGATAGTGAAGATGAACAGGAAATTGTTGAATTGAACGAAACACCTAAAATTGCTTTAGAAAAAGAAAAAACTAAAAATAAAAGTGTTTTGATCAATAATTCCAACCAGGTTGTAGAAAAGGGTGTGGAGGGTAATACCATCCCTTTTCCTGCAGCTCTCATTGATCCTGGTAAGAAAAAGACAGTCAATAAAAGAGGCCCACAATCGGATGAAATGTGGGAGGTTTTCAAACAAGTTAAAATCAATCTACCTCTTTTAGATGCAATTAAACAAATTCCTGCATATGCAAAGTACCTGAAAGATATGTGCACTCAGAAAAGAAATCATAAAATTCCAAAGAAACTTGACATGCCAGCAGATGTGAGTGCAATAATTTCAGGTACTCTGCCTGAAAAGTTACAAGATCCAGGGGCACCAATTATTTCAATTCAAGTTGGTGATTTTCAAATGACACGAGCCCTTCTGGATCTTGGAGCGAGTGTGAGTATACTACCAGGGAGCTTGTATGACCAGTATGAGTTCGGTCCACTTAAAAAAGCTGATACTACTGTGGTATTGGCTGATTTGACTCCTAAGCTACCCCGGGGAGTATTGTCAGATGTGATTGTGAAAGTTAATGAGTTTTATTATCCAGTCGATTTTTTGGTCCTTGATTATGTTTCTGTTGATAAAACCAAGCAACCGACTGTGATTCTTGGCAGACCATTTTTAGCTACTTCTGACTCTCAGATTAATTGCAGGACAGGTACTGTGGATATGACTTTTGGTAACCGCAAGATGCGGTTAAGTGTTTTTGGTAATGTTTCTAACCCCAATGTTAGTGATGAATGCTTTATGGCTGACATCATTGACGGGCGCGTTCCTCCTTACATTCCTAATGATGAGGGGGACGAGTCCATGGTAGAATGTGCTTTGTTTGGCAGGTTATATTCTGAAACAGTCAAGGAACTCGAGGAAGAGGATGCAAAGGTGGAGGCGATGGTAGTGAGAGAAGGCAGACCGCCCTGGTCTTATCATGTGGAGAGTTTGCCAGATCACATTGACACGAAACTGAAACCGTCATTAGAGACACCACCACAATTAGAACTTAAAGAACTACCTAAACATCTAAAATATGCTTTTGTTGGTGCTAATGATACTCTTCCTGTTATTATTTCTGCAGGTTTGACTGAGGAACAGGAGAAAGCTTTGATGGAAGTTTTGATTGCATACAAGGATGCAATTGGGTGGACGATTGCAGACATTAAAGGAATAAGTCCCTCAATAGTGATGCATAAAATCATAACAGGGGAGGGGGCAAAACCGGCAAGAGATGCACAGAGAAGGCTTAATCCGAACATGAGAGAAGTGGTAAAGAAGGAGGTGCTCAAGTGGTTAGATGCTGGGATCATTTATCCCATTTCAGATAGTGCATGGGTAAGCCCGACACAAACGGTTCCCAAGAAAGCAGGCATTCAGGTAATTAAAAGTGAAAATGGTGAGCAAATTGCTACCCGGCCGGTAACCGGGTGGCGTGTTTGTATAGATTACAGGAAACTTAATGCTGCCACGTCAAAGGATCATTTTCCTTTGCCTTTCATTGACCAAATTCTCGAAAAACTATCAGGTCAGAAGTTTTACTGCTTTCTAGATGGGTACTCAGGTTACAATCAGATTGCCATTCATCCTGATGACCAGGAAAAGACCACATTCACATGCCCTTACGGTACCTTCGCATTTAGGCGAATGCCATTTGGGCTGTGCAATGCCCCGGCCACCTTTCAAAGGTGTATGATGAGTATCTTTTCAGATATGGTCGGGAATTCTCTTGAAATTTTCATGGACGACTTTTCAGTGTTTGGGTCGTCATTTGAGTCATGTTTAAATGAACTAACTAAGGTTTTGAAACGTTGTGTGGAAACTAATCTGGTTTTAAGTTGGGAGAAGAGCCATTTTATGGTTCAGGAGGGCATTGTCTTGGGACACGTAGTATCGGCTAGGGGAATTGAGGTTGACAAGGCTAAAATTAAAGTAATTTCAACATTACCTCCCCCTACTAATGTCAAGGGCGTCCGTTCCTTTCTAGGACACGCCGGATTTTACCGTAGGTTTATTAAGGGATTTAGTGTCATAACAAAACCCTTATGTAATTTGCTTTTGAAAGACGTTCCTTTTGAGTTTAATGCAGAATGTTTAAAATCTTTTAACGTGTTAAAGGAATAATTGGTACAGGCACCGATTTTGCAATCACCTGATTGGACACGCCCTTTTGAAATTATGTGTGATGCAAGTGACTATGCAATCGGTGCTGTCTTGGGTCAAAGAGTAGATAAGAAACTGATAGTTATCTACTATGCAAGCAAAACCCTCTCTGACGCACAGTTGAACTACACAACTACAGAGAAGGAGTTGCTGGCTGTTGTTTATGCTTTAGACAAATTCAGGTCTTATATTTGGGGTAGTAAAGTAATTGTGTACTCTGATCACACTGCAGTTAGGTATTTAATGGAGAAGAAGGATGCTAAACCGAGGCTGATTCGGTGGATCCTATTACTGCAAGAGTTTGATTTGGAAATCAGAGACAAGAAAGGGTGTGAGAATGTGGTGGCAGATCATCTGTCGAGGATTCCAATAGAGGAAAGGGATACTGCACCTGAAATTAATGAACAATTCCCAGATGAATATTTGATGTCTGTCACCATGGGACCCTGGTACGCAAATTTTGCTAACTATTTGGCTTCAGGTACGATGCCCGAGACTTGGAACAAAAGGAGGAGACAACAGTTCATCTCCCAAGCTAAGCAATATATATGGGATGAATCGGACTTGTACAAAATTGGTGCTGATCAGGTTATTAGAAGATGCATTCCAGAGGCAGAGGCGTTGGAGGTGTTGAAGCATGCCCACTCATCAGCATGTGGAGGCCATTTTAGTGGCCAGAAAACGGGTCACCGAGTCTTAACTTGTGGTTTTTATTGGCCAACTTTGTTTAAAGACGCCTTTGAATATGCTAAAAACTGTGTGAACTGTCAGAAAATGGGTGGGATTTCAAAAAGGAATGAGATGCCCATGCAACCAATCCTCATTGTCGATATCTTTGATGTATGGGGTATTGATTTTATGGGCCCGTTTCCAAATTCCTATGGGAATTTGTACATTTTGGTGGCAGTTGACTATGTTTCTAAATGGGTAGAAGCAGTCGCCACCAAACACAATGATCATGCTGCCGTGTGTAAGTTTGTCTTAACAAACATTTTCTCTAGATTTGGAATCCCCCGTGTTATCATAAGTGATGGGGGATCCCACTTTAAAAACTTTCATTTTGCCAAACTTCTCAAGCGGTACGGCGTGGATCATAGGGTAGCAACACCATATCACCCACAGACAAGTGGGCAAGTTGAAGTGTCCAATAGGCAAATTAAAGAGATTTTGCAGAAAACTGTGCGACCTGACCGCAAGGATTGGTCAACCAAGTTGGATGACGCCTTGTGGGCATATCGCACTGCATTTAAAACACCTATTGGCACTACACCTTATAGATTGGTGTACGGTAAGGGTTGTCATTTACCAATGGAATTAGCACACCGTGCACTATGGGCGGTTAAACAGGTTAACATGGATTACACTGACGCAGGTGCCCATAGGAAACTGAAATTGTGTGAGCTTGAGGAACTACGTGATGAGGCGTACGATTGTGCATCCGCGTACAAGGACAAGATGAAGGCAGTGCATGATGCAAAGTTGCGGAAGAAGGTCTTTGAAGTTGGACAAAAGGTATGGTTATTTAATTCGCGTCTTAAATTGTTTCCAGGAAAATTGAAAAGTAAATGGCTGGGACCGTTTGTCATTACACGAGTCGGACATTTCGGTGATGTGGAGATTGAGGATTTACAAGATCAGAAAAGACAAGTTGTGAATGGACATCGGTTAAAACCATATCTGGATTGTAACGATATAAACAGGTTGGGTTGCATGGGAGACGGTTACAAGGCCTAAGAAAAGTGGTGGCTTAGGTATTAATAAGTTAGAGGTGGTGAATAATGCGTTGGTTTTAAAGTGGTTATGGCGTTATCGTACAGAACGAGAGGCTTTATGGAGGAATGTTATTGATGCTATTCATGGGTCTCGTAGAAGATGGGAAACGTTTCCTTGCAATAAGAAGTGTAGTGGTGCTTGGTCTAAAATTGTTCGGTGTGGTCATTCTGTGAAAATGGGCGGCATTCCTTTTGTCAATATGATAAAAGGTAGTGTCGGAAATGGAACTATGATTCGGTTTTGGGTTGATCCGTGGATTGATAGTATGCCTTTAAGGTATCGCTTTCCCTCTTTATTTCGTTTGGAGCAAAATCGTTGGTGTACGGTAGCGGATAGGTTCGTTGCAGTGAATGATAGGGATGTGATTTCCTGGAGGTGGAAGAGATATCCGGATGGTGAGGAGGAATCGACGGAGCTGATTGAGTGTTGCCGGTTGGTTAATGTGGTGCGGTTGTCTCAAGCGGAAGATGGTTGGGTTTGGGGGGGTAGTGACTTAAAGGAGTATTTGGTTAGCGAGGTTAAGAAGTCTTTAGATAGTTTTGATCCGGTTGAAGGGAGTTCTCAGTTCGAGTGGTGTAAGTGGCTCCCGAGTAAGTGTAATATTCTTATGTGGCGTGTTCTTTTGGATAGAATTCCGACTAGGTATGCTATTCAGAGGAGGAATATACGGATCGAAGATTATGGTTGCATTTTTTGCGAGGCCCCGTTGGAGACTACTCTTCAGATTCTCACAGGTTGTCCGTTTGCGAATGCAGTGTGGCAAGGTATTGCGTCTTGGTGCAAGGTTCCTCCTTTATTGTTGTTCTCGGTAGAGGATATTTTGCATAACCAAAGCATTGGAGTTGGTAGCGAGTTGAAGAGAAAGATTGTGTATGGGATCTTTATTGTGACATGTTGGAGGATTTGGAAGGCAAGAAATGATAAGGTGTTTTCTAATGCTGTTTGTAGTGTGCGACAGGTTATTTCAGATGTAAAATCTTTGAGTTTTTTATGGTATAGAAGTAGGGGTAAGAATGTTAGTATCGATTGGTTAGGATGGAACTCTTTTAACATGGAGGTGATGTAATTTTGTTGGCCGCGGTTTTCTCCTCCTTGGAGATTTCCGGTTCGGCGTTGTGTTTTTTAATGAAGTAACTTTCAAAAAAAAAAGTTAAAAAAAAGTATATAAAAATAAATTAGGCACTTCAGTCTTAACGATGCTTATAAATGAACTCTATTAAATGCTCATAAATTGGAGTTGACTATACGGACTTTTATGACATATTATATTATTATGGCTAGATTTTTGTTTTTTTTTTTTAGTGTAAACAGCCAAACACACAACCCTCGTCTCTCTATTACAACCGGGTGTTTATCTCTTAACTTAATGACTCGTATTATAACTGGATACCACTACCTTTTAGTGGGGAAACAAAGAGAGAAAAAAAAAAACACATGGAATAACCTTTATGTTATTCAGATAAAAACATAAACATAAACAAACATATCATGAAATACAATGATCGGTTGTTAAATTTACCCATATGGTATGGCTAGAAGCCTACAATTAATCGGATTGCCCAATAGATGCTTGATCTATACAAGAGAATATTAGCTATTAGCTAACCCACACATTGTTGGAAATCATCGAGTGAGTGAGTATGAAACCCAAAATATTTATAAATTCCAATTTTCTAACAGAGCCGTAGCATAAATGTTAATACCCAAAAACGATTCTACAACTTAAATCTTTACATATTATGCTTAAAACAAAACAAGATAAGTTAGATATTCGATGATTGCTATCAAGACATGGGTATATTATTGCTGTCTAAAAAGAGTGTCAACTATCTAAGTCTTTGCTGCCCAAAGTTGGCCATTAATGACTTGGTTTTTATCTCAACCATAGAATTCCATGTCAGGATCCCCACTAAGTCTAATAATTGGCTTGCTACTGTGTCTGTGCTGCCTTATTATAGATATATCCGCCATTGTAGTCACTCACTCATAACCACAAAACTCCAAAACAAAAGACTTGATCGAAGATGATGGAGCCAGTGAATGAGAACAAGAAAGATGAAGAATCCATGGAGATGTCAAAGCAAAAGAAGCTTGGTGGGGTCAAGACCTTACCCTTTATACTTGGTATGTATGCTTAAACCTATGAAATTGACCAAAATACTCAAGTTGACCAAGAGATTTTCTAAAAAAAGTCGTTAAAAATTAAGGCTTAGCCGACGGCTAGGGACTTTTTTAGTGTTTAACTGGCCTAACAAGGGAGTTTTAACCTTTTTAGTGTTTAACCGACTAATAACTAGTAAGAGAAGCCGGTGGCCCGGGGCTTTTTTTTAGTGTTAAGCCAACGGCTGACTTGATTATTTTTGAAAACTTTTTGGTGATAAAGTTGGTCAACTTGACTTCTTTGGTAATTTTGCGGTTATTATTGGTCTTGGATTTGTTGTGGATGAAGGTCATGTTTTTAATAATTTGGCAGGATGGATAATTTTGTTTTACCAACTCATGATTGATCATAAAAATGAATAAGAAGTCCACAAAATACTAATAATATACCATGTAACGTCTCTATCTTTATATTTGGCTAAATCCAATAAGCTCTGTCTTCAGTTTCATTTTCTGAAATGGTTTCAAATTTTCTAATTAACATTGTGGTAAATTCGCAGCGAATGAGATATGTGACAGATTCGCCGCGACTGGATTCCACGCCAATCTGATAACATACTTAACGGTACAACTTAACCTGCCACTAGTAAAGGCATCTAATACCCTGACCAACTTCACCGGTGTTTCTAGTTTTACGCCAATTGTTGGTGCACTAGTTGCTGACGCTTTTGCTGGTCGCTACTGGACCATCGTTGTCGCCTTGCTCATTTACGAACTGGTTGGTTCAATTCTTTCCTTATTAAACACCAACTTATAAACATTAAGATGTCTTTGTAAGTTTATGTATAATATATTCCTCTGTCTGGTTTAACTTAGGGTATGATCCTCATTACCATATCAGCATTTTTGCCACAATTCCATCCACCAAAATGTCCCACTCAAGTCAACTGCAAAGAAGCATCACAATCTCAATTATTAGTGCTTTATATCTCTCTTTTTTTGACATCAATCGGATTAGGAGGCACACGGCCTTGTGTTGTGGCGTTTGCTGCAGATCAACTTGATATTTCGAATTCGAAAAAACAAGCAAAAGGCTGGAATTTCTTCAACTGGTACTACTTTTTATTGTCGCTAGCAAGTTTATCTGCGCTAACACTAGTCGTATACATCCAAGATCGGGTGAGTTGGGGTTGGGGTCTTGGGATTCCTACAATTGCAATGGTGGTTGCGTTTGTAGTGTTTTTAGTTGGATCTCCGCTTTATCTGAAAGAAAAACCTGAAGGAAGTCCGTTTGTTAGAGTTGCTCAAGTGATTGTTGCTTCCATCAAGAAGCGGCGTGTTGAGGTACCAGTAGATGATAAACTTCTTTATGAGAACAAACATCTTGATGCAGGCATTTCTAAGGATGGACGGCTTGTTCATACAAATCAATTAAGGTAATTAATAAACATATGTCAAATACTCCATTATGGTAGATTAGTTTTGTTATTAAACCGAATGTATGTGTTTTCGAAGGTGGTTTGATAGGGCTGCCATTATAACCCAAGATGATACAGCCCATCTCCTTACAAACTCGCCAAAACTATGGAGAATTGCTACTGTGCATAGAGTTGAAGAGCTAAAATCCATGATTAGACTGTTACCATTTGTGTCAACAGGAATACTATTTGTGATGGCATATTCACACCAAAGTAGCTTCACCATCATGCAAGCTCGAACCATGGACCGTCACATAACCAAAACTAGCTCGTTTGAAATACCTCCGGCTAGCATGGCAGTCTTTGATGTCCTATCCGCCGTTGTTACCCTTGCATTATACGACCGATTATTTGTCCCTTTTGCATCTCGCTTCACAAAGAACCCTGCAGGCATCACGTGTTTACAACGGATGGGTGTTGGGTTCGCTGTAAACATCTGTGCAACACTGGTGGGGTCGTTTGTGGAGATCAAAAGAAAACAAGTGGCAAGAGATCATAAACTGATCGACCAGCCAACCCACATAATACCCATAAGCGTATATTGGTTGGTTCCTCAGTATTCGCTTCATGGTATAGCTCAAGCATTCTATCAAGTGGGGAAATTGGAGTTTCTATATGACCAGTCACCAGAAAGTATGAAAAGCACAGCAATGGCTTTATATTGGATTGCAATTGCACTAGGACAGTATGCAGGGACATTAATGGTGACATTAGTCCATAAGTATAGTGCACAAAAAAATGGGAAAAATTGGCTGCCAGATAGGAACATAAATAGAGGTAGATTGGAATACTACTACATGCTTGTAACTGGGATACAAGCGGTAAACCTTGTGTATTTCTATGTATGTGTATGGTTCTATACTTATAAGCCCTTAGAAGAGGTCACTAAAAGCAGTGAAGAAGGGGGTCTAGAGTTGGTTGTAGATAACAATATGGTAGTTGATGTAACGAATGGTCATGAAGGAAAAGAAGCCAAGGATACATAGTAAGCGTACTACGTTTATTATAGAGAATCATCAATGAACGCGTGTATTTAGTCTGGTATCTAGATGTCAAGTATTTCCAGCTGTTAAAAGTAAAATCAAGTACTCTGATGTCTAATGGTTTAAACTCTTTCATCATTTACCTTCAATTTCCATGCCCAAACTTGTTAGATTACCGTGTGTTCCTGCTCCTTGTCCATCATTATCTGTGTCGTCATCATCAACATCACGCCTTTCAATCTTAATTCGCTTACAAACTTCCTCTGTATCTGTTTCTGAACTCTGGAAAACATCGTCTGCTTCTTTGAGTTTTGGGTCACCGCTTTTGGGTTCAAACATTGTGGAAACACACACATCAACCTTTTCCCATGCTGTGGATGTTCCCCTGCCTATTTTAGTTACATTTCCTTTGTCTAGTGTCGCTTTTTGGTTTCCGTTTCTAGCTTGCATTGGTCTCTTTCCATTACTCTTTTCCTGCATCTTATCTTGTGTACTTTTTGGTTTTGGGGCGGCATTTTGGTTTTGCGTCGGCACATCAATCCATGGATGATGTTTACTCCAAAGTCTAGCAGTATATGCCATGGGCTTTCCCCTGCCTCTTTTAGTTACAAATCTTTTGGCTCTCTCCGGGCCACTGATCATCTCATACACTGTCGGTTTCCGCTTTCCCTTTTTATCTTGCATTGGTCTCTTTCCCATAGCCTTTTCCTGCTTCTTGTCTTGTGTATTTATCTCTAAAGTGCTACTAGAAGTTGTACTGCTACTTGAACTGTTTTCCTCCTTCTCATCATCATCATCATCATCATTATCATCATCTTTCTTTTCACCTTCAGTATTTTCCTCCTCATCTTTCTTTTCACCTTCAGTATTTGATCTCGCCTCCGGCTGTTCTCTTGGTCTAAACGGACTAGTTTTCGATACCCGAGCCATTCTCTTTATCCACAAAATCTCCAAACTCTTTATAACCCTTTGTATTTAAGATGGTGTGGTTTCAATATATATCTGAACAACAAAGTTCCAAAACAAGTACATCATTCATAACAGATTTCGATAGCCACTCGTGTTACCATTAAATGCGCAATTTGGTCATGTGCAGTTAAAGTATATAATGTACCAAAGGAAATCAAATAGAGCAGTTAAAATCAGTGACGAAAAACGCGTATAACAAAGCATATGTAACAGCGTTAAATATTCAATAACATCTTATAAGCAAATAAGATATTCCAATTTAAACATATACAAAGAAACTACCACATTTATGATACAAATTAAGATCCCTAAAAAAGCTTTAATTCGCACAAATGCACGAAAGCAAGAACAACAGATATTATTGTTTATCATCATATGAATCAGATGATCCACTATCAGAATCAAACACGTACAAACCGTAATCAAAACGTACACAATGCAAGTTAGAGTACAAATTTAGAGTTAATATAGCAATGACTTATGAATGAAACGTACAGAAACAGACTTCATAACGTAAATGCAGCTATGAGTATACATATGGTTGAAAACTTAATGAAGCATTAGATACCAGGAGTTGACGATATCTCTCTCCACATTATCAATGAACAATAATCATATATACATATCTTATATAAACTTTTATAACGTGATTTGTCACAATAAGTATAGAATGCGAATCAAAGCAATCTAATTAACAGTAAGCAAGATAATGAAACTTTAAACCCTAAATTACGCAACGGAATGATGAGAAGAACAATACAGAGTGTGTGTGTGTGAGTGAGAGAGAGTACCTATGGATATGTAACGATGGAATATTGAAGCAGCAGCAGGTTATGATAATATGAAGATAAAGCTCTGCAGACTATCAATGGAGGTTTCTTCATAGAAATGGAAGAGAATTTGTTATGTATTGGTGAGGTTTGTTATATTTACAACAGAAACCGTGTATATATATGTATATGCACGACTGAAGTTAGTGCGTCGACGATTATATATGTCAGGCTTGGAAACGGGTAGTGGTGGTGGTAACATGCAAACGCGAGAATTTTCAAATTGTACACGTGGATTTTTTTAAATTTTATTTAATTCCTTTGGTTTATTTGCTAAGGGGAAGCTTAGGGCCCCTAGTCCCCACCATTTTTTTTTTGACACAGTAGTGTAAATTTCTTCGTTTCTAATTTTATATTACCTAAATTTATGTCTCATGACTTTCGGCCTCCACCATCTTAAAATTCAAGCTTTGCCACTGTTAATGGTTAAATATTTAGTTGTTCATAGGCATTATTTGTTTTCCTTTGTAAAAGAAGGTGATACAAAAGCAATCAATTAAAGATAGACAAGTAAGCTATCACACAGGAGAGGTGGCGACTTGAAAAGGCTGACGTAGAGAGAGAGAAACAATTGGGTCAAAACGAAAGCCTACCAAAGACGACAATGTCAGGGATGGCCCGAGTAGTTACGTTTCGGCTAATTTGGTGCCTGTTTAGACACATAAAAAAATAACCACTTAACCAGAAAAAATAGTGCCCATTGTAATATAGTCGATAGCTTGGTCAACAAAGAACAATGACATACTCAACTTGTTATGGTTAGAATCACATAAAGGCCTATTCAGTACCGCCAGATACAAGCTCTATTTATGTCGCTTTAAAGACTGGCAGGCCCATTCAGTGCCGACCTATTGCTTCCACCTTATGGGCCGACACTCATGCACAAACGAACTCTTATTGGGTTGATATATATTTGTTGAATTAACTTTGTTTTCTTTAAAAAAAACACACAAACGGCTCTCATGAAAGGTTACAAGCCCTATGGTCATTTCATTGACACACTTGTGCCATAGGCGCTGACGACACAGTGGTGGTCGGTGCTCATCAACTTAGACTAGTTTTAAGTTGGCATGCTTTATAATAGTGAGTTAGTGACTTATTTTGACTCGTTGTAAGATGTTAGATGATTTTAGTAAAGCAATATTTATATAACTTAGTAGCGATAAATATACCGATAGCAAATGCTTCCGACACAAATCAACCTGTCTCTTAAGAGGATGAATCATAATTTCCAAGTGTGACATTTTGTCTGGATAAATCATTGTAGCCTACCCGAAATCGGGTATTGAAAACCCGAACCCGACCTGAACCTGGTATATAGGGTATGGCTTTTCACGAAAATACCCTACCCGAATCCGACCCGGTTATTTCGTAATACCCGGTTATACCCTACCCGGTCATACCCAAACCAGCGTACGTAACTGAACCCGGGTATTCAAAAAACCCGGTTTTGTGCACCTCTAATTTGTAGGGGTTTACAATTGTACTTGGACCAAAAGACAGCCCACGAATCTGGCCCACTTGAAACATCTAACACACATATATTTCTAAAAGATTCTTATGCTAATGGGCCTCCTCCATCTATTTCATTTACGTCCATTTAATTTTGAATAATCATTAAATACTTTCACTAGAATGACCATTTATCTATATCTATATCTATATATCTGTATATCTATATATAAAGCATGAGGGAGAGATGATCACCAAAGTTAAGTAATTACAAGTTTGATTGCTTAAAGTACAAATATTTGATGCATTTGATGAAGGGTAAATTAGTCTTTTAGTCATAAATAAAGAAATTAGAGAGTTAAATTGTTGAATATGAAGAGAGTTAAAGTCAGATTTGAAAAGGGCACGCACCTCTCTGTTTTCTTTTAAGACTGAACATTCATGATCGTCGTCAGTTACCATCTACCGTCATTCATTAGTTCATTACTAATGGGAATGAATGCCACATTCAATTACCCTACCATGCAATTCAATTGTTGGCCTCTTCATGTACCTTTCTTCATTCCTTAAAGCCACAAATGTTTTCTTTGGCAAGCCATTTGTTACTATATAAAGCATGAGGGAGGGATGACCACCAAAGTTAAGTAATTACAAGTTTGATTGCTTAAAGTACAAATATTTGATGCATTTGATGAAGGGTAAATTAGTCTTTTAGTCATAAATAAAGAAATTAGAGAGTTAAATTGTTGAATATGAAGAGAGTTAAAGTCAGATTTGAAAAGGGCACGCACCTCTCTGTTTTCTTTTAAGACTGAACATTCATGATCGTCGTCAGTTACCATCTACCGTCATTCATTAGTTCATTACTAATGGGAATGAATGCCATATTCAATTACCCTACCATGCAATTCAATTGTTGGCCTCTTCATGTACCTTTCTCCATTCCTTAAAGCCACAAATGTTTGCTTTGGCAAGCCATTTGTTACTATAAATCAGGTACCCCCTTTTGACCCGTGTTCATCCCAATGTTTCAATATCTTGTTTTACTATTGAAATATAAGGGTGTCGAGACATCTTGTGTAATGGATTGGAATTTCTTTTGGTGCTTAATTCATGAGCATGGCTGCCAATTATAGCATCGGTTCTATCATCGCATCAGGCCATCAGCCAAAACTATGGGTTGCCCTTGTATTAGTGGCATGGCTCAAGTGTTAGTAAGGGGAGACTAAGGTTTTGATAATTATTCAACTTTGGCTAATGTTATTTGTGTTTCTTTTTTGGTTTGTAACCTTTTATCTTTGAGTTACCTACAGTAATTAATTTGGTAATGTTTTTTTTGCAAGCAGGCTATTTTGTAATATTTGTTGCTAATCTTTTTGGCCCTCAAACATATAGGTTATTTTGTTGATGATTCTTTTTTATCAGGTACAGGAGTTTGATGCAAGTGGAGATCTACAAAATAACGTTTTCAGTCACTCATGTCGTTGACTGAAGAAGGAGTTGAGAAAGGGAAGGTAAGATAAATAAGAATTTGCACTATTTGGAAGCAGTTAGTTGTTGATGCCAAGAACTAAGATTCCAATGTTGAGGTATGATTTTTCTATGAGATACTAAGATTAATATACAAAGACCATTTTGATGTATGGAGGGAAAGAATGACTAAAACGGGGGACTAAATGGCGATCCATCTATTATCACCCATGGAAATTATCAGAAGGTTGGATCTTTATGTTTTTTTTATATCAAATTTAAGATGTGTCACACAAGTGTAATTTTGATAATACAGGTACACACAAATAGACATTTAGGATTTCTTCATGTTAGCACTAATTCCTTGCTTGTTGGAGATCATTGTATTGGGTAACATGAGTTTTAAGTGTACTTGTAGTTGTACCTTATACCGTTTCTTCAAACCTGGAGATTATCTTCATGAAATGGTAGTCATTTTACATAGTTTTGAGTTTTAATGGCCAATTAAAATGTCTTTTTGTATATATGGATGTTTACAAATAAAACTTAAAATGTATTCCATAATTTGATTTGTAGCAACCAAATGTTTGAGTTGTACGAGGCCGATAGTTATAGTTTTAAGATTTGAATCGTTCATGCCCTGTATCGCTGGCTCCGCCGTAACGCGCGGGTTCCCCACTAGTCACTTATGGAGCATTCTTCACAAAACTTTAGAACAAAGAATCTAGGTCAACTTTTAAAACTGCTACGTCTCACTCAAATATATCATTTGCAAATATTGTCTTCTTCCAATAACCTCCTAGCTGTTATTAGTTAAAAGTTAGCTACGATGTGACCATCTTTCACTTTTTTATTTAAGTTTTTATGCTAAAAATGTGGCTCTATTAAAGTCATTTGTACAAAATACATTGTCAATTCGTCATTTTACTCATGATTATAGTGGAATATGTTTTATACAATGATTTCAATAGACACGCTTTTGTCGCCTAAATAAAATGAAAAGATGAGAGAGGATCACCTAGTCGAACTATGAAAGGCCTCGATCTTTTGATTTTAAATTTCGATGTTGGCGAGTGTAGCACTTCCTACATACCACATATTGGATACTGGAATATCCAATTTAAGGATAATATGACTGAACTAGTACTATACCCGTCTGGTGGACGGACATATTGACGATATTATTACATAAATATTTTATTGTGTATTATAGACAACACATTATTTGTTTAAAGCCAAAAAAATGTAAGAGGACAATGTCAGGTAACAATCATGTAAGCTAAATAACAACCTTAATATGTTAAAGTTTCTTGAAACACACATGCTCTTTACCGAAATATTTTTTGTTGGCTTCTGAAGTGGGATCATAGCCTCCGATAATCATAGTATACCCATCCCAGTACGGGTAACGCAATGCAATTATAAAAAAAATATAAAATTTATATTTCTTTCTTTTTGTCTACTGCTATCATACTCCAAAACAACATTTTACATAAAAAATTATACACAACACTTGAAAGGCATCATCTCTTCCTATTAAGAAAGAATGTAAAAAAACTTCCTCATATAAAACATTCTTAGTTAACTCATTGTTACACTTTCCACTATTATCAACATAAAACCATAAAGCCTCCTGCAAATTTGCAGCCACTTGAATTATCACTCTGCTGAAAATAGAAAAGATATACATATTCATATATGAGAGAGAGAGTTGAGAATGTACATACCTATTTTGCCAACATCTTGTTCAAAAATCAAACTTTATCATACGGTTTATATTTAAAGTTTTAAAATTTTTTGACTTTGAAAACTACTGATGAAGAAATCATACTACTCATGAGGCAAATAATATCTGATGAAGCAAACGCCTGATAAAGCAAACCTCTGATGATAATGACTCAATATCTGTTGAGAAAAACCACTAAAGAGTGATAACTTCTGAAGTTGTTGTCATCGGAGATTTGCTTCATCAAATGTTCTTTGCCTCATCAGTACTTTGACTTCTTCATCAGTAGTTTCCAAAGTCAACAAAAACCGGTATATACTACCCGGTTTTACCATTATTAAGTCATGACCATGATATTCATAACAACCTCAATCTAAATGTGACAATCCAGCTCTTGGTTTCCCTAGTAATAATAAACAGAACAAGAATGAACTTAAGAATTCGAGTACATCACAACAGCAGAACTAAAATTTATTGGTTACTCGAAATATTCTCCTAGGTTATTTGTGGAACACGGATTTGTCATATTGCAACATGAATCAAAAGCATACACTATTTGGAAAAAGAAGCTGCAGTGATATGGACAACGCGAACCAAAGCATCGTTATTAAACACTTAGCAAAACTTCAAATGTTTGACTTGCCTTTTTTACACCAGAAGCATGACATCTTTCAAGAGGTAGAGGAACATCATCATAAACAACACCTTATATTACATTTTATGTTAACCTACGTGCTCCAAATTTGCCCATGTATTATTGATTGTTAGCAACAGGGTCCTAACTCATGATTCAATAATTATTTAATCAATGTTGTTTTCGATTACCAGCAATGGTTTTAGTGAAGCAATTTTCTTGTCAGGTTTTAGGGAAACAATAACCTCTTTGTCTGCATCATCTAATGGAACAGTTTCATAATTTAACTTAGATGTACACGTTTCATACCTTGAATAAGGCGAGCTACGCAAGTTGACTTGGGCCATTTTTGTCTTATAATAAACTCCTACAAAAGTGATTACACGTGAGAATATATAACTGATATTAGAGGTCATCAAGTGGGCCAAATCAATAAAATAGCTAAATAGAGTCAAACCAGTTGAAAGTCACCCAAAAGCTATTTCGAATACATGCAACTGATTAAATTGATTTAATCCAAGATTAAAATTACTATTGTAATAATACTGTTTTCTTTGGTCATAGTTAATCTATTAATTATTAAAAAATCAGAGAACTTTGTTTGCGGATCAAACTAACCTAGCCAGTTTCATCTTGGCCGAACCATAACCTACCTCAGCAGCCTGCATGTCAGCTTTTGTTCTTCCACTTGTGTTTCTCGGCCAACCAAACAAACACCTATGAACCATACTATTTGAGATCTATCTTTTCATAAACCAAGCAGCCTTCAAACTACCAACAAATGAAAAGAGTAACCACAAAAATAAATAGTAAAGAATAAAATAACACAATTTTATCTTATGACACACCCACTTTCACCATTGCAAATAAAGGACTTTAAGCATCTTCTTTCATTAATAATTCCATTTTTTTAAGTGTATTCTCTTTTGAGATTGGACAAACTTATTATATATTAGCACAAATAATGGATCATCATCAATCAAGGAAAGTCAACAAATTTTGGAAACCCGTTCAAATGACTAATTACTTGCTAGAGTCAATATTTGGTAATTAACTATTTTATAAATCGCCTTGTATCTCTCCCGTGAATATTTCAATTCATTGTAAATACTTAGCCTATAAAAGCCAAATACGTCAAGTTACATTTTACTCACTAATGTATATGGCATTTATAGGCCAAGTATTTACAAGGAATGGAAACATTCATGAAAGAGATACAAGGAGAGTTATAAAAGGACTAATTACCAAATATTGACTATAGCAAGTAATTAGCCATTTGAACGAGTTTCCAAATTATGTGAACTATCCCTGATTGATGATAATCCATGATTTGTGCTAATATATAAAAAGTCTATGCTAATTTAATAAATCTCCTTGTATCTCTCTCGTGAATATTTCCATTCATTGTAAATACTTGGCCTATAAAAGCCAAATACGTCAAGTTACATTTTATAAGTGCACGACATTTACCGTGCCAAGCTTGAGAGTAAGTTATAGTAACGCTAAATCATTGATTAATATCTTGAACTATCTTTTTGGCACGGTATATACGACCATATTCTTTTAGTGGGTATTTAAGTATGTTAGCCAATACTTTTAAATTTGCCTGGCGTAGATGTGGGCATGTCTGTGTCTTCGAACATGTGTGCTTGTCATTGAAGTATTTAACATAAAACACACTTGAATCGCCGTAGTTATACGCCATAATACACCCATCACACTCGGCAGAAAGACAAGATGCATCAAATCGCCTCTTTGATGATTTATCAACTTTATACTGAAAAATTTGCTCAAAACACATTTTTCCTAATTCCAAATTCATTTATTCTTTATCAGTGAAAATATAATCTAGGGAGAACCAAGTTGATCCACCAGTACAGGTTTTGTGGGGAACCAACTTAATCTAGGATTGGATTTTCAAAAAAAGTTTTAGTATTTGACTTATCAACATTACCACACACTTGGGTTTCATCAAAAAGCAGCATTTAAATGATAAATCTTGGTGCATGACTAGATGAACACACACTAGATTCTTAAATCACGTATAATTTAAATAGTTCACTAGAATTTCGAAAAAAATAAGATCACAATCAACTATTATATCAATTGGACCAGTAAACGTTGACATCCAGTAGGAGAATCATGTAATATTTTGAATACCACGCATGAGAAACATGTAACATCATGTATTTTTCCAAAAAAAAAAATTATATAAAACCGCCACTTTATCTATTTTATTCTTTTGTACAAATATAACTACGTCTAAATCTTTGTATTATTTCAAAACCTTATTATATAGTATAGATATTTTAAAGCTGGTATAAATTCAAAACGTAAACAAAATTTTCCCAATAAACTATCTATTTTTATCCTTTTAATGATTTTATTTATTTATAATAATAATAATAATAACAATAATAATAATAATAACGAGTATGTATATATATATGTATATATATACACATGGTATTTCAGAATTTATATATATATACAAAAAAAATTGACACGTTAAAAGCATAAATTTCTTAAATACAAAGTTTTCTCAATAAACGGTACATATTTTTTTAAAACCATTTATTATAATAATAATATGAATAATAATAATTATTATAATTATAATTATAATGTTTCTTTTTTTTTAAACAAAAAAAAGTTATTTATAAAGCTTGTATTTGTAAAGTTCTTTGCTATTATTTCTTGCAAACAATCCAAACCCAAACTTCCTTGACATTTTCGGAGCCCAGAACAAAACATACCCAACCAGAAACCCAACACAGATCAGAAAACCCAGGCCTAACACCCTTGGTCGCCCCTGTTACCCAGATCACAAACCAGACCCGACCGGTTGCCCCATCATCAAACCGATGCGTAATTGAAGCTTCTAGACGCGTTCAAAACCCAATCAAATCCCGTGATTAGTGCGAATTTACCTTCTCTATCGTATTTTATCGATAATTTCGTCCATTTTTCATGATTGATAGCTAAATTACCAATCTTTGACTCGTTTAATCAACTTACCAAAATTAATTACCAAATCGTTTTATATAACTCGTTTTATCACAATTAAGCTCGCATATACACTCTAACAGGGCTGACTTAGAGTTCCTACACACAAAATCTCACTTTCAAACTTCATGTCGTTCGAATCTGAGGCATCATCTTCGGGTTTTTTTTTTGTAGTCGAGTGCACCTTCATTTGATTCAGGTTTGTTCGATTATAAGTTCTCTGTTGGTCGATTATATATGTAGAACAAAAGCCCCAAACTTTCGTTTAGGATCTGCAACGTTTCGTAGGTTAATTGTTGGTTTAGAAGGTTAGGGTTTCGCTACTTTCATATTTGGGGAAGAAGGGTAAAGTCGGTTCTGTATAAATAAAACACAAGCTGAGTTCAATCAATAAATCAAGCACCTAGACCAGTGGTCTGGGCGTCTCTCCTTTGAACCAAGGTCCCGGGTTCGAGCCCATGGAGGGGGGCGGTTTTTGGTATTTTTTTTTTCTTTTCATTTTTATATTAAACAACTAATAGAAATACAATTAATTATTAAAAATAGTAATTCTCATCCAAAAATTTTATAAAAATTATTCTAGCTCCATAAAACTCTAAAGTTTATGTTTGTAATTTTATTTTTTTGAAAATTATTTATTTATTATTATTAACGTATTTATTTTCTTTAAATCGTATTTAATTCACTAAAAATTCGTTTTTAATCATTTTACCACCAAACTTTTTGTGGAGATATTCCTAAACATATAAAGAGTTTTGGTAATGTTATTTCTATAAAAATATTATATTTACCCATTTTTATAATTTAAATATATTTAATTGATTAAATTCAATTAAATTATGTTTAAAATGAAAATAATATGGAAAATAATTTATAAGGTTATTTCCCATTTATAACACTTATAAACTACTGTTCAAAAATATAAATAATGTTTTTGCACTTTAATTGTATATATTTCTTAATTATTTCATTATTAATAATAATAACTCAATGTAAAATACTAGATTTTAAAATTTCGAGTGTAAAAAATTTGAAATATTGTTTTTATCTCAGAATAAACTTTACTTGAAATTTTTATACTTATTTGGTTCTTAATTCATAATTATTTAATTAAAACCAATCAGGGTTTAATTCAAAAACCCTAGAATTCCCAAATTTAGGCTGTGAAACCCTAAGTGCCTATCCCAATAACCTTAGATTTTAAGTCCTCATAAACTTAGACATGTGTTTATCGTTTAGGTAATTTCTTTGGGAATCTCACTATTATCAACTCATCATAACTTGGGTGATTACTTGCTTAGCTAAAGGTGAGTTTACATAGCCCCTTTTTCTGTTTTACATTTTGGGGTGAAACATGTTTAAACATTTTATACACTATCATTTACTCATTCTTACATTGTTGAAACTTGTACACTATTATTTACTCATTCTATCATTTGACTGTAACAAAAAGACACAGTACAATCATTAACATTGATCAAGCCGCCTGTTTAGATTATAGCGCTATAGGTCTGACAAACCCATCCCCCCGCATAATTTTAGGGATGATCGATAACAGTTACACTTTTACTAACTTGCGAGTTAGGTCTCAGTCGACACAAGGTTTGATTGTACAAAAGACGCATTGTTACATGTCGGACTCATATTCTATCATTACTCATTCTTATACTTCAACAATGATTGCTATACAACATATTCTTTTCAACTATATGCAAAACCTATGTATTCTCACCAACTATTTATAGTTGACCCCCCCATCTTTTCAACTAAACATGTTTCAGGTTTTGTTTGCTATTGGAAGTTGTACAAGTCTTGGAACACGTAGGAGCTTTGGACTTAGTTTATATTATTCAAGCTTTTGTAATCATTACTTGTAAGACAAATTGTAAATCGTTTAATATTATTCAACCTTCATTTAGTACCATGAGCTATTGAACAATCATTCATACGTGACACCTCGATGTTTCCGCCATCGGTTGGGGTGTTACAGATTGGTATCAGAGCCATGGTTATAGGGAATTAGGTTATTAGAAAAATAATCTAGTCTATAACCTTAGGATTTTAACCAGTACTTCTTGTCTTACTTTCCACTCTACTTGTTTCTATTCTCTATCTTCATCCTATTTCTTATCCCTACTGTCACCCCACAAATTTACAATGCTACATAATCTACTTACTATAAAATAAACTCCTTATCAACCATCTTCACATTCACTATCTCTCGCAACCTTGATCCTGCTTCGAGATTTTTCATCATCCTCTCAAGAACTAAATTCATATCCTTCACCTTCTCAAATATGAGCTAGTTACCCATGATAACAAAACTATTGAAACTTGATTGGGTGTTGCATCAAACTTAATCCTTCGTTATACATGAGTATTTGACTATCTATCATATTTGAACATTTGATACTAGAACTATTTGCTATAGACACACCTAGAGTCATTAACCTTGTCTAGGGCAACTCTATTACAACTTGCATGCTATACTTGATACTTGATTGCTTACATGTACATATTATCAATTTGCAATTTTTGTGTGTAATAATTGGTACACTTAATCAAACAACTGATAGAGGATAAAGTACTTGCTCAACAGTTAGTAGAGTACCAAATAACCTACTCAACGATTGGTAGAGATCATCATGCCTGCTCAACAGTCGGTAGAGGCCCTACAACCTGCTCAACGACTGGTAGAGGCTATCGTATCTGCTCAACAATCGGTAGAGGTTCTTACTCACTGACCGGTAGAAGTCTTTTTCCTGCTCAACAGTTGGACTCATTTTTGGATAAATTTTATACGATTCAAACACAAGGTTATTTTGCATTACTTACATGTGTGTTTAGAGTCATAGAAGGACACAAAACCCTAATGTAAGGTAAATTGATGATTGCGGTCCGGAACGTAATCGTGAATTTACAGGTACGTTAAGGTAGTGTGAAATTCTAATAAGGCTTTGATAGTTCATTTGGTTTTCATATAGTAAATCAACTCATGCATTTCTTTTAGGATTCCTAAAACTTAAAGTTTAGTGTTTTGCGAGATTCTTATTCTCCTTGCTAGTTCAGACGAATCTAATCCAACCCTTAAAACTCACACAAATCAATCCTATTATTATTCGAAACAGATTATTCACCTATAAATTCATGCCGTGCCTTAAATTTCCCAAACCACAATTGCCCTAATTTCTACCCAATCACCCTCAACCCTGTGTTTTTAATAACTTCGGGACGAAGTTTCCAAAAGTAGGGGAGACTGTAACATCATATATTTTTCCCAAATTTTTTTTATATAAAACCGCCACTTTATCTATTTTATTCTTTTGTACAAATATAACTACGTCTAAATCTTTGTATTATTTCAAAACCTTATTATATAGTACAGATATTTTAAAGCTGGTATAAATTCAAAACGTAAACAAAATTTTCCCAATAAACTATCTATTTTTATCCTTTTAATGATTTTATTTATTTATAATAATAATAATAATAATAACGAGTATGTATATATATATATATGTATATATATACACATGGTACTTCAGAATTTATATATATATAAAAAAAATTGACACGTGAAAAGCATAAATTTCTTAAATACAAAGTTTTCTCAATAAACGGTACATATTTTTTTAAAACCATTTATTATAATAATAAAATGAATAATAAAATGAATAATAATAATAATTATAATTATAATTATAATGTTTCTTTTTTTTAAAAAAACAAAAAAAAAGTTATTTATAAAGCTTGTATTTGTAAAGTTCTTTGCTATTATATCTTGCAAACAATCCAAACCCAAACTTCCTTGACATTTTCAGAGCCCAGAACAAAACATACCCAACCAAAAACCCAACCCAGATCAGAAAACCCAGGCCTAACACCCTTGGTCGCCCCTGTTACCCAGATCACAAACCAGACCCGACCGGCTACCCCATCATCAAACCGATGCGTAATTGAAGCTTCTAGACGCGTTCAAAACCCAATCAAATCCCGTGATTAGTGCGAATTTACCTTCTCTATCGTATTTTATCGATAATTTCGTCCATTTTGCATGATTGATAGCTAAATTACCAATCTTTGACTCGTTTAATCAACTTACCAAAATTAATTACCAAATCGTTTTATATAACTCGTTTTATCACAATTAAGCTCGCATATACACTCTAACAGGGCCGACTTAGAGTTCCTACACACAAAATCTCACTTTCAAACTTCATGTCTGTAACACCCCAACCGATGGCGGAATCATCGAGGTGCCACGTAATGACGATTGTTCAAAAGCTCATGGTACTAAAATGTAAATACTTGATTATTGAATATTGTTTTACAACATGTGAAAATAAATACACAACAACAATTGAGATAGTTGATCTATTTAGTCTAAGTCCAAAGTCCTATGTGAAGCGTCAAGCAGCTTATCCTGAAACATGCACGAAAATAAATTTTGTCAACATATGATGTTGGTGAGTACTACCTAGCTTTGTACATATAGTATAAGTTTTGAAAAGTGGTACAATTCATGTGTCTAGCATCACCAAGGCATTATGTAAACACGCAAGTAACCAAACAAGACAAAGATCAAATGTAAAGTTGGTAAAATGAAATTGATAATGAGCACCCTAACACGTGTCAAGTCTAAAAGAGCACCATAACATAAGTTATGTCTAAATGAGCACCGTAACATAAGTTACGTCTATATATAAAGAGCACCATAACATAAGTTATGTCTAGATGTATGATTTTGTACGTAAGCTACGTTCATGTTCAAACATAAACACAATGATAAACAAGACACGTATATGAATTGTAAATGAATAAAAATGTATGTATAAATGAATATGAAAGTTTTGTATACTTGTGCATGATTCACCCCAAAAGTGTAAAACGAAAAAGGGGATAAGTAATACTCACATTAGCAAGGTGGTAAGTCTTGTGGAATTGAATAAGTGTAATCCAACATTGCCAAGTATCACCAGGTTGTAAAACAATTCAGAATGTGAGTCAAATAGAAAGTCAAACTTTGAAATTTGGGACTTGAATGAGAAGGAGATGGAGAAATTAGAGAGTGGGTTATGTTTTTCGTTCGTTTTTTTATTAAGACCATGCGTTCAATTTATAAGGCCGAGGTGATTATGGTATGTTTTAAATCTTGACAGAGGGTTGGTCAAAACAGACAATCAAGCTCGAAAACGAGCTGTAAACGCGTCAATGATGTGTAGATTCGCAGCGAAATTGATTGTGGGTTTAAAGGAGGCACTTTAATTCGGTCCTGGTTGCCAAAAAAAGGCTGAACGCTCACATCCCGGGTCGGGTTCGTCGTGGGCGGGTCTGGGTGATCCATCGGGTAGCAGGGACAAGGAAAAGAGAGTGTTTGTGTGTGTTGGGCCGGGTATTTCGTTCTGGGCTGGGCTACATACTGGGCTCCAAAAAAAAAAAAAGGTATGGTTGGATTAGTTTGTTTATGTTGGGCTCAAGAATTTTAATCAAGGGAACACTACAAAAAAATTCTGATTATTATTATTATTATTTTTATTATTATTATTATTAGAGTTAATAGCCATTTTCGTCCCTGAGGTTTGGGCCAGTTTGTCACTCCAGTACAAAAGTTTTTGTTTTTGCAATTCCTTCCCTGAGGTTTGGATTTTTTTGCCAAATTCGTCCTTTTCACTAACCCAGTTAAAAAAGCTCGTTAATGTCAGGGGTAGGGTTGTCTTTTTACCTCTCAGGGACGAATTTGGCATTTAAAATTCAACCTTACCTCAGGGACGAAGAAATGTTGGAGATTTTAATAGATGAACATGAAAATAGATGAACATGAAAAACGTAATCAAACATTGAAGTCTCAAAACTGTGATCAAATGGACTTCATCGACACATTGTTATCACTAAAGAAAGAATATTCAAACACCCATGATGAACTATCATATACAATAGACAGGACAAACATGAAAGCCATATTGGTAGATATGGTAGCTGGTGGCATTGACACTGGCACAACTTCCATTGAATGGGTTTTATCTGTTCTTATCAAACACCCTAGAGTGATGAGGGAACTACAACAAGAATTGAAAACTATAGTTGGAGATAAACAAATATAGTTGAAGAAGACGATTTGACAAAGTTAAAGTACTTACACATGGTTGTCAAGGAAACTTTTCGGCTATATCCTGTGGTTCCACTCTTAGTTCCTCATCAATCTGTGGAGGATATTGTGATCAATGGTTACAATATACCGAACAAAACACGAGTGCTTGTAAATTATATATTGGGCATTTGGACGTGACGCAAAAGTTTGGTCAGACAATTGGGAGGAGTTTATTCCGGAAAGATTTCTTGACAAAGAAATCGACTATCGTGGACAAGATTTTAAGCTTATACAATTCGGCGTAGGAAGAAGAGGTTGTCCTGGAATGAACCTGGGATTACTAAACATTGGCTTGGTGGTGTCGAACATGATTCATGGGTTGATTGGGTTCAATTGGGAGCTACCAAAGTCCAAATGGCATGTCACCAAGTGATTTAGACATGAATGAAAAGC
Source organism: Ambrosia trifida (assembly GCA_028751855.1). Classification (NCBI taxonomy): domain Eukaryota; kingdom Viridiplantae; phylum Streptophyta; class Magnoliopsida; order Asterales; family Asteraceae; genus Ambrosia; species Ambrosia trifida. The sequence continues at coordinate 22,758,641 of CM054125.1, read as the reverse complement.
TTGGAATAACTACAGCAAGAGCTAAACCTTTAATAGCCATTCCAACATACCGGACCTAAGGATCGTTGGGGTACAACATTTAGTTTCATGACTTCAAAAAATGTGTGTATTTTTATTCTTGTCAAACTTTTCCGTTTAGAAATAAACGTGGTTGCTTGCAAGCTTATTCTTGTCAAACTTTATAAAACTAAATTTTAATTTTAGAAAAAGTTTTATTAATTATTTTTTTTATCAATTTAACTTATTTTAACCATTATAAATTCATAATAAATTATTTAATTAACAATTATTTTAAATTAAGAGTTAAATGCCAAATTCGTCCCTGAGGTAAGGTTGAATTTTAAATGCCAAATTCGTCCCTGAGAGGTAAAAAGACAACACTACCCCTGACATTAACGAGCTTTTTTAACTGGGTTAGTGAAAAGGACGAATTTGGCAAAAAAATCCAAACCTCAAGGAAGGAATTGCAAAAAAAAAAAAAACTTTTGTACTGGAGTGGCAAACTGGCCCAAACCTCAGGGACGAAATTGGCATTTAACTCTTATTATTATTATTATTATTATTATTATTATTATTATTATTATTATAGATAAGGATAAAATGCGACGTACAAGATAGGAGGTACGAAATAAAAATATATATATATAATAATGATAAAAAAAATGACGGATGTCACAATGTCGTTCGAATCTGAGGCATCATCTTCGGTTTTTTTTTTTGTAGTCGAGTGCACCTTCATTTGATTCAGGTTTGTTCGATTATAAGTTCCCTGTTGGTCGATTATATATGTAGAACAAAAGCCCCAAACTTTCGTTTAGGATCTGCAACATTTCGTAGGTTAATTGTTGGTTTAGAAGGTTAGGGTTTCGCTACTTTCATATTTGGGGAAGAAGGGTAAAGTCGGTTCTGTATAAATAAAACACAAGCTGAGTTCAATCAATAAAACAAGCACCTAGACCAGTGGTCTGGACGTCTCTCCTTTGAACCAAGGTCCCGGGTTCGAGCCCATGGAGGGGGGCGGTTTTTGGTATATTTTTTCTTTTCATTTTTATATTAAACAACTAATAGAAATACAATTAATTATTAAAAATAGTAATTGTTATCCAAAAATTTTATAAAAATTATTCTAGCTCCATAAAACTCTAAAGTTTATGTTTGTAATTTTATTTTTTTGAAAATTATTTATTTATTATTATTAACGTATTTATTTTCTTTAAATCGTATTTAATTCACTAAAAATTCGTTTTTAATCATTTTACCACCAAACTTTTTGTGGAGATATTCCTAAACATATAAAGAGTTTTGGTAATGTTATTTCTATAAAAATATTATATTTACCCATTTTTATAATTTAAATATATTTAATTGATTAAATTCAATTAAATTATGTTTTAAATGAAAATAATATGGAAAATAATTTATAAGATTATTTCCCATTTATAACACTTATAAACTACTGTTCAAAAATATAAATAATGTTTTTGCACTTTATTTGTATTTATTTCTTAATTATTTCATTATTAATAATAATAACTCAATGTAAAATACTAGATTTTAAAATTTCAAGTTTAAAAATTTTGAAATATTGCTTTTATCTCAGAATAAACTTTGCTTGAAATTTTTATACTTATTTGGTTCTTAATTCATAATTATTTAAATAAAACCAATTAGGGTTTAATTCAAAAACCCTAGAATTCCCAAATTTAGACTGTGAAACCCTAAGTGCCTATCCCAATAACCTTAGATTTTAAGTCCTTATAAACTTAGACATGTGGTTATCGTTTAGGTAATTTCTTTGGGAATCTCACTATTATCAACTCATCATAACTTGGGTGATTACTTGCTTAGCTAAATGAGAGTTTACATAGCCCCTTTTTCTGTTTTACATTTTGGGGTGAAACATGTTTAAACATTTTATACACTATCATTTACTCATTCTTACATTGTTGAAACTTGTACACTATCATTTACTCATTCTATCATTTGACTATAACAAAAAGACACAGTACAATCATTAACATTGATCAAGCCGCCTGTTTAGATTATAGCGCTATAGGTCTGACAAACCCATCCCCCCGCATAAATTCAGGGATAATCGATAACAGTTACACTTTTACTAACTTGCGAGTTAGGTCTCAGTCGACACAAGGTTTGATTGTACAAAAGACGCATTGTTACATGTCGGACTCATATTCTATCATTACTCATTCTTATACTTCAACAATGATTGCTATACAACATATTCTTTTCAACTATATGCAAAACCTATGTATTCTCACCAACTATTTATAGTTGACCCCCCATCTTTTCAACTAAACATGTTTCAGGTTTTGTTTGCTATTGGAAGTTGTACAAGTCTTGGAACACGTAGGAGCTTTGGACTTAGTTTATATTATTCAAGCTTTTGTAATCATTACTTGTAAGACAAATTGTAAATCGTTTAATATTATTCAACCTTCATTTAGTACCATGAGCTATTGAACAATCATTCATACGTGACACCTCGATGTTTCCGCCATCGGTTGGGGTGTTACAAAACATAGGATACAAAACCTGAACATGAAATATATGTATCAGTGTGTAGACCACGTCTCGTTTGTTAGAAGATAATCTTGATTTAGAAATATGTGCTAATTAAGTTCTGTACATATGTTAATATTTAGTTATCCTAAGTTAGAAAATAAACTTGACGGTTGTATGTGACACACCGATTTAAGATGTAGTTATTGTTAGTTATAATGTAAATCAAGGGTCATGCCGGTTCACTAACACACCGGATAGAATGTATATATAGGACCCTCATGTGTATTTTTAATGTATGAAAAGTTTGTGTTTTATTATAACCACTTTTCAAAACTTCCCTCCAAAACTCTCTATCCCTCTATAACCAAAAACTCAAATAATAATACGCATATACAATAGAAAACGAACATGGCATCAGAGCCTAAAGTGTAACACCCCAACCGATGGCGGAAACATCGGCATGTCACGTATTGATGATTGTTCAGTAGCTCATGGTAAATAATAAATTTCATTAGATGATTTAATTGAATTACATACAATTGTTCTAGAATTTGTACATCGAATTGATTAAAACTATACACATATCTTCAAGCATCAATTCAAATCTTCAAGCAAATAGAACCTGAAACATGTTAAGTTGAAAATATTTTGGGTCAACAAAAGTTGGTGAGAATTACATAGGTTTTGATAATAGAATAAAATTGTTGTGCAATTCATGTGTCATGGCAATCTAGTCCATATGCAAAAACATACTAGAAGTAAATCGAGTGCATAATCAACCTTGTTGACTGTTGTAATTGTGGTACATCCCATACACTCATGGTTCACTCGTTTAAATTGCAGTAACAAACACCCACGTAACCTTTGTAGGAGGCACGTATCCAGGTGGGATTGTCAGTCCAATAGATCTATCAATGTATACCGTTTGGCTGATGAATGTTTATGCTAGAATTGTGCTTACCCTAGTCATGTTCAAGACATAATGCAACATAGAAATACACATAAACACATTGATGATTGAATTGCATAAATATTGTTGTAACATGTTTCACCCCAAAAATGATGATAAATAGAAAAGGGGCTATGTAAAACTCACCTTGGTAAAATGTTATATCTGTTGAAAATAGTGTGTTGCCCAAATGTATCAAGTATCACCCTATAATGAGGTAATAAATATGTCTAAGTCTATCAAGTCTACAAATGTATAAGTTCTAGGGCTTCGAATTGGGGATAAATGCTTGTTTGATTAATATGAAAATTGTTTAATAAATGAGAGAATATTAGTAAATAAATAACCAAAAATCTTTTTATGAAATTTAAATTTAGGATGATCACAATAATGTGTTTGAAGTACAAAAATAATTTTTATAAAATTATTTCCTATAAAATAGATTTTTAAATCTATTTATTACAAATTGTCAAAATTTAACTTTAATATTCAAAAATACTAAAATTAAAGAATTTCTATTCTAAAAATCATATTTCTGTTCTAAATATTTAAAAATAAATTGTATAAAATTTTGGTGCAAAAATAATGAAAATTGAATTTATTATGATTTAATTATGATTAAATCCAACAAAAATTGATTAAAAATATAAAATAAATGATTTTTTTGAATTAAAAATTATTTCAGTAAAGTTTAACTTTATACAAACTCAGGATAATTTTTGGAGAATTTAATAAAATTGTTTTGATATTTTAATGGATTTTTATAAATATAATAGTATAAAATTGATTTAATTATTATAAATATTAAATAAATGAATTTTTGAAAAATAAAAATTGTGAATAAAACTTTTGACTCGGATTTAATAAATATAATTTTTTTAGGATTTATAAAATAGTTATAATATTTAAAAACGAATTTATAAGATTAAAATGTTTAATATATATATATATATATATATATATATATATATATATATATATTAGTTTGTTGTTTTAAAAAGAAAAAGAAAGGAAAAAGGTGGCCGTAGCCGGACTCGAACCCGGGAGCCTTGGGTTGCAAGCCATGGTCACAACCACTTGGCCTAGGCCAGTGGTTGTGATGATCTCAGATTAAAATTGAATAAATACGTTATGTTCGAACAGATTTATCCCCAAATTACAAAGCTCGAACCCTAGATTTTACAATCAAACAAATCATACATATTGAACCCGATTAATGTTAGGGTTTTTGTTGTTTGATTGCCGACTAACAAAACCCACAAAAAAAGTAGAACTCACAGTGTTGTATCGTGTATGATTGTCTGGTCAAAGACAAGAGTCAACTGTGTAATCGTGGGACACAATCAGAGTGTTTGGAACAGAATTGGAGATTGAGAAGAGAATGTGAGCGAGTTGTGAAGGATCGTAGATGTCCAATTTATAGTGAGGATCGATGTATAGGTTAATTGGAAGGTTTGACTAACCATTAAAGTCTAAACGCGTAAGATTCAAAATTGGTTAACGATTGATTGTAATTAGCGTGTAATCGAAGTCATACAGGGCCGGTGATCGTGTATCGTTGCCAAAATTAGATCAATCAAGCATTGATCTTGATTGATTACCAGACGCGTCCAAGCAGTTGACTTTCCAAGTCAAATTGCAGGTTTTAAAAACGCGTATAAAATTAATAAGCGTCCGGGTTTATTCAATGACGATGGTCAGCCCAGTTGGTTTATGTGTTGTGTTGGCTTGGCTTTGGCGCGGGTTCGAACCCCGGCTGGGACTATTATTTTTTTTTTATAACAGACACAAAGGGAGGGGGTTGGGCCTTGGTTGTGGGCTTCTGGTATAGGGTTTGGGCTGGGATGGCTTGGGTAAATGGGCTATATGTTATAATTATAATTATTATTATTATTATTATTATTATTATTATATAAATCTTTGTATATATATAATTATATATATAAATATATAAAATGCTACAAAATAAATAATAATAAGACTAGTCGTTTAAATCCAAATTATTGGTAACGTATAATTATTAAATGCGTAATGTTACATAAAGATCTGAAGACCTGTGGTATATTCAATATTGGAAGCAATCAAGAAGATGTTTATTGTATGGGGACAAAGGACGGATGTGGGAAGGCACCGTTAATCCCTAAAGTGTATTTTGATCATGAGGATCATAAGTGGAAGGCCGAAAAGGCAACTAGTGAAGAACAGGAGGATTGTGATAATTCTCTCAACATCAAGTTATCGACTTTCAGTATCGAATCATCATCAAAACGATCCGTGCGGGATCAAGAAATCAAGAAAGAGAAGGCCCAAAAGGAATTTGATCGGAAAGTGAAGGCCGAAAGAGTGTCCCAGAATACCCTATGGCCATGTGTTGCAGTAAGTGCAAAGAACCGTTCAATTATAGACGAAATTTCCCGAAGAAAATTGGCAAGACCGAATTCATGGTTAAAGGAACCGAAGACAAGGGTTGGGATGACATATGGTATGCAATTTTGACGAGAAAAGAACATGGATGTGGCAACAAACACCAATTTACTGTGTTAAACAATTCATTCGACATTGAAGGTTTCCCAAGTGGTTATAGAGAAGAGTACTTTCGTGGAAAAGTGTAACACCCCAACCGATGGCGGAAACATCGAGGTGTCACGTAGTGACAATTGTTCAATAGCTCATGGACTAGAAATGTAAATTTTGATACCTTAAATGGGATAGTTTATTACATTGAAAGAAATACAACAATTAAAACTAACAATCTAAATTAAAATACAGTAAATCTCAATCTAAACCTAAGTTCCAAAAGCTTAGAAGTGATCTCATAAGAACCTGAAACATGTACGAAAATAATTTTTGTCAATACAAAATGTATTGGTGAGCATACCCATTTGATATATATATATATATATAGTAAGGAAAAGTTAACAATTCATGTATAATATAGTGTTTGCAAAATGTAATAAGTGGTATCCGGGTCAAATCAACCCTGAAATGAAATGAAATATATATAGTATGCGCTAGTAACAGTAGTAATGAAACACATAGCAATGACAATGACTCTCAACAGAGTCACAAGGGTATATACCATAGATCTATTCATTGAAATGCTAGGCCACAACGGTTAATGATTTGACAAGGCATAGATACACGAAATGACACAAGCAAACACACATAAGAATTGCTTTTTAGTAACAAGAAATAGAAACTTGATAATAGGTACATAAGTCACCCCAAAATAGTAAAACAGTAAAAAGGGGAAAAATATACTCACAGTTTGCGAAAGCGATCAAAATTTTACTAAAGCGGTCGTGAGCTAAGTAATGGGAATTCCGAGGAATTCAACCTATAATGTAAATAAATACTAATAAGGATATGTCTAAGAGTCTAAGGTAACTAGGGTCTAAGGCATTAGGGTTTGCTAAGTCGATTTGGGGAATTAGAGTTTTTATGATAAATCGCATTAATGTAAAAGTTATATGTCAAAAATAATATATCCAAGTTTGTAAATGTGGTTTAGGTGACATAATTATTACCAATTAAATATTTAGATAAAAATATGTTTTGGAATAATTAGGCAAAATAATTTAGTTAATTACTTTAACTAAATTAAAATAAATACAATAATCATAAATGTATAAATAAATAATTATGAGTTATACAATGATTCAACAAATAATAACTAAGACTTTCCAACATAAGAATATTTGTATTTTATAAGAAAAGTATTTATAAAATAAATTTTGAAATAGTATAAATAAATAAATGTTTAATTATGTCTATTTAAAAGTAAATAAGACTAATAATTCAAGGCATGATCCAAAAATGCTATTTTTATATAAAATGGATGCTTTCTGATGTAAATTAATGAAAATAATTTTCCCATAATTTTTATAAACTTATTTATATTTAAAACTGATTTAATGAGATTAAATCATGTTTAAATGATTAAAAATAGGAAAATTAATAAGAATGAATGTTTTCTAAACCAATAACTTTTATTTCAGTTCATAATGGTGAAAAATAATTTCCCAAAAAGTTTGAGATTAAAATCATTAAAAATGAATTTTTTATCAATTAAATACGATTAAAACAAATAAAATCAATAAAAATAAAAAAAATAAAACATTTTCTAGGAAATAAAAGTGTGGAAATTTTCTTTATGGTGTCAAGATGCTACTCCTAAATTTTTATAATTTTTGGAGCAAAAATGGATTTCTTATGAATATTCTAAGAATAATGTATTTATATAAATATTATAAATATCAAAATGAAAAAAAAAATAGCAAAAATAAATATAACATCTTAGTTTCCAACTCATAAAAAACCCGTAAACAAATGCAATAATCAAACCCGGGTCCCCTCTGTGTAAACCTTTAGCACTAACCACTACACCACCAATTGTTTTGGAATTTTAATCAGAAAAAAAAAAAATATAACAACTTAGTTTCCAACTCATTTTCTTCCCCAAATCCTAACCAAGAACCCTAACCCTAGATTTTTTCAATAATCTATATTATACATGATTAATACTCTGTAATAGTGGGCTATTAGCAAGGCATGTATGGAGAATAAAACGACATCAATTCAAGAGGCTTACAAGATCGATTATGCACTGAATATGAGTAAGAAGGGCCGCACCATAGCTTCACGAATTGGAGTTCTTCAATACACGATTAGAACAATTTTTTGAGGGTTTATGATGTATGGAGGGGCAGAAAACGTACGGGACCTTTGGTTTATATAATACACGACTAGAAACGAAGCTTATAATTGATTTGGTTACAAGACTCGACGGTTACCAACCATGGTCTTAATTGACGGATTTACTCATCCTAATTTGCGTAATTAGTTATTGTAACAGTCAAGAAAATAATGGAGATACAAGGATTGTGAAACTTAAAACTGAAAACCATCATTAAAGCTCGTTTCCAAGGGTCGCAGGAGTCTTGCCGGATTCAGCAAGGAACTCGGCCGGAAAAACGTGAGCAAGGGAGAGGGAAGAAAACTGATTTCAAAGTTTGGACACATGGCAGAACTGGTCCCTAGAGTTTAACCTTGTTAGTCTGACTATGATTTGGTTTATTTTTTTCTATATAAAACTTAACCAAGTTAAACTAATTTAACCAAAAAAGTTTCATAAACTTTATAAACCTTGGAATTTTATAATATCCATTCCGGATGACGGTTCAACATACACATTTGATAAAAATGTATACCCGATCCGTAATAAATATAAATGATAAAAAAAATTTAGTTTGCTCTAAAATAAATTTTGAAAACGACGAAACTTACAGGGACTATAATGGAAATATTTGAGGGACTATTATTGTCAAGTAGACGAAAGACAAGGGTGACAGATGTCACAAAAAGGATCGGTTGTCATTACGAGTGGTGGGCAAATTCACAAGATAAAGTCCGTTTACTATGTGCTCACACTTAGAAAGAACGTGTTAAGTATTGACAAACTAACACAAGAAGGTTTAGAGGTTGAATTTGATGGTGACATTTGTCACATAAGGAGGCTGATTATCCAGAAAGTTAGAAGGATCATAGCATGTTGCATTTGTGATGGTGAAGACCACTTTACATTCAAGTGTCCCGAGAAGAAAGACGAGGGCTGCAGTGGTGCAGAAAAGGTGTATGATGCGCATAAAGATAAAGGGAAACAAGTTAGATTTGAAGTCGACAAAGTGGAGGGATTTACCAAGGAGGATAAGGAATGAGCGTCCGTATTTAAGCACTTTGATGATTTCTCCATTAACAAAGATAAGGCCGAAGGGTTCATGGAGAGGGGGTCCTATTATGTATCCAACCGAAGGGACGAAGTTGCAAGATTGTGTTGTGTTTTTGGATTTAATCCATATCTCTACCATGGTTGAAAGATACAAAAGAAAGTTTGAGTTTGAGTTTGAAAGGACCGTTGGTTGGTTTAAGAAAGAATTCTTTAAGATAAGAATTAAAGCACCAATCCCACCAAGAGAAGAAACCGGTTATCCAATAAGTCTCTTGGATCTTTACAAGACAGTGCAAGTATTTGGTGGTTAAAACAAAGTGACGAATGATGACAATTGGGCAATAGTTGCTATGTCAATGGGATACGGAAGAGGGCTGCCAAGCTTAGTAAGAAAGGAAGACATTGCAAGAACTCTAAGGCAAGTGTTTGTTCAATATCTAGAAATGATAGAGTGGTACCATCTAAAATACAAAGGCCGAGAGTTAGTAGTCAAAGTGGAAACCGAAATAAGCAATGTTCACAAGAAGAAAAAGGCCAAATGGAATGATGAAGATCTTCCCCCGAAGAAGAGATCACAATCATCATCCAGTGAAGAATGAACAAGAAGAAGGCGTTTACCAAATCAAGATTAGGGGGAAATTGTTTATTGATAATCTTGATTTAGAAACATATGTTAATTAAGTTCTGTACATATGTTAATATTTAGTTATCCTAAGTTAGAAAATAAACTTGACGGTTGTATGTGATACATCGATTCAAGAGGTAGTTATTGTTACTTATAATGTAAATCAAGGGTCATGCCGGTTCACTAACACACCGGATAGAATGTATATATAGGACCCTGATGTGTATTTTTAATGTATGAAAAGTTTGTATTTTATTATAACCACTTTTCAAAACTTCCCTCCAAAACTCTCTCTCCCTCTATAACCGAAAACTCAAACAATAATATGCATACACAACAGAAAACGAACATCGTTCAGTGGGGCAAAGCAAAGGTACATGCTCGATATTACCGTTGACAACATCCCACTTACCACTAGTGTGAACAATGAATCTAACAAACATAATCTTTTTTGCAACTCTCTGAAGAGAGAGAGAGAGAGAGAGAGAGAGAGAGAGAGAATGTGTAATGAAAACAATGTTACGTGTTCTACTAAAATACATAAAAAATGATACTTTTTATACTGAATCATCTAAATTTTATGGAAAAATCTAGGATTTGTAAGGAAATCACTAAAACGGTAGGGAAAGGTCTAACTATAAATTGTATGACAATTGAAACAGTTGAAATCAATTTTAAGTGTCTTAGAATGGAATTAGGCTAAACCTTAGACTTCTAAGGGGTGTCATCATGAAACGTCTGAAAATGAGAAAGAAACGGCTAGTACTTTACATCTTAGACGTGTATGGAAGAAACGTCTAACATTAGCCGCCTAAATATAGAAACATCTCTGTGAACTAAACTCGAGCCGCCAAATGAGATGGACCAAGCTGTTTAAGCCAAACGAGTATGCTAATCCTAGTCGATTTGCTGACCAATAGCCGTAAAAATCTAACATTAGACGCGTTAGTGGAAACGTCTAAAATGAGATGTATTCGAAATTTGTGAGGCTATGTAGACGAGTAAGCCCCGTGTGTCAATGGTTTCTAGTGAGGGACCCATGCAATTTTGGAAGGCTAAACCTTAGACGCGAGGGACACCTAGCGTGCTATGAGCCGTTTTGTTATGTCTGATATATCTAAGTCTTTTCGTGTTTCGTGATTTTTCCCTGTCTTTTCTTTGACCGGGACACTCTTTTGCCTTTTTCTATTCTTCAACACCTGCCAATCGCTGAAATCAACAAATGCAGTTTATTGGTCATTTATATTTTTAAGTTTTAAATCAAACATTATTATGTTATTATTGTGTATATATGTTGTGTAACTTTAAACTTATTAGTTTACTTAGGATATATATTTATATGTTAGTATTTTAAGTTAGTGTAGCAAGGAAAGGGGAAGCCTCTAGAAGGAAACAACACAAGACGCGACTTAGGGTGGAAATCTCGTTAAAAGGGACATAACTGCCCTTTGGCAGTTAACCTCCAAAAAAAGTTATTGGCACCATATTCTTGCATCTGACTTTTTTCCATGTATATATAGGATTATGTATTGTGTATTTCATTATCAAGACAATGAATAACATCTTTTGTTTGTTCAATTTTTTGTGTGTGTGTGTCGAGAAGATCAAGAACATTCATTCTTTTCGGTTGAGTGTTCTTATTGCATATTAGTGTTTGTATTAGTGTAAAGTGTTAGTGTTTGGGATCGTTTAATCCAACATAGTTTCCGGTCTTCAAATCTTTTAGGTGCACCAAACACTGGGAAAAGTTGCCGTTGCAAGTTTTTTGTACCGCAGCTTCTGATTATGAGCCAAGCCTAGCTGCCGCTTGCCAGTGAAAATTCCTTTAGTTACCGATTGATTTGTGCACTCAAATACTCTTTTGATATCAACAATTGAACTTGGCGACAATTGATACACTAATAAATATAAAATTATAGCTACCTCCCACAATATTATCATATCAAGAAAATTACCAAAAACTTGATTACAAATCTCTACCAATTAACATGGCATATATAGTTGATCTAACTCGTTAGACTATAACTACGATTTGTATTAGTTATTTAAATAATATCATCTGGCCCTTGGGGGCAAAAGTAAAGTTGCACTAGTTTTAACGTTATTTTACTAATTTCGTGAAAATAACGTTAAAAATGACGGACGGTTAATCATGCATCATGTGGTGGTGTGGATAGCCAAAAGACAAAGGGGTACATGCACCGATCGGGTTTGTCCCGATTGCTAAGTGTTTTGTGCCTTATGTTCAAGGCTTGATACCAAACCACATCGAGCCGGGGGTCTCACTGAAAGCAGCCTCTCTATTCTTAGCGGTAGAGGTAAGGTTGTCTATATATTACCCTCCTCAGAGCCTACCTTAGCTTTGCTATAGGTGGGATTAACTGAGTATGATGATGACATGAAAGAGGAAATAAATCGGTTGGAATCCAAAATGGAATCGTGTGATTTGGATGAAGAAGAACTTTGGGTGTATGAAGAAAGTAAAAAAGGCGTTACGTGGTTTGATCATCTTCGTTCCCTTGATGTAAAGCAAAAGTCTCGCGTTCGTTGGGCTAATAGTGGTGATGATAATACAGCCTTTTTCCATTGCGTTGTCAATGGGAGAAAGGCAAAAAATAACATTCCGGGGCTATTGATTGACGGGGTTTGGGTTTCTAAACCGACTCAGGTTAAGAAGCATATTTTTCAGTTCTTTCGAAATTTGTTTTCATCTAATGTTACAGGTCAGCCGAAGATGTTTTGTGATAATATTAAAGTGCTTGACGACGAGTCTAAAGAAGATTTAGTAGCTGAATTTTCGAGAGAAGAGATCAAAACTGCGGTCTTTGAATGCAGTGGAGATCGAGCCCCGGGCCCGGATGGTTTTAATTTTTCTTTCCTGAAAAAATTCTGGTCCTTTTTTGAAGACGATTTTTATAATTTAATGGCTGAATTTTTTAGGACCGGGATGATTAATCATAATTACAGCGCGGCTTTTATAACCCTCATCCCGAAGGTTAAAAATCCAACTGATCTCAAGGATTATAGGCCTATTACATTGATTGGTATTATGTCCAAAGTTATCTCCAAAGTTTTGGCAAACAGAATTAAGAAGGTGATGAAGTTTATTATCTCTGAAAATCAAAGTGGCTTTCTTTCAGATCGGTTTATTCTTGACGGCCCCTTGGTTATTAATGAAATGCTGGCGTGGTTGAAGAAAAAAGGAGATAAAGCGTTCATGTTCAAAATTGATTTCCAGAAAGCCTATGACAATGTTGATTGGCTTTTCTTGATATCCATTTTGAAGCAGATGGGTTTCCCGGACCGGTGGTGTTTATGGATTGAATGTATTTTAAAATCTGCTTGTTCTTCGATATTAGTAAACGGATCCCCCACCTTTTTATTTCAATGTGAGAAAGGTTTGAGGCAAGGTGATCCGCTTTCCCCCTTTCTTTTCCTTATTGTCATGGAAGCATTCACGTGTTTAATTAATAAGGCCTCGGAAAGAGGTTTATTTAATGGCATTAATATTGGGAATAATGGGACCCTTTTAACCCATCTCCTCTATGCGGACGATGCGATTCTTGTTGGGAAATGGTCGATCGAAAATTTTAGAGTTATGGTTCGCCTTCTTCGCATTTTCCATCTATGTTCGGGTCTTAAAATAAATCTTCACAAGTCTAGCATTTTTGGCATCAATTGTTTGGATGAAGAGGTGAGTGCTTTCGCTAATCTTTGTGGGTGCAAGCTTGGGTCTATTCTTTTTTATTACCTAGGCATAAAAGTGGGGGCCAATATGAATCGTATAAGAAATTGGGATCCGGTGATTGATAAATTTAAGTCTAGGCTCAAATCTTGGAAGGCGAAAACTTTGTCGATTGGTGGTCGTCTTACCCTTGTCAAATCGGTTTTATCTAGCTTGCCCATCTACTATATGTCTTTATACAAGACCCCGGTGAAAGTTCTTGACAAGTTGGAAAGTATTATGAAGAATTTTCTTTGGGCGGGGGACGATAATACCAACAAAATACATTGGGTTGCTTGGGATGTGGTTACACGTCCTAAGAAGTTCGGCGGTTTGGGAATCTCTAAATTATTTGATGTTAATATTTCGCTTCTTGCCAAATGGGTGTGGAGATACAAGGTTAAACGCTCTTGTTTATGGAGGCGAGTGATAGATGTTTGTCATGGTTATAATAATAAATGGGATATTCTTCCGTGTAATAGAACGTTGTCGGGAGGATGGAAGTCGTTGGTTGTGAATCTCAATAAATTAAAGCTGCAGAACAGGGATTTAAATTCCTATTTTTCAGCTGTGGTTGGGAACGGAAAAGAAGTGAGGTTTTGGTTGGATAAATGGTGTGGTGATGCTCCTTTTAAAGAAGCGTTTCCTAGATTATTCAGCTTAGCGATTGAGAAGTATGCCTCTGTTCAGTCCTCTTGGGTTCCTGGTTCCGCAGAGCTGTTGTGCAGGTGGTCTGTTGATGTGATTCCGGATACAGAAATAGAGGATTTGGGCCAGATGTTGTGTCGGCTGCAAGGGAAGTCCCTATCTGATAATAATGACATTTGGAAGTGGAACGGTAATGCTGAAGGGTTGTTTAAAGTGGCAGACTTGAAGAACTTGCTGATGCGCGAGCGGGAGCTGAAACATTCGACTGTTATGAGATGGATTGCATGGGTCCCGCTTAAGGCCAAGATCTTTATTTGGCGTCTCAATTTGAACAGAATTCCGACTAAAGATGCTCTAATCAGAAGACAGGTTACAGTTCCGGATAGCATTTGTGCTCTATGCGATGTTGATGAAGAAACTTCTGTTCACGTCTTTTGTCACACCCTCAAATTCCACGTGCGGGGTTTTACCGCGAGGCGCATGACAAACCAGGATCTAAGTCAACGGTCACAATAAACGACACTATATGATACGTAAAATGAAATAAACAACCATCAAGTTTCCATAAATCCATTCGCTGCGGAAGCGTAACTTTTATTACAACCCAAAACGTAAAAGTACGTAAGTCTGAAAAAGATATGACAATGCATATGAAACCTAGACGCCGTGTGACTCCGTGCGCCTATGATAAGCTGCTACCTCAACGACCTGAGACAAACATGCTAAAAACGTCAGCAAATAATGCCGGTGAGTTCACAGGTTTTATAATAAATGTTTAAAGTAATAAAAGCCATCATGTTATCACTATATCAGAAGTAATAGCGTTAGCTAGACGCATGAGTTATACTACTACGACCGGAAACCATTACAGACAACGAAATATGATTTTGCCCGAAATGATTTAGCGTACGACCGAGACAATATGCACCCGTCCGGCTCCCAGCCGACGGGTGGGGTCTGTCAATCCCAATAGATCTATCCACATTTCCCCCGTTATGCTATCCAGCATATTCATGGTTTCCCCGGGACTTTACGTATCGTATAGTATGTAAATGAATCAACCACTAGCATAACATGATAATTTATGTAATAAGTATAAGCATGTGTCTCCCCCAAAATGTAAAGCGTAAGGCGGGGCCGTGAAACTCACCTGATGCTGCTCTTCGCACTACGACAAGTAAACCTGCTCAATAGACGGTCCCTAATACCGGTGACCTATCATGACGAGCATATAAGGTGTTAGACTAACAACCCGTAGGTTGATTAGTCCCTAGTAGTCCAGACCATAACCGTGTACATATGGAATGATGTTTCAACGTTTAACCGACCACACCAGGCAAGGCCCGACATCCCATTGGTGACCCGACATCTCATGTGTTAGACAATACAAGACATCATGCCACATATGCAGTTAAACACTTAATACACGTAATAGATCACCTAGTCTAGCATAATGTCCGATTAACGCGTAAACAGGTCCGAACACGTATTACTAAGCCATTGGGTGTATCCCGGGGTTCCTATCATGTTTCTAGGCGTCAAATCATGTTCCGGGATGTTAAAATGTACATACAGCAGCATTACACGCGATTAGGAAGCAAACTAGCATTTAGGAAAGTCAACATGTGATTAGGGATGGTCAACAGGCGATTACAAGGGCTAATCGCCCCTTAGGATAGGCGATTAGGGCTATTCGTGTGTATTATGGGCGATTATGGTCATAAGGTACGCAATTCAGGGCTTAACTAGTGATTAGGATCGCAATCGCATGAAATGGAGGTGATTATGACTCCAATCGCCTATATATACGCGATTAGGCTTCCCATTCAGGCGATTAGGCCCCTAATCGCCTATAACATAGGCGATTAGGATGCCCAATCGCCTATAGTGCAGCTGATGTGGTTTTTCGCGCGTTTAACCCTCCAAATCAGATCCGAAACGTGTAAAAACACCCAATAATCATCCTAACACATTAACAAACATATTTCAAGCAAAACCCCTAAGTTTTCATCATTATAACAGTTCCGAATGCGAGCGTTTTCCTAAAATGGCAACTTAGCATGTAAATATCACATCAACATGCAAGAACTTGCCCTAAATAGCAAATATCCAGATTAAATCACATAACCACGTTGTCCGATAGCATCCTACTGTTCTAGCATCATCCTATAACAAACCCTAACATCACACAATCAACAACATGCCTCATATCATCCTTAATCATCCAAAATCCTTCAAATGGGTCAAGACATCAAGTATCAACAATACACAACCAAAACCATTCAAACTCCTAGGACATCATCATACTAACTTGTAACAGCAATAAACATCATAATAACACAAGAACAACCATGATTCAATCCTAAAAATCCTATCTTTAAACACATATAACACATATAACACATGTAATGGTGTGGGTTTGTTTAAAAACGGTTTTAAATGGATTTTCAAAGATAAAAACATTTATAAGTCAGGTCTGGACGTTTAGGGAGTAAAACATAATCATTTAAAGGTTTGGGTTTGAAGAACACACCTTGTATTCAAGAGGTGATGATGGAATAAGCTTGAAAATGGTGGTTTTGATGCAAAAACGAGTTTCAGAGGGTGTTTGTGCGTTGGGTTATGTTATGGGACGGCTAGGGTTGCACAAATGATGTTTTGGAGGTCAAGGGTGGTATTTATAGGCGTTTCTAGTCGTTTGGGGCAAATCAGGCGAGTATGCAGGTCTATACGCGAGTAGGACTGCTAATCGCATGAACTTTCATGCGAGTAGCCTCCTACTCGCTTAAAGCTCCCCTCCAATCGCCCCATTATTGGCGATTAGGCTATTCCCCATAAGCCTAATCGCCTGTAACCTCTATGTTCGTGTGTTTTGCGCGTTAAACCCCGTTTTAACATATGTTAACACATATTCACATACCGGCAAGCCACATAATGATTGTAAACATATAATGCATGATAAATAACACGTTCCCGCCCGATCACCAATTCCCGAGACTCGAGACTTGCGTGGGTGCGTTAAACCCGGCGATTCCACGAATCACCGATTCTTGTACACATGGTTATGGACCGACACCCAATGGTTTCTCGAACCATTGTAACGACTCCCGATGATTCCCAAATCATCAGTACGACTTAATTGACCCCAGTTAAGTATGATATTAAGTAGTTATTTAAAATGTTTTCGTTGAGATAGACTCGTATGCATGTAAAGTACGAAACGCATGTATGTAAGGTATAAAAGTATTGACCTGAATATGCCGGGTGTCACATCTTTACCGGATGTGGTCTCTCTTTTGGTGTTTGGTCGGCTATTGGGGCTTGGTGCAAGTTAGAGCCGCTCTATTTTTTCGATATCAAGGATTTGCTCAAAGTAAATCCTTCGAATCGAAGCAAGGAGGCTGATAAGATAATCCAAGGGATTTTGATGGTCACTTGTTGGGTCATTTGGAATGCGAGCAATGACATGATTTTTAGAGGTTTAGAGCCTAGAGTTTCGGATATTGTAGCCAAAGTCAAGTCCTTTTCTTTCCTTTGGTTAAAGGCTAGGTCTAAGCACAAGAACTTAGTTTGGAAGTTGTGGGCGTTGTTCCCCTTGTATATGTTGTAAGGTGTTTGTGCGGCGGTCCTTGCTTTGAGGGCCGTTAGCGTTGTTTTAATGAAGTTTATCTTTCAAAAAAAAATATATAATAATCATTTAAGAGACATCCTAACATAACATATATAGGCTACTAGACAATTATCCACCAATTAATTAATATTTTGTTAATTGATTGTCTTGCATTCCAAGTAACCAATCAACATGGCCGTTCCATACATGTAGCCGTGAATCGACCAAGGAATTCACAACAAAATGTGTACAATCCAACAATTAGGGATAAAGGTGGAAAAAAGAGAAAAAGATAACTATTGTGTGACAAGTCGGTCGCCTTTGAGAGAGTTTGACCCGATTCATATATGTATGGAGGCAATGGCGAAGGTTAGTGATCTGGGCCAGGGGTGCCCTGGCCCCCACCTCACCGTTTTTTAGCTTGGTGGTGGAAATTTACGATTTTCGTAGGTAATTTTTATATGGATTGAGTCCGGCCCCACCGATTTGATCTTTCGCCCCCTACCAATACGAAAAAATTGAGTCCGACCCCCGCCGATTTGATATTTAAGCTTCGCCACTGTATGGAGGTGGATTTAGATATGGCCGGTGATGAGGGTGGGCGATGAGGGCGACGGCCCCAGGCCCGACATCACCGAGGGCCCGGATTTTTTTATTTTTTTAATTTATATATATGGATGGTTATGAAGACGGGAATGAAGGTTTTTATTTTATTAGTAAGCGGTTGTGGCGTATTTGGATTTAGGGTGAAGCTTATTAGAAGGAAGTTGGAAGTATGGAGTTGCAGGTATGGATGGGTAATGTATTGTTTGTCTTGGGAAGAGAAAGTAAATTGTGAATGATCCAAAAGATAGTTTGACTAGTCAACCAAATTAATAAAATGCTTTTATGTCTATGATGGATTTAATAATCCAATTAATTTTGTGTGATAAATTCAAGAAGTTTCTAGTTCAATTTACTTTGATTGCGGGACTTGATTCTAATGATTTACATCTTTAGGGCTCAGATCACACACCAGTCTAAGCTGATAATTTGAGGCTTGGGTCTTGAACGGTTGAACTTATGTTGTAGTTCTATTTTCACTTGTTAAGAAATCGATATATTTTCTAAACACTTAAACTCATTAATATTTTATTTTTTAAATTCAATTAAACACTAAAACTCAATTTTAATGAGGTCAGTTAGTTTTTTTTTTACCTGTTTAAGGATGTTTAGACTCATTTAAATTTGGCCCAATAAGGAGTAAGGACCGGTTACCTTGAATTCGCCCCCGGCCCGAATTTTTTTAAGGATTTTCAGGGACGGCCCTGGATTTAGATCTATGGATAAGGCGTTCTAAGATCAGATACAATAGTTACCCAAACACATATAATCAAGGATCTAATGATCTTAATACAAGTGTCAACGTAGTAATCATCGTTATCTTTATGTAGAGGCTTTAACTTCCCCAAAATTGTCTCGATGCTTTGTTCCCTATCATGTCTGTGTCATCAAAGGTGTTAGATCATTTTCTTAAGATGAATGATTGAATGATGATCTTAACTTGTAGCTTCATGCATAAACCATGTAAATTAGCTACTTTAGAGAATATGCTAGCGTATAACTAATTATTAATCTGCGAATGATAACTCCTTAAATAATTTAAAAAAGAAAAATACAAGCTGAAAAACACAACTCTGCTACATTTCGTCGATAATTATGATTAACACTTGTCATTAAGCATCGTTTAACAGAATTACGGATCATAAATTAAAAAAAACGATTTATTCATATGATAGAAATGACAAGTGAGAGACTGATTTAAAGTTACTCAAGTTATTTACGACTCATGATCTTTCATAAGCACTAAAGGTTTTTCTTTTGATTATGGATTGATGTGAACAATAAATTGGAACCGTGTGGATGAAAACATTAGCTAAAACTGTCGACATTTTAATACAAGAATATGTATATTTATCCTATGTAAAACATCTAATTAAATATGTGAAAGATCAGATCAGATCAATAGGGTGTCATGGTGTTCTTTTGTTATGATTTGTGTCTAGTATCTTACTAGATTACAACTCTGTACATATAACATATTTGGTGAAATAAAATGGTTCTTTGCTGATCAAAAAAAAAAAAAATATGTGAAATATATTTTCGGGTTCGTCAATTAAATACCATGTTGATGACAATAACTACTTTTAGCGTAAAGCTTTTGATGGAAAAGAAACCTGACATATGTGACATTAAACATATATCATGCAAAATTGTATGGTAAGGCTTCATGGTGCAGAATGAAGCCCCTATGAATTCTATCGCGTCAGTCAAAAATCACCATTGCCGTCCGTCCACCACCCCACCGTAACCAACATCACCACAACCATTTGTTCACCACCTCACCGTCCACCACCCCACCGTTCACTACCAACAGGAAAAAAACCAATGAAAAATATGGGCCCCACTTCTGCACGTTTAACTCTCGCCATTGCAACAACGAAGCTTCAATCCCCCACCTCACCTCCATGGCATCGGGAAAATAGAAGGGGGTGCTGTTGATTCAAAAAATCTGATGGGGGAGGGGGCATTATGCATTGTACAGGTCAGCCTAACCATAATACACTAAGGGGATGTTTGGGATTGATTATTCAAAACAGATTATGCGTTTTGGAAAAGCAGGGGTAGAGCTGCTTATAGATTATTGCATTTTGGTAGCCTAAAAAACTAATTATCTGCGTTTTCAAAACGCCATCCCAAACACTAAAAACTGATTATCTGCGTTTTCAAAACGCAATAATCTAAAAATCAGATTCAAAACGCAATCTCAAACACCCTCTATTGGAATAAGTGTAGCTACGATGTAAACTAACCGAATTATTGGAAGGTTACTTGATACCGGTTTTCTACAAACTCAAATTCGACGGTTAAAGGAATTAAAGCTAAGCTCATAACTAATAGAAACCCATTTCAATTTACGTTCTCAAACATGCGTTTTATACGCCAAACTTGATTAGAATGGTAGGACTAAGAGCACTTCCAATGGTGTGCCACTATCACCCAACATAAAAATGATTATACAATAAACAAAAGGTCAATGTCAAGTTTTAGATAAGGAACTTGAAAGATTTAAGCTCTCTTAGTTTAAATGAATTGAGTTTGTGCTCGACTCAATTCAATTCGTTACCATCTCTACAAAAATACATCAACATTTGTTTAGTTATGCGTGTGAATATGTTTTCTTGGTAAAACATCTTTATCGGTTGATCATACATGATGTTCATTGAAGTGGTATTTAGTATCACCTATACACTGTATATAACTAGTATGATATGTAAACAAGTTATCTATTTGATAATTAGCTCAACAAGCTATGCCATCATCCCTTAGCTTCTACCACTAAGCTTGTGGGCTGTGGCCCAAAGTGTCGAGATAATTATTATATGGCATTGATATTTCTAAATTCTAAGACGTACTGTAGAATATATGAAGAGTGTAAGTTTGTTGTTAAAAAAAGATAAATTTCTTTTTAGATTCAAAAGAATATTATTACATAGCGTATAATTCAAATTATACAGTTAGAAAAGAAATATATTTATATATGTATTCTAAAGCGGTAGAAACTGTTTGACACCTTTGAAAGAGATTAACTAACCTACATAAACATCATCATTCACATAGTTGAAAAACTAGTTCAAATGATTTCTCATCAACGAATTTTGTTACAATGAGTTTCTACGTTTATGTCTATTCACCACATATTTTATGTAGTGTTTGTATTGTTTTTTTCTGCTTAAAACTACGTGGTGTGAGAAAAAAAGATATAACCATAACTTGAATAAAAAAAATAATAATAATAACTTGAACCAATTGAATATCCGTTGGTTTTGTTATGGTTCGGATATGATTCAATATATGTAGCGTGTACATATGTGGTAGTTCAAGCATCTCGTAACTTATTGAAGTTCACGAAAATATTGTTATAATTTTTTTTCATCTTTGTGGTTTGATTTTACAGTTGAGAAGTTTAAAAATTGGCAAAACATTACAAGTGGTTTCATTTTTGCTGAAAATAATGATTACAGTTCAATAGTTTAAAAAATACACTAAAAGAGACTTGTGACATTATAGGCAAATCCCACATCAAAATATCAAATGTGGACATGCATGATAGATGTTAAACTTGTAAGGAATGCTTGACCTCTGGTATCATCAACGCGTTCTTGATGCACTGTCTGTAGCTAAGAGAATAATCCACAATTCCGACAATCAGTATAAAGTTGTGAGCTCCCTGTAGACAAAACAAACAAGATTGGTTGATACAAGGGCCCATCACAACCTAAGGATCCTTGTACTAAGTTGGATGTGTCGTGACTCGTGACTCTAGGGGGTGGATCTATTTGCCCACTAGCACTAACACTGTGTTCCCGAGTTCACTAACGAAAAGAAAAGAAAAGAAGAGAAATGAAATTTAAGAGAGAAAAGAAAGGGAGAGAAATTAAGGAAATAAATAATTTCATTATGTGTTCTCGAGTTCAAAAAAAAATAAAAGAAAATAAAAATTTTATGTGTTCCCGAGTTAAGAGGAAGAGAAAAGAAAGATTTAATTTTACAATGATACCCTTATTAGGTATTATATAATATTAAATAGATGGGAAAAATAGTAAATGTTAAAACATTTTATTTGATAACTTTCTCTTCCTTCCACTTCCTTGCATTTTGAAATGAAAGTTTTAAACAATAATTTTTCTTCAATTTCCTGTAAGTTCTTTTCAGTCCCATTCTTTAATAAAACTCCGAAACACACTTATTTTTCATTTTCCTTCCAATTCCTTCACTTTCTCCTTTAAATAAACTCTGAAACACAGTGTAAAAGATTCACGTACATGAATTAAAGCGGCAAATATGAAGCCGTTTACATAAAAAGATTGTTAATTCATGTTATAACCTACTAGTAATATAGTTTACATCAACAATACAATTATTTGAAAATTATAGTTTTATTTAGTTATATCAATACATAATATATTGTTCATAAAATTCAAAAAGTACACAAAAGTTATGGCTGTCAATTACAAATTGTTCGTTTTAACATATTTATTTATTTTTGCCCAACTTAATTACTCGTCCACCGTAAACTTTTATTATTTTACTTTACAAACTAAACAACTGTTCTAATAATTGAATTAGCTCGTTTAGAGCTATCAAGCAAACATCACTCGAAGCTTTTCAAAATTTATACACAATCTAGCAATAATAAATAACATAACACCCCCACCCAGTCCCACCCCCACCACCTTTTGTTCTATAAATTCAAAACCACATCATTCTCGTACTACCGCTACATTTTTCCATAAATTTACAACCCCTTAGCATTCCAATGGCTCTACAAAGATGTATCACAGTCTTCTCTTGTGTCATTTTCGTTATCCTTTTCTGTATCTCATGTTACACTTTTAGTTACCATAATGAACATGTTCACGACTACAAATCTGGCTTTTTAAGGGCTTGTACTTGGTATATGAAAACCGTTAAAGATTATATATTTCAAGAGTCAGAGGTTTTTGATAGTTTAGATCTAGTTTCTACCAAAACATTCGATGTCGATTCTTATGGTGCTCAAGATTATGGCAAAAAAGATGATACTGCCAAAACATTTGATGTTGATTCTTATGGGGCTAAAGGTGATGGCAAAAAAGATGATACAAAGGTACACATATTAATATATGAGTTCCATCTTGGTTATTATAAGAAGTGCCATGGTTTTCTTACTCATGTTGTCCCATAAAAATTCCAAGTTTTGATTTGGTAAAAAAAAACTACAACATTGTATATATAGATTAAACTACATTTAATAGTTCTCATATGCCCCTAATTTCAAGAAAAGTATAAATGAGAATCAGGGCCGTCCCTGAAAATCTCTTGAAATTTACGTACCCTATCCGAACCGTTAAAAAATAAGCCCCTTAGCTAGGCTCAAGTTTAAGTGTTAAATAAGTTATCTAAAAAAATATATACATATATATATAGGAAATTTTTTTTTTTTGAATCATGCCCTCAAGATTTATAGACCCTGTCCGGTTGGCCTCATCAGACCTCCCAAAGACGCCCCTGATGAGAATAAAGTTCTAAGCTTTTAAGATATGCTCACAGTATACAGACTGCCTAAACGATTTAAAAACTTGTATTTACGCTCAACAATGAGGGAACCAAAATAAGGTTTCTTTTCTTTAGCTATTACAAGTAGACGGTCTAACTCATTTTTTTCTTAAAAACTCTCACTTCATATCAGTGTTGTAAAAGTCGGCCTACTCGGCCTTGTACTCGGCGACTACTCGGACCTCGGAACCCCTCCGAGGCGACTTTCTCCTACTCGGCCAAACTAGTCGGTGGCGGCCAACTTGGCCTTATACTCGGCCCTGTACTCGGCCAACTCGGCCCTGTACTCAGTGGTCAAAATAGTCATCTTCGTCCTACTCAGCCCTGTACTCGGCCTACTCGGCCTTGTACTCAGAAAAAATTGAATTTTAAACATGTATCTTTAAAAAAACATGCGTATTTGACATGAATTATACTTATTTTGATACATATATTATATCCAATAATTAATTTTCTTTATATTTACCATCTCCGAGTACTCCCCGAGTACTCCGAGTACACCCAACTCCCCAGTCAGCCGACTGGGGGCCGCCTAGCGACTTTTGCAACATTGCTTCATATATAATAATCCAACATATTTTGGTAACCGGGAGGTTACCAGGCCCTTTTGACTCCCTAATTCTACCCATGTACTCGTGTATACCGTACACCATTAGAAACTGGTAAGGGTTTGTTGTGATAACTAGATATGCATGTATGTATGTAAGTACATAATTTGGGGGTATTTTGTGTTTGTGTGTTTATAGTTATACTCATATGTACATCATGTGTTGTTTTAGGCATTCAAGAAAGCATGGAATGATGCATGTTCCTCTACGACAGAAGCAATTTTTCATGTGACTAAGAATAAGAAGTACCTTGTCACCCCAATTAAGTTTAAAGGTCCTTGCAAAGCTTCACTAACCATGCAGGTCAGCCTTCTATTTACCTCAACTTAATTTTTATGAGTTTATGTTGCTTATTTAATTAAGATTCTAAAAGTGACCTAAAACATTGTAAATTACGCTTTTATATATAGGAAATATAATCCATTCGCTTATAAAAAGTTATATCATAAATAACCTAACCTTCAATCAAGTTCACTTATTATCTTTTTAAAAGACAACTAAAGTATATGTAACGTGTCACCACATGGGGAGAACATAGATAGGGGTACCAATTGCATGTTACATTTTGATGCATACGGTCCGATCTATTAATATAACAGATATTGACGTTATGTGGGTAAACAAAATGTGGGAAATGCATTTCACTCGGTAAAATCTTCAAAATAGATATGTTGACCGATACAATTATCCTATATATTAATTTTGTAACGTTCATGAATAGTATTTAGGGACAGGCTGGTAATTTTGCCGTCTTAGGCTTCTTATGCACACTTTTCTTTCCTTCCCAACTCTCTCACCTCTCATCCCTCCTCTGCCTCTCAATATTCTTCGCCGGCGACCACGACTACTATGTTGCATGTCTCTTACGACGGCTGTGTAGCACAGATAGACGTCTTGCCCTGTCGTTGCCGGTGGCTTTCTGGCCATGACATTGACTTATGCTAAGATAGACGTACCTAAAATAGCCAATCAAGAGATGAAAAATAGTATCTACTACCAAAGGTGATCAAGACTTAGCCGGCCTGAAATTCATGATAAACTAGGGATGAACCGATCCAGAAAATTACCAAAAATGTGTATCTACATAAATGCGAGTCTATTCTAGTGGTAGTACCGAAATCCTTACCCCTATGATGAACTACAAAAAGGACCACATAATACTCGTTCGAATTAAACATGTGTAAAGCGTCAAGCGTGGGGTAAATTTAGTCGGCGGCGAGGATTTGTCTTGCATTTTTTATCCCCCGGCTAATTATTTAGCCCTTGTTTTTTCATCCGCAGGCTAGTTTAGCCCATGCCATTCATTAGCCAACTACTTATTGCTTTATTTATCAATCGGCTAAATTAGCTCCGCCTTTTTATTCTATGGTTAACTTTGTGTTTGTCCACATTTTTCATCCTACGACTAAATTAGCCCATGCTTTACGCTCGTATTATTTTGAATTTTAATTCTTTTATAAGGGCCATGTTGTACTTTTCAAGTTCTTTTGTGCTCGCTAAATCCGGCAAATCCTATTAGTCATTTCCTAATTTACTGGTTTTTACATGTCTATCTTGGTATAGCTTTGTTAATTTTGTTGTTCAACATATCTACGTTCATAATTCCCTTTTTTTTCGTGATAAATCTTATTATTCTTGTTATAGGGCCACAAGGGGTGATCACCCTTTTCTCACATTCATTACACTATTACACAAAATCAGATTATGTCGCCTCATTTTATCACATTTCATCACTAAACCCATGCGGCGGTGTGCACTTTTCATCACATTTCATCACTAAACTTTTTTTTTTAAAATAATATAAAAACATTACATTTTAAATTAAAAAAAAAACATTACATTAGATAAAAAAAATTACATTAAATAAAAAAAAACATTACATTTAATTAAAATAAAAAAATACATTAAATAAAAAAATTACTAGAAAATATAAAATAAAATAAAAATGAAATAAGAAAATTAAGTGAGTGGTGGGTACGAGTCCTTGAACACGATATCTAAACTACTGACGTGTTCCGTTAGATCGTGTCGAAGTTGAATCACAGGTACATTATGTTTCCCCGACAAGTGCACCAAACTCAGCTAAACTAAGATATATTATAAAAAATATATGAGTATGTATATCTTGTTGTAAAAAAAATTAAGTTTATATATTGTTATTATTGGTTTGTGAACAACATTTATCATTAGGAATGGGTGATTATTAAACAAATAAAAAAAACAAAGAATATGAGAAACAAAGAAAAGAAAAACAAAGCTAAGAAACAAAGAAAAGAGTGTGATGGCTATCACGGACAAATTGTTTGCGGTCGTGATAGGTTGGGGGGTGTTTCGTGACCATCTTGCCATCACGGGGTGGCCATGATGGCCACCCTGGCTGCCCTAAGCACGTTATATGTTCTGTCACAAGTCCAACAAATTTGTTTGATCCTTGATCTTATATACCTTCAACATTAGGGGTGAGCTTGGTACCGGTAGTTAAAATCGTCAAAACTTGGTACTAGTGCCCGTATCGAAAATCAGTGACGGATCTAGAAAAAAATGAGGAGTAACGTTTAAATTTTATTTCGTCGTATTTTCATATAATGTAAACGAAATAAGAATAAAATCATGGTAATAGATAAAACTACATTTTAGAAAAAACACAAACTTCAATACCAGCACAAATTAGAGCATTGTCCATTTAAATATATGACCATGTGGTTGAAAAGCCATTTTTTCACAAGATATGTTCTTCTTATATCATCTATTTGATTAGGGTGATTGCTAGCATGGGTGGTTTATCAGTGGGATACGAAGGAAGAGCATTCAAATAAAATATATGAGCTCGTGGTAGAAGCTGAAGAATTAGAAACATTTGGACTTGTAGTTGTAGCAACATCATCATTCGTTTACATATCATTATCATTATTAGAAACATCATCATTCTCTTCCGTACTAATATCATCATTCACTTGCGTATCCTTATTATTAATATTTGGAGTATTACTTGAACCAATTATAAATACAAATTATAATTTATAACATAAACAATAAAATAATCAATTATAGACACGAATTATAATTTATAACGTTTTTTTAGGTGCTAGGGGATTGGGGAGGGTCTGGTTTGGGCTTACTTGTTTGGGTCAAGGGGGTTTGGTTTGAGTTGGGGGTTTTAGGAATTTGGTTGGGTTTGGTAATATATATGGACTTGTGGTTTAGACAAGTGACGTTTAGTATAAGTTCGATAATATTTTCCGAGTAATGTAAAATTTATTTTAGGGGTAACGTTTTACAAAAAATCGTAAAAAAAATATAAAAAATCAATTACGTGCGAAAATTTGAGGGGTTGCGGGCGCGACCCCTAGCTTTATGCTAGGTCCGCCCTTGTCAAAAATATACGATACAGTAAATTAAGGTAAATACTTGTCCAAACCGGCATCAATCGGTACCAGTATTTCCGGTACTAGGTACCAAAATGATCATCCCACGCATTATCATTGAAATGATGAGTTTAGTGGTATATATTTCACATGTAAAGATAAATTACAAATTGGTTTAACTTG
This sequence comes from Ambrosia trifida, assembly GCA_028751855.1. Taxonomy (NCBI): domain Eukaryota; kingdom Viridiplantae; phylum Streptophyta; class Magnoliopsida; order Asterales; family Asteraceae; genus Ambrosia; species Ambrosia trifida. The sequence goes on along the minus strand of CM054125.1, from coordinate 22,730,540 downwards.
CTAAACATGAGAAGTGAAGTATATTTTTTATTTCTTTTTCCATCTACAAATATTTATATATACACCACTAATTATTGTGTCTTGTACATTGTATATCTTGGTGAGTGATTTCATCACACAAGTTACTCCATATTATGCACAAATATTATTGAATAATATTTCAGTTTTGAATGCAATATTAACATGATGAAAGTTCGCAGATTTCAGGAACAATTTTGGCATCAGAACAAGAATCGAAATACAAGAAAGATGCAAAGCATTGGCTTAGAGTGGAGAAAGTTGAGGACCTAGTGATCGAAGGTGGTGGAGTCATCGACGGCAACGGGGACGTTTGGTGGAGTAAATCCTGCAAAGTCGATAAGTCGCTTGTAAGTAATCAATCATCTCCTAAATATATGTAATAATGTAAATCCAAAATTTCTAAAATGGTAATGAAAGATAATAACTAAAATATATAAAGTAATACAAAAATAATTTGAAATTTTTGAATCGTAAACTAAAACCTTAACATTATAGGGTCAAGTTATCCTAAACAGTGTAAAATAAATGAGATGAATGAGAAGGATACAAAAAACAATGAATCGCAACAATCACATAATGGCAAAAATAAAGAAGAGACACAATGGTATGACGCAAATCCTAAAAACTACAAGCTAAAAATCCAAAAAAATCGAAACCCTAAAAACTATGATCGTAGGGTTCAATAAGACGGTTCGAATACCGCTTGAATAAGTTCAATTAGACTAATTTTGATACCTATCTATAACTTCCTATTTTTTATTCATTGTGTACTTATGCTAAACTCTAGCATTATATATAAGTTTACAGGCTTTAAAAAATACAGGTTTACAGAAATTGGGCTAAAAAATGATCACATTAATATGGACTGAAGTGCTAAGCTCAAATAATAACAAATAAAATCAGAAATTGGGCTGATATGTTATGGGCTGGTTTCACAAAAAAAATCAGGCTGGCAGCTGGCTTAATAATATAATTTATAACTTTTGTGCTAATTTCTTACCTTTAACACTTTTATGCATGTACATTTCATTTCGTTATAACTAACTGAACTTTTATCAATTTTTGGTGGTGATTAACAACTACATGCAGCCATGCAAGGATGCTCCAACGGTACGTTCAGTATTTATTTCATCATTTTTGTCAAACTTTTCGGTGAATCATTATTTTCTTCAAAAACCATGTTTTATTTTTACAAAGAAAACACAATATGTAAATTGTAATAATAAGTTGTTTTCTTACTTATATGAAAATATAACACAAAAAAAAAACTCGTAATGGATATTATTCGGAAAGATGTTTATTTATATAAAGTGTAGTCATGATTTTGTGTTGTCGACGACAGGCTTTAACGCTCCACAAGTGCACATCTTTAACCGTGAATAACCTGAAAATTCAAAACGCACAAAAAATGCATGTATCTTTCGACCATTGTGAAAATGTTCAAGTGTCTAAGATTCAAGTAACTTCACCCGAAGATAGCCCTAACACGGATGGAATTCATGTCACACACACTCAAAATATCACAATATCGGACTCCGTTATAGGAACAGGTTCTTTAATTTTCTGTTATGATCTTTTATAGCTTTAATTTTACCTATAAATTTAGACTTGAGTTTAGAATTAATCCTTAATATATTGACTGATTTGGTTACTAATGAAGGGGATGATTGTATTTCGATCGTGAGTGGATCAGAGGGCGTTCTAGCTACTGGTATAACATGCGGACCTGGTCATGGGATTAGGTATAGATGTTATATATTTTCTTTCAAACACTCTCATACTACACCAGGATTGTGTATTATTAAACAACTTTATATAGAGATAGAATAATTATAATTACAAAAGAAGCCTAATCAAATCGTATATCCGATTCATAGATAGATGGAGATAATTGCAATAAATCCTTAATAATATTTTCTATCTAAAATATAAAATTATAAACCCTTAGAAATAATTACATTAATAAATCATAACTAACATATTTTATCTAATATATTTATTGCTAACATTATAGATCACGAATCTTTTCTATACATTTTAACACACAAAAAGGTATCATTTCCTATATTTATATATCAAATGTGATCATATATAATATTATGGTTGGTTGTTAATATTCAGTATTGGAAGCCTTGGGTCTAAAAACTCAGAAGCTTATGTTTCGAATGTGACAATTGATGGAGCTAATCTTACTGGGACAACAAATGGTGTTAGAATAAAGACTTGGCAGGTAATTTATGATGTGAAACTTAAACTCAAAACCTTAATTAACCTGAATGTTCTTAAAGATTGTCTTTGCCAATGGATCACCAAGCGCCCATTTGTAAAATCGTATATGAATTGTCACATTAACATGTCACTGACATGTCGAGCTTTTTGTGTTGATTTTAGGGAGGTTCCGGGAACGCAACCAACATTATATTTCGAAATATCATCATGAATAATGTTTCGAACCCTATCATTATAGATCAAAGCTACTGCGATCAAAAAAAGGCGTGCAAAGAACAGGTCATGATGTTATATATAATATTTCACCAATATTATCAAACTTATGTAACATGATGGAATGGATTTTTAGGTTAGATTTTAACAAAACAAGCGTTTGCAGGATGACGCTGTTGAAATAATAAACGTGACTTACCAAAATATTAGCGGAACTAGTGCTGATGAAGAAGCAATAATATTTGACTGCAGCAAAAGCCATCCATGTCAAGATATTGTAATGAAACAAATAAATCTTACTCAAGTCAACGGTGGTGATGCTAAGGCCATTTGCAAACACGTTGAGTTGAATCATATCAAACCCGTTATCCCTCGATGCCTGGAAAATGCTGAACAAGATCAACTAGCATTTGGGACTTATAGTTCTTATTGATTAATTAGTTGTGTATGCTACAAGAATTTGATAGATATTATTATATAATGTGCATAATATTGCAATAAGAATTATACCTGCTATGAAATATAGAACCATATTTTATTATAATAAGTGTATTTGATCACTAGAAAAAAGACGCATATAGGCAATGTTTTAAAAACCGGTAAATACCGGCCGGTTATACCGGTGTTACCGTTTTCGGATGAAAATCCATTACGAAACACTCTGGTATATATTTAAAACGGTGTCGATTTTATACCGCCGGTAAAATCCGGTATACCGGTTTGTATCACTACACCGGTACCGGCGTAGGTTAGTTTTTGGGTTATTTTTAAATTATTTTTTAGTAAAGAATAACTTTTAAAAAATTAAAAACTTTATATTATCTTTTGGATTATTTTTTAATTATTGATTAACTTGTTGATAGTATTTTAATCTCTACTACATTATAAAGAGTGAGAGATGGGCAAAGTTGTCTAAGTTGGTAAACTTAAGATGACATATGAAAAGCCATGTGCTTTAACCCTCAAATGTCATATAAATCTTCCCTAATTTACCCTTCAATGCATTAAGATACTTGTACCATGTAACCCAAAGAAATCATTTCATCCCTCTTTATTATAATTACTCCCTCTTTATGTTTATGTTTATGTTTATTTACATTTATATTATATTATACTAATACTAATTATTTATATTTATATTATATTATACTAATACTAATACTAACTTACTAACTACATTATAAAAGGGGAGCCATGGGTAAAAATGTCTAAAATGTCAAAATTAAGAAGGCATACCAAAAGCCTCAAGTGTAATCTCTAAATTTTTACCCTCTTTGTTCCATTTATACCCTTATGTACCACCTTTAATAGCAATTGTACAAAATAATAATGCAACTCATAAACTCTATCATTAACCATCGAGATATCTATCACGGATCGATCATGTACAATGCAAAATAATAATGCAACTCATAAACTCTATCATTAACCATCGACACATCGTGTTTAGTCAATTTCGTGCAATCACTAAAGCATAGATGAATAAAGTGATTAATTTTTTTATTTTCTTTTTTACATGCCATTTTGGCTATCGTAAGTGCGCATATTCGCCTTGACGACATAGTTTACAACATAAATATTTCACATTCATAACTATCATATCACTAAGCCGGAATTTGGTCCCCTATTATTATTAAACAAAAATATTTAGAGAACATTAACGACTTCTTAAATGTTTTAGAGTGCGACTAGCATCTTATAACATGTCTTTTAGAATGTGTATAGTAGCGCTATATTAGAGGTTGTGTACCCGCCGCATCGCGCGGGCCAACCCACTAGTATGTAATTATGTACTTTTAGATTATTTTTTGTGTTAATGTTGTAATTTATGAAATTATATAGCTAATTAATCAAACTTGTTGAACCGCCCGGTACAACGCGGTACAATCGGTTAAACCATTTTTTCGCCAAATCCGGTATAATTAAAAAACCGGTTTTTAAAACATTGCATATAGGGTGTTTGAGATTGAGTTTCAAAACAACTTATTGAATTATTGGCTTTTTTAAGAAGCCAATAAGTCAATAAGTTGTTTGTGTAACCCAAAAGCACTTTCTGTTTTGACTTTGGGCTTTTGGCTTTTAAGGTGGAAAAGCTGTTTTTGAGAAATTAGAAATCCTGGCTTTTGGAAAAAAAATTACAAATCTGCCACCCATACAACCAATATTCACAATAAGTTAAGCGAAACACTTATAAAAACAATCTATTGACTTTTTGACGTTTCTCATCCCAAAAGCTAATTCAAAAACTTTTTTTAAAACTCATTTTTAAAAAGTTATAAGCCAATAAGCACTTTCGATCAAAACCACTTTTGTATTTCCAAACTCAACCCCAAATACCCTTTTAATTTTGTATTATGTCTACAAGTTAAATAAAAGGTATATTATATATAAACACACCAGCGGCGTCTTTAATGATTTACGTACCTCATCCGAACTGTTAAAAAAATATGCCCCTTAGACACTTGACCTTAACGAATTAAATAATTTAAACTAATTTTTATTTGTGACGATCAAACTTATAGTAATACCCATAACATTTAACAAAATCATAGTATTAGAATAAGTTAAGTTACATATCGTAATAGTCTTATAAATGGGCATGGGCCCTTATTGGTTAAGAGTTTTTAAATTTTATAGGCCTCTTATCTATAATCTATATCTATATCTATACTACTATATAATATATTCTAGATGGGCAAAATGGTAAAATCACCTCTATTTTAAGATGTGAGTCTAAAGGTCTCTTTACAAATCTCTAACTTTTACCTCATTTCTTCCTTTTATGCCCCTCATGTACAACTTTTAATGATAATAGTACATATCTCTAATACACACCATTGTGAATGAAACACCTAATTCAATACTTATATGAGTTACTTACTGAAGGGATAGGGAGCCCAATCCAAGGGGAAAAGGCATCCCTATCCCCATAAATACAATCACCAGCGCCAGAATCTGGCATCAGCGCGCGACCAACATAAATTGTGGAGCAGCGCGCGACCTCACAAACAAAGGTCAACACCTGATAAGCGCGTGCGGCCACGCGCGGCATCTCCCCTTATCACCTTTGGTACGAGGTACGGAAGATAATAAAGGGAAGATTCACAAGGATCTCTGACAGAGTACGCACCAAGGAGAAAACGATAGGTGGCAAGAGTGGTCCAACTACCACAGAAGAGGATGGCGACGTGACTGTTCCCATGCTTCCACTGTCATCAACAGTGACAGCAGACATCCCCTGCCGACGTCAGGAGCATGGTCAATGACTGTAGCAAGGACAGGGGCGCCGCCTGCCAATCAGGGCTCGCCACGTGTTCACATCAAGCAACAACCATGCTGCGATATGACGTCATCCACAGTGATCTGCTTTTCCCGCCATTTTCATGGAAGGCTTGGACCTGGATTTGGGCCGGGCCCAAATAAGGATAACTTCTCACGGGCTCCTCGGCAAAGCCCATGAGTTCTCCTATAAATAAGGAAGGACATCTCCTTGCAAAATCATCCGAAATTACTCATTGTAAACTAGCATTACTCCTGTAACTCTCTCTACTTGTTCATTAATAATATTCTGGCTAGTTACAGTGGACGTAGGTCATTCCTCGACTGAACCACTTACACCTTGTGTTCTTATTCACGTAACTCTCACACGCACTCATACTCCTTATTCTCACCCGGGTTTTACCAAGAGGTTTGGGTAAAGGATTAATCCTGACGAACATAGTTATAAACCACTCGGGGATTAGTCATAATCACCGTGATACCTATTGTTTCTTCATTGGCGCCATCCAACGGTGAGAACAGTTTTATTCATTCATCTTTTAACCCACCCATGGCTGAACCCAACCCTAACACTTCTGTCATTAACCAAACCGGGGACGTCGATGCTCAGTCCCCGGAAAACCAAACCACACCACACACTGTCGTCAAGAAACCCACTTCACGACTCGAACAGCCGGATCTCGAGATCCGTGACCTAGGCTCGGACGATGACAGTGACGGCGGTTCTGAGGAAGACCCAGACCAGTGGCTCCTCCGTCAGAACGCCAAAAGCGCTGCAATATATCAACGCAAACTCTTGCAACAAGCCAAAAAGAAGGGCAAGGCCCTCACTTATGATACCCCGTCAAAAAAAGGGGTACAAAAAGAAAGACTCGGCCACTCACGGTGATGGTCGTAGCGGGGAACTCGGCGGAGACGCCAGGGTTCGGGGCTACGCGAAGTCACGCGACGAACCGGATGGCTATGAGTCGTCTAGCAGCGACTCTGACCACAACGGAAAGAAACACAGCCACCGTTCACATCACAACGACGAGGACGATGACTTGGTCAAGCCATTCAGGCCTAAAGCCTTCGCCGAAAAGTCAAAATTCGTCGCTCGCATAGCGACAGCAAAAATCCCAAGGAAAGCTAAGCTTCCCAGCAGCATCGGTAGATACGATGGCCTGCGTGATCCGGATGACCATGTGCACGACTTTGAGTGTGCAGGTATGTCGGTAGATTGGCCCGTTCAGGTCTGGTGCCACTTGTTTGCTCAGACCTTAACCGGCGCATCCAGGGTTTGGTTTGATAACCTCCCCGCGGGGAGCGTTAAGGACTTCGACGACCTCACCGATAAATTTGGCAATCATTTCTCGCACCTGCGGAAGCACAAGAAAGACAAGGCGCATATTCTGTTATGCCACCGGTATGACCACGAATCCATCGAGGATTTTATAGTTCGATTCAACAAGGAGGCCTTGCAAATAGGCTGTGGGGAGGAACTCACACGGGCAGCGTTCATACACAATGTGCGCAGCCCAGAACTCATGAAGTGCCTCACAGGCAAAGACGGTATCCCGGAATCCTGGGATGAACTCGTCCACTCCGCAAAAATATATGCCTCCTCCGAAAAATCTTTCAACCAGATGCACGGCTTCCAATCGCAACACCATAATAATAATAGTAATAAACACAAGAACAAGTCTGTTTGGAGCCGCATCTCGGGCACCGCCGACGAGGGAAAATATTCCCCCGCGGGCGATGCCCGCCAACTCATCAGTACTAAACAATCGCGGGACCAACGTGGACACTCAAAGAAAAACCACGATTGGACCCCGCTAACAAAGACACCATCTCAGGTCCTGAAAACAGAGCAGGTCACGTTGAAAGAAGCCAACCCTCTGGGAAAACGAAGGAACGTGGACCGAAGCAAGTTCTGTGAGTATCACAATGACTTCGGTCACCTCACAGACAACTGTTATAGCCTGAAGATGGAGATTGAGGCCACGCTGAAGTCGGGACAGCTCGGTCACTTGGTAAAGAACGTCCACCGCACTGGCAAGGGTAACGCGGGTGACGAAAACCAAGGGGAGGGGTCGCGAAAGAAAATCCGTGACCTCAACACTCATGCCGCCACACTCATTCCTCGTCATCACTGCAACATGACTAGGTGTGGCAAAAACGCCCAGCACGGGAAGCGCACCCGCACACAACCACTTGACGACTCATGGAAAGAGGCCAACGTCCTCATGCCAAAAGTCAGAGGCGGCGCCTCCTGCATCGCCCCACTCGTCATAACCGCAGTCTTCGGGCATTACCGCACACGGTACATGTTCCTAGACGGCGGTAGCAGCACAGATATTATGTACGAGCAATGTTTCCAACAGCTGGATGCGGAAGACAAAGCGAAGCTCGTACCGGTCAATGAGCCAATCTCGGGCTTCATTCACGAGACCATCATGCCGCGGGGCATGCTCTCCCTGCCAGTCACGTGGTCCGATGGCACCCATGAACGCACGGAGATATGCGACTTCATGGTTTTGCCAGCCACCTCTAATCATGACATACTCTTGGGTCGGGAAGGCATCGCACGCTTTAACGCCAACGCTTCAACGGCGCACGCGATGGTCGGCTTTCCAACCAAGACAGGCATCGCTTTCATCAGAGCCAACAAAGACTGCCACACCACTGAAACCGCCAAGCCTCCAAAAATGGTCAAGACAAATGCCTGCACTGAGCCGGAAAAATGGGCACTAAACCCTAAATTTCCGGAGCAAACGGTGGTCATTGGCCATGAAATCTCCGAGACCATACGCAATCACTTGAAACAGCTTCTAATAACCAACATGGATGTCTTCGCGTGGCAACCGGCGGACATGGTCGGTGTCCCCCGCGAAATAGCGGAACACAGACTCAATGTCTATCGCTCCGTAGAACCAATAGTGCAAAAGAAGCGCAGTATGGGCCCGGAGAAAACAAAGGCCATGAACGAACAAGTCACCGAGCTGCTCAACGCAGGCATCCTTCGCCCTATCAGATACCAAACCTGGGTGGCTAATCCCGTCATGGTCGCCAAAGCTAATGGAGGCTGGCGCATGTGTGTCGATTACAAGGATATTAACAAGGCGTGTCCCAAAGATTGCTATCCTTTGCCAGAAATCGATTTAAAGGTGGACTCTCTCGCCCCGTATCGGTTCAAGTGTTTCCTGGACGCAAACAAGGGGTACCACCAGATCCAGATAGCTAAGGAAGATGAAAATAAAACAGCGTTCCGCACAGACGCGGGCATCTTCTGTTACACCAAGATGCCTTTCGGCCTCAAAAATGCGGGCGCCACATACCAACGCCTAATGGACACGGCCTTCATCAATGAGATCGGCGTACGGCTTGAAGTGTACGTCGATGACCTGGTAATCAAGAGCAAGGAATAAAGTGACATGCTTCGGGACATCCAACAAACATTCAATCAATTACGCAAAGTGCGCATGAAATTGAACCCGAGCAAATGTTCATTCGGGATGGAAGAGGGCAAATTTCTGGGCGTCATTGTAACGCGGGATGGTTTCCGCGCCAACCCAGAAAAAGTTCAAGCCATCGAAAGGATGCCTTCCCCTGCTTCCGTCAAAGAGGTACAGACACCAATGGGCCGCCTTGTCGCCCTCAATCGCTTTTTATCTAATTACGCTTCAAAGGCGTTCCCGTTCGTGGACACTTTGAAGAACTGCCTGAAGAAGAGCAACTTCCGCTGGACTCCAGAGGCGGAATCAGCATTCCGGGCAATGAAACAATGCTTAATGAACCTTCCGACGCTAACAGCACCTCTTCCCAAAGAACCGCTCACACTCTACCTATCCGTCACGGAACGGGCAATAGGCGCGGTTCTAATGGTTGATCGCAAAGGCGTGCAAACACCAATTTATTACATCAGCCGCACGCTGTTAGACGCAGAGACAAGGTATACAATAATGGAAAAGCTGGTTCTCGCACTCATCCATGCATCCAGAAGGCTGCGCAGGTACTTCCAAGGCCACCCGATAAACGTCCTCACAGACTATCGGATAAACGACATTCTCGCCAAACCAGAACTATCGGGCCGCCTGGAAAAATGGGCCATTGAGCTGGGGGAACACACGATCAATTACAAACCCCGGGCAGCAATTAAAGGCCAGGTTCTCGCGGACTTTGCGGCGGAGATACCTACGGACCAAGTCTAAGAATGCAAAGCAGAAGAATCACCCGCACCGGTACACGATCCGTCGCATAAATGGTCCCTATACACGGATGGGGGCCTCTAATGACGACGGCGCCGGCGCGGGATTACGCCTCATCAGCCCAGATAAACACGAGTTCACATACGCCATTCGCCTCGACTTCAAAAGCACAAACAACGAGGCGGAATACGAAGCGTTGCTGGCAGGCCTCCGCATTGCGGAAAAAATGGGGGCCAGGCACGTGGAGGCACACGTGGACTCACTGCTTGTCGCGCGACAGATTAATGGATCCTATGACGCAAAAGATGAAATCATGGCCTTATACCTGAAGCAAGCCAAGCAACTCATGCGATGGTTCGACTCATGTACCGTCGAACACATCCGGCGCAGCGAAAACAAGCCAGGCGATACGCTGAGTAAAATGGCATCCACGGTCTTTGCACATATGGCCAAAGAAGTACGAGTTGAGATCCTCGAAAAACCATCTGTTCCACCGTGACAAGTCAACGTCATCCAAACAGGCAACGCGTCCTGGATGACCCCAATCAAAGCCTTCCTATCCTCCGGCATCCTGCCTGACGACAAGCCAGAGGCTCGGAAGATCAAGCACAAGGCTTTACAATACCAACTTGTAGACGGTACCTTGTACCGCCGCTCGTACCTAGGGCCGCTGCTGTGCTGCGTAGATTCTGCAGACGCCTCCTTCCTCCTCAGAGACATACATGAAGGAACATGCGGGCTACACGCGGGCCCAAGGATGGTAGTAGCGAAGTTGATGAACGCAGGGTACTATTGGCCGGGCATGCACGTGGACGCGGTCAACGAGTTGCGTAAATGCGACAGTTGCCAGCGCCACGCTCCGAATACCTTGCGCCCCAAGAACAACTTGGTGCCCGTTACAGCGGTGTGGCCATTTCAGAAATGGGCTATCGATCTGGTGGGACCATTCCCAACGGCCCCGGGTAACGTAAAATACTTAATCGTCACCATCGACTACTTCACCAAGTGGGTCGAGGCAAAGCCTCTAGCCAAGATTGACGGCGCACATGTCAAGAAATTTATCTGGGAGTTCATCATCTGCCGATTCGGCCTACCAATGCAACTAGTAAGCGACAACGACACACAATTTGAGGACCAATCCCTCCAGGAATGGTTGGCTCAAATGGGGGTTAAACAAATTTTCACATCGGTCGCGCACCCGCAAGGTAACGGTCAAGTGGAACGGGCCAATCGCACAATAGTAGACGGCATCAAAGCACGACTCGGAACCAAGAGAACCGGGTGGGTAGAAGAAATGCCTCATGTTTTATGGGCCTACCGCACCCTCACAAAAACTAGCAATGGCAAAACGCCATTCAGCCTGACATATGGTACCGAGGCCGTCATCCCCGCCGAAATAGGCTGCCCTTCCGCAAGAGTATTAATGGCCGAAACAAGAGACAATGACAAAGAACTCCAATTGAACCTTGATTTATTAGAAGAGCGTCGCGATCTTGCTGCAATCAAAGAAGCCAAGTACAAGACACAGCTAGAGCGCTACTACAATAAGCGCGTCAAAGAGTCCGCATTCAAGATCGGGGACTATGTTTTCCGAAACAACGAGGCTTCCAACGCCGAAAAGCCCGGAAAACTAGCCCCTACTTGGGAAGGCCCATACAAGATACAAGAAATACTTGGCAAAGGCGCGTACGCCCTAGAAAGACTAGATGGCACGCCTATCCCGCGATCTTGGAACGGCGCGCAACTGCGACGCTGTTATTTGTAAAAATTTGTAAAATGGCTACACATGTCATCCTCATCAATGAAAAATGGTTTCCTATATCTGCACTTCTATTTGTCTTTTCCGCGCCAGGGTCTTCAAGACTTGGACAAAACCCTCGTCGGACCAACACCGCTGACTATCAACGCCATGCAAGTCTTCAAGACGCGCCTCGAGCGCGTCGGACTTGCACAAACTGGCGCCACGCACAACGCCCTATGGTCTTCAAGACAGGTTTACTTGCCGGACCTAACTGACGCGCGAAACGTGTATGCGTAGAACTTGTCTTCTAGACTTGCAATATACAAGTCGGACAAAGGAAACACACATAACACAGAAGCGAAGTCTATGGTCTTCTAGGCAAGGCAATCACGCGCCCAACTCGGACCCTCTGGCACAAGTCGCGCCCCGCTACAGTCTTCAAGGCAAAAGTATTCACTTTGATGCCGGACTGTCTAGCCGGACGCGCGCCCTAACCTCTACTTACACACCGGGTGACGACTTGGTTAAATAAGTGCACAGAAGTTAGAGTGAGAAAAGTGAACACGATATAACAAACCACAAAATTTTTCATTAACATTAAGGGAATTAAAAACCCTTTCATATGTACATAGTAATTACAAGACATGCAAGCGCCTACTCATCAGGCAAAGTAGAAGGACCTTCGCCAGAAGCCTTCTTGCGCATCTCCTCTTGGCGCCTTTGCTCCGCTTCCCGCGCAAGTTCATCAGATCTTTCTATGAAGTACTTGAGGGCAGCAGGGGGGTCCGCATTGCGATTACAGTCCGCAATCACCTGAAGGATAGGGAAGTCAATCTTCTCGAACTTGAGCAGCTCCGCCTCATATTCCTCCTTCAAAGGCTTCCCGTAATGCTCCGCAAGGTCAAGACGCCCTTCATTATGGGCCGCTAAGAAGCCATCCTCATAACCCTCGCCATACCCATAGGCCTGGGCGCCGGTAGCAATCGCAGCAACTTGGTCGCCCAACTTGGGCTCCTGCCAAAATCTCCTAAAGACCTGCGGAAAAATCAAAGTTAGCAAATCAACATAATTAATACAAGATTAACAACAAAGAAAAGCATCAAGACTTACCCCATTCATCCCCTCAGTCATCAACCAGCGGATGGAGTCTTGCATTTGGGTCTGGACAGCAACCGCCTGCTCCAACAGTTCCTGGGCCGCCTCACATTCCGTGACAGCCGCGGCACGAGCCTGCTCCGCAGAGTCAAGATCTTGTTCCAAATCCTCTTTGGCATTAAGGATTCGGACCCTCTCCTGCTCCAGAAAAGAGACACGCTCGGTAGCCTTGATAAGATCAGCATCTTTGGACTCGAGCTCCTTGCGCTTCTCCACAAACAGAACAGTCCTCTCGGAGAGGGCCTTGCAAGTCTCTTCTAACTTCCGGGTAGTCACCCGCCCTTCCTGCTGCGCTTCAGCCAGAGTCTCCTTCAAGCGCATGATTTCAGCGTTGGTCTTCTTCCAAGACTCTGACCATTTGCGCCTATCCGCCGCCGCCTCCTCTTCAAGCTTAAGAGCTTTAGCCTCTGCATCATGGGCGCGGCGACGGTACTTGGAAATTTCAGCTTTAAAGGCAGCCTCTTTTTCAGCAAGGCCTGCCTTCTCCGCCTCCAAGTGCTCTATATCACGTTGCACCGCCGCGTCCCGACGGCGCAACGAGTCCATCATGGACAGTTGAGTCGCCTGATTCACACACAAAGCTGCCATCAGTTCAGGGCGACTCAACGTATCCTGGTGTGTGCGCTCATAGGGAGGCACCACCTCGCTCACGAACTCCTCCGCGGCCAGGGAGTTGGAGAATAATGTGTTCTCCCTGACCACCCAGCGAGGACGCCAGATGGCGTCGCCACCAGTCCAGCAAGAACCGTCATAGGCCCCCGACGGTTCCTTGCTGCCAACCCTCGAAGACTCGCACCGAGCTTCGCGCGAGCCACTACCAGCAACAGCGGCCCCTGCCCCCTGGAGTGCCCTCTCGAACCCATCAGTTTCATGAGTCACTCCCCGGGCTTCAACTTCGGCGCGCTCCTGCGCCTCCCGCTCCTTCAGTTGGCGGGCCTTCTCCTCCAAGAACTGTTGCTCTTGGAGGCGAAGACGCTCCGCCTCCGCTCGTTCTGCTGCCTCAGCCTTTCGCTTAGCTTCATTGGCAGCCGCTATCTTCTCAGCCTCAGCCCTCCGAAGGGCTTCATCGGCCTCCGCCTGTTTGCGCGCCTCTTCTTTTTCCCTCCAGAGCCTTTCTTCCTCACCCTAGCCGCCTCCGCAGATGGAGACGTAGGAGGAGGAGTAGGAACAATCTTTGGCGCAACTGAAAAGGGAAAACAAAACAGGTTAAAAGAAAGACAAAGGCAAACTACTTAGAAAAATAACGAAGAAACACTTACCAGGCGCCTTTTTTTTATCAGCTTTTGAAACAAAGGCTGACGAGTGGGGGCAGCGCCAATGCCCACTGAAAATATCGGCGCAACCCCCTCCTGCGCCCCACCACCGGCAAAGGGAGACTTCCCCTTGCTGGCATCCTCAGATGCTCCCTTGGGGGCTGAAACTGTGTCAGGAGGGATAACTCCCTCATCGCCAGCTGGCGCGGTGGACACACCCTTTGATGCCCCGGCGCTGGTAGCGGTGGCGCCGGTGGCACGTCTCTTCCCCTTCTGCAACTTAGAAGAGTCATCCTCATCCTCGGACGCGGGCCCGTCTTTCCTGCGGCGCCGACCCTTGATGACCTCTCCCACTGAAACGAAGAATCTGAGTCAGAAACAGGAACCTTCACTGAATACTTATGCTTCCGCGGAGCGTGTTTCCAACGTCCACGCACCGCAGACGCCTTCAGAGGTTGCACAATCTCTATTGAGGAATCAGAGTCATTGCCAAAAATACTAGTGAGCAAAGGATTGATACTAGACTCACCAGTCGTATAGAAAGGCTGTGGCGCGCTCACGAGGTCCGGATAATAAAACCGGCCAACGAACGCCTCTAAACAAGAAACTTGGCCCTCCGCTAGCGGCCTCCACTTAATGCCCTTCTCCTCGCGGGCAGCAAAAAACTGGAACTTGCTCACACCTACAGCAATAAAAAGTTAGAAACATTACAGCAAAAGCGTAAAAAAAAAATAAGAAATTACTTACCCTCCGGAGCAATGTAGGGCTCCTTGCCCTCGCGGAGATGAAGCCGGCTCATCCCCAGAAGGAAAAAGATTCCCTCTGTCAAGTTCTTGAACTCCAACTTAGTGGCGTTGGAGGTAAGGGTGATGAACCAGGGCTGATGCGTATAATCTTTGGGCACGGCCATGTCCGCCACACGTTGCCCATCCGCGATCACTTTCCAAGGCAGACGAATGGGGATTACACCCCTCTTCACGAAGAAGAACTTCTCCTTCGCCCAATGCAGTGACTTGGGGTTGTGGGTAGCCATCGGCGGCACCCTAGGGCGTGGCTTGAATGAGAACCACATCTCATCACGCGCCAAAAAATAGAAGACGTTGAACTTCTCCACGGTTGGTTCAACGTCAAGGGCGCGACAGGACGCCTCGAAATGCACTAACCTCAGCATCCCGAAGGCGGTTAGCTGAGTAGGCCCAACGCCATATTCCACCAGAGTGTCAATCTAGAAGCGGGTGCATGGCAGGCGAAACCCACACTTGGTGAAGTGGGCTTCATACAGGGCCAGCCGGTCAACTCCGGCGGTAAGGACAGTGTCCACCGGAGACGGCAAGACAGGTTCCCATTCTGGCAAGATGTCATACATCTTGCAAAACTGATCAAAGGATTCCTGACTCCAAGCACAACATGTGTTGGTCATCAGTTTCCTCTCTTTTATTTTTCCCTGCTCAACAATCACTTCCTCCTCCATTTCCTCCACCACCGGTTCTATCCTAGGACCCTCGCCGGAGGGAGAATGACCCTCAGATAACTCAGACATCGGTCAAAAAGAAAAGGAAACTTATCGAAATCTGGGAAAACGACCGGAAAATTTGAAGATCAACCGGAAAACTTGAAGATCAGCCGGAATCTTCAAGAAAATCTTCGATCAGAAAAAACTTTGACAGAAAAGAAAAGAAAATAGGAGGAATCAGGCAAGAAAGAAGTCCAAACGTTGAAGTTTCGACAATGAATCTTCAAGATCAGAGAGATCTTTGAAGATTAAACGGAAACTTCGACAAGAACTCGCCAGAGAATAGAGAGAGAACAAGAGAATATAAGAAGCAAATGAACGTGTAACCGTTCAAGGATACATGCATGATCCTTATATACCCACTGCATTTATGACAGTGGGACCCACAGGAGAAAAGCAAACGCCACAAACTTTTCAAATTCGAAGGCTAAGATGACGACACGTGTCATACGCACCATCAAACGGCCAAGATTAACACAAGGAAACGATCCAGCCCACCACTCGCCAGAGGAGGGCCACGTGTCAGCAGATGTCACCATGTGAAACCTGTCAAACGCGTGAACACTCACGCGTCTGACAAAAGGCACGTGCAACACGACACGTGGCACAACCTCATCCACCAAGACAACAAAAGAGGCGTGTGGCGGCACACGCGCCTGACATCAGACAAAAATTGATCACGGCACCATAATGATGTGACAACCAACAGTCAGCACAACAGACGAGGACCTGACATGTCAGACACCATTAAAGCTTCCATCAGAAGCAACTGATCATTCGACTTCCAGGCGCATTAACTCAAATTTATGAGGGACAAATTGAATGCCAATGATTTCAAATTAATTACAACTCCAGACCCGTATTCAATTCCACGGCGCAAATTTGACGTAAAATTACAAAAGACGTTCCCCGCCCAACTCCTGCACAGGTACGGCGGAACACGTCTTTCCAGGCATCAATTTGACGTAAAATTACAAAAGACGTTCCCCGCCCAACTCCTGCACAGGTACGGCGGAACACGTCTTTCCAGGCGTCAATTTGACGTAAAGTTACAAAAGACGTTCCCCGCCCAACTCCCGCACCGGTACGGCGGAACACGTCTCCCTCGGCGTAACTTTGACTTAAAAATGAAAAAGGCGTTCCCCGCCCAGCTTTTCAACATCCCACGGCGAGGCACATCCAATAAATTCCAGTAACCAGAAGCAGATGAGCTGTCATCCGCGACTCGATATTTTGAGTCTAGCGCCCCACCTACTCTCCATCAAAGAGCAGGAGAAGCCCTAGACTAGGGGGACTTGAAGGGATAGGGAGCCCAATCCAAGGGGAAAAGGCATCCCTATCCCCATAAATACAATCACCAGCGCCAGACTCTGACATCAGCGCGCGACCAACATAAATTGTGGAGCAGCGCGCGACCTCACAAACAAAGGTCAACACCTGATAAGCGCGTGCGGCCACGCGCGGCATCTCCCCTTATCACCTTTGGTACGAGGTACGGAAGATAATAAAGGGAAGATTCACAAGGATCTCTGACAGAGTACGAGCCAAGGAGAAAACAACAGGTGGCAAGAGTGGTCCAACTACCACAGAAGAGGATGGCGACGTGACTGTTCTGATGCTTCCACTGTCATCAACAGTGACAGCAGACATCCCCTGCCGACGTCAGGAGCATGGTCAACGACTGTAGCAAGGACAGGGGCGCCGCTGCCAATCAGGGCTCGCCACGTGTTCACATCAAGCAACAACCATGCTGCGATATGACGTCATCCACAGTGATCTGCTTTTCCCGCCATTTTCATGGAAGGCTTGGACCCGGATTTGGGCCGGGCCTAAATAAGGATAACTTCTCACGGGCTCCTCGGCAAAGCCCATGAGTTCTCCTATAAATAAGGAAGGACATCTCCTTGCAAAATCATCCGAAATTACTCATTGTAAACTAGCATTACTCCTGTAACTCTCTCTACTTGTTCATTAATAATATTCTGGCTAGTTACAGTGGACGTAGGTCATTCCTCGACCGAACCACTTACACCTTGTGTTCTTATTCACGTAACTCTCACACGCACTCATACTCCTTATTCTCACCCGGGTTTTACCAAGAGGTTTGGGTAAAGGATTAATCCTGATGAACATAGGTATAAACCACTCGGGGATTAGTCATAATCACCGTGATACCTATTGTTTCTTCACTTACCAATGGGTTTTAACCCAATTCAATGCTCCCCTTTGAAAACCTCTTCTTCTACATAATAACAAGTATATTCTAGAGTTGAGATGTTGAGAGTCCTCTTCAGTTTAGAGTAGCGCTTCCTTTTCTTTTTTTGCTACCAGCCCATTTTCTCATCTTTCTATTTTTTTCACTTTTGATTTGTTTCTTACTGATTTTTATGTTTTTTTAGATTCTTTATGTTGTACATATAGCTTCTTAGGTTGTGCATAAAGCTTATTAGGCTTTACATATATTTGTTATGTTAATTAATCAAAGTTCTTTCTTTTCATTAGTGTCTCAAATGTTGTTACTAACTACATATGAAATGCAGGCATCATGTCGTAGGAACTTCTCATTGGATGTTGTTCTAACGGATACATTTGGGACTCGACAAACAAAGAAATGGAGGTTTTTAATGCAAACCGACACTTCCATCATATTCTTGTATTGTAATTCGTAACCATATAAAGAATCAGTAGATATAAAAAAGATTTAAAACTTGTGGAATAAATTAAATTACACTATAAACTTGAAATTAGGTTGAAAGTTTGGCATTTTATAGAGTTTCCCATTTAGTGGAGCAAGGTTACTTACTGATGCCACAAATATACAATTTTTCTTGATTGTGCTATTAGTTTAAGTCATTAGATTTATTTAATAATTCTTTTTCCTTTTAATTTGCAAAAGTCCAAGGTAATTTCAATGGAGCTTAACTATTGCCATGTTTCTTCTTTTAACATTGATGATGTTAAACTTAAATGGTTATACGATCCATCATACCCTCTTTAAAATCTTGCTACATATCCCTTCCTAGATTGGACATCAACTATTTTAAATACCAACGGCCCGACAGATTGTATCTCAAGTATATGTGGTAGTCTTTCAACTTTAACCAATGAAGGTTTGTAGTTTCGTTTTGCTATTTTTGGACACATGAAAACACAATTGTTTTAATCATATCAATTACACTATTAAAAGCTAATATATATAATTTTCAAACTCATATCAATTGTCTTACCGTATTTTTATTTGTTAAGCTATTTTCAGAGTTCATTCAAAATAAAAAATAAAAAAAATACTCCCTGTCTAAATAATTAGAATATTGTTTGTCTGGATACTAGGAATTATTCAACATCATTCATGTATTTGAGCTTAAGTTACACGTAATAAAGTTATAATAGGTCAAACACTATTTTAGTAATAATAGTAATAATATTAGTAGTAGTATTAGTAGTGGTGGTGGTGGTGGTATAGTGGTATAGTGGTATAGTAGCCGTAGCAGCAGCAGCAGCAGTAGCAGTAGTAGTAGTAGTAGTAGTAGTTGTAACACCCCAACCGATGGCGGAAACATCGGGATGTCACGTATTGATGATTGTTCAGTAGCTCATGGTAAATAATAAATTTCAATAATTGGTTTAAATACATTACATACAGTTGTTCTACAAGAATTTGTACATCAAAATGAAAAAAAAAATACTAGATACACATCTTCAAGCATTAACTCTAATCTTCAAGCAAGCTATAACCTGAAACATGTTAAGTTTGAAAATATTTTGGGTCAACAAAAGTTGGTGAGAATTACATAGGTTTGATAATTGAATAAAACTTGTACAGTTCAAGTGTCATGGCAAGTCTAGTCCATATGTGAAAACATACTAGTAGGTAAATCGAGTGCATAATCAACCCTTGTGACTAGAATATTGTGGTCCATCCCATACGCTCATGGTTCACTCGATTATGTTATGCGATAACAATCACCCACGCTACCTATGTAGGAGGTACACGTATCCGGGTGGGATTATCAGTCCAATAGATCTATCATTGTATACCGTCGGCTGATCAATGTTAATGATTATGCTAGAATATTGTGCTTACCCTAGTCATGTTTAAGACATAATGCAACATAGAATAACACATAGACACTTTATGATTGAATTGTAGATAGAATGTTGTAACATGTTTCACCCCAAAAATAGTGAAATAGATAAAGGGGCTATGTAAAACTCACCTTAGCAAAATGTTAAGTCTCGTGAAAATAGAATAAGTGTATCCCAACGATGCCAAGTATTACCCTATAATTAAGGTAATAAATATGTCTAAGTCTTTCTAGTCTACAAATATGTTCTAGGGTTTCGAATTTGGGGAAAGGTATTCGTTTGATTAATAATTAAATTGTTTATTAAATAAAAGAAATTCGATAAATAAATAAACAAAAGAATTTTTGTAGACTTTAGATTAAAGATGGTCACATTAATAGGTTTTAAGTATAAAAATAATTTTTATAAAACTATTTTCTTAAAAATAGAATATTTAGTCTATTTATTTCCATTTTGCCAAAATATAACTTTAATATCTAAAAATATTAAAATTAAAGAATTTTTAAATTAAAATTTGTATTTCTGTTCTAAATGGACAGAAATAATTTATATAAAATTTTGGTGCAAAAATATTGAAAATGGATTTATTATGATTTATTTATGATTAAAAATAACAAAAATTGATTAAAAATATTAAATAAATGATTTTTCGAAAATAAAAATCATTTCAGAAATGTTTAATGTTTTATAAACTCAGAATAATTTTTGTGGAAATTTATAAAATCGTTTTGATATTTTTATAGAATTTTATAATTATAATGGAATAAACTTGAAATATTTATTATATATAATAAATAAATAATTTTTGGAAAACTAAAAATTGTATGATGAACTTTTTTTATTAGAACATCATAAAATAATTTTTGTAGAATTTATAAAGGAATTTTAGTATTTTAAAACCATTTTTAAAATAATAAAGAATATATAAGTAATAAAGGTTTAAAAAAAGGTTTGTGTATGCTATGGCTCGAACCCGGGTCTGAGACCGGGTGGAGTTTTATCACAAGCCCAGCCACCAACTGGGCTGGACCCTGAGAACGAATATTCTTGGTTAGAAATAATTATATAGTTATGCTAGAAACTGATTTATAATCCTTTTTAAAAGAAAAGAAAAAGTTGTGGGATAAGGGACTCGAACCCGGCCATCAGGCCGGTTCACGTTTTAAGCACAAGTGTCACACCAACTGATCTGTTGATCAGTTGGTGATGATTAAAGTTCAGAAATAAATAAATAAGCATGTATGCAGAACGTGATTATCCCCAAAATCAAGATGTCGAGCCCTAGTTTTACAATAACCAGATTTGACGAACAATAACCCGATTAAACATAGGGTTATTGTTGTTAGGGGGCCGATGAACAAAACCAACAAACAAATTGAAGACTTACTAACAGAAATCGCGTGATTATGAGCGGTCAACCAGAAAGTCAAACGCGAACAATTGATGCTTGAAAAGATGTTTTTAACATAAATTTTGAGAGGGGAAAGAGTAATTGGCGAGTGTAGATTGCAGTGAAGGCCTCAATTTATAGTGGGAGGCTCGTGTGATACGAATTGGTAAGTTTGACCCTATTAAAGACCATGACGCGTAATTGTTTGGATTAAGGCAAGTATTGAAGGTGATTCAGCGTGTATAACACGCGTTTTAGTCAACAATTACATAGTTTACCATATTGAGATTCAAAGACGCGGTATGGGGTTTGAATTTGAAGGATGTTCGTCACAGTTGACTTTTCATAAGTCAACTGCACCTCCAAACTTGTTATAAATATAATTACATCAGAGTTTAATACCAAGACAAGTGGTAGACCAGCTGGTTTAATGTTGTGTGTGTATGGTTGACCCGGCCTAGGGCACGGGTTCGAATCCCGGCCCAGGCATTATTTTTTTATACATTTATTTCACTAGTATATTAATAATATATACTTATAGTATGGGACTAGGAGTCCAAATGTGTCACAATATATTTTTAAAGGGCACGATAATAAAAAAATTCGACGTTTTATTATTAATAGCCGTAACATACAAAGAATTCAATGCGAAATGTTACAGTAGTCGTAGTAGTAGTAGTCGTAGTAGTCGTAGTCGTAGTAGTTGTAGTAGTAGTCATAGTCGTAGTAGTCGTAGTCGTAGTAGTCGTAGTCGTCGTAGTCGTAGTCGTCGTAGTGGTAGTGGTAGTGGTAGTCGTAGTGGTGGTGGTGGTGGTAGTGGTCGTGGTGGTAGTGGTAGTGGTAGTGGTAGTGGTAGCGGTGGTGGTGGTAGTGGTAGTGGTAGTGGTAGTGGTAGTGGTAGTAGTGGTAGTAGTGGTAGTAGTGGTAGTAGTGGTAGTGGTAGTGGTAGTGGTAGTGGTAGTAGTGGTAGTAGTGGTAGTAGTGGTAGTGGTGGTAGTGGTAGTGGTAGTGGTAGTAGTGGTAGTGGTAAGTGGTAGTAGTGGTATAGTAGTAGTGGTAGTGGTAGTGGTAGTGGTAGTGGTAGTGGTAGTGGTAGTAGTAGTGGTAGTAGTAGTAGTAGTGTATATATATATATATATATATATATCATTATATAACTATATCCCCTGTGATTATCTCTTTTTGCTAATAAAACAAGACTTAAAGCTACATGTCCAACTCTTAAAGCTAAACATATACCAATTATGTATAGCCAAACATCGTGCAGCCCCCCCGCAACGCGCGGGTTTCTGCTAGTACATTATAAAGGAGGAGTGATGTACCATATTGGAATTTTGACATGGGTACAATTTTTTAAACAACAAGTATAAGAGAATAAAGTTTATTTCATAAGGGTATTATAGGGATATTGGGGACAATTAAGACACTTAGAGGGTTAGTAGAGTAATTTTATCTTTTGTTTTTAGGTAAAAGCTAAAATATCATTCCTATAGTACCCCTAACTCCCTTCACCTTCTCTTTTAGGCCATATGAAGAGCTCTCCTAATCAATTATTCATTGATTGTGTTTTATTTATATTAATCATTCATAACAAATTCTATTCCATTCCATGAAGAAACTTCCATTGATAGTATGGAGAGTTTTATCTTCATATTATCCATGGGTACTCTCTCTCTCTCACACACACACACACTCTCTGTATTGTTTCTTCTCATCATCCTGTTACTCGTATTGTGTAATTTAGGGTATAAAGTTTCATTATATTGTTTACTGTTTTTCAAATTATTATTACAGCTTGTTGAATCTCTCTGTACGTAATAATCATATTCTAGATATGTGTGTTAATTAGAGTTGCTTTGATTCGCAAGTACATTTTAGCTATTTTTGGAGTCTTTCTAAATTCTAACAACTAAAAATACTTTGATTCAACTGGCTTGTAATTTCATCCTTTATGAATTTTTTATTGGTTTTATCAGCTATATGCACTACGTCTCAACTTATAAAGTCTGAAATCCAGAACTTAATAATACCAAAAGCTGAAATACATATAGTGCATTTTTCTATATAGTTTATGATTTATGAACACATATTTGTTTTGCTTTATTTTTAGTATGAAGAAAAAATTGAAATGGAAGGCAATTCCTTTTCATTCTATATAATAAACTTTTATAAGAACTTGAGTCAGTTGTATCCTTAAGTGTTAAAGTGGAAACAAGAACTTCTAATTAAAAACCAAACACTTGTTTCGCCAAATGTTATACTAGAGTTAATTGCATAATCTCACAACAATAGTCATTAAGTCATTTGCTTATTCTTTTTTGCTAATAAAATTAATCTATGCATATAAGCATGTTTAGTTGTTTACACAAGAAAAAAAAACATGCAAGTTAAAATTTAACTCTATGCCTATTAAAACTTTTTAGCTTATTCTTGTTAGGTCCCAAGCCCAGATAAAAAGATGAGGGTGTATAATAATGAAATTCGACAAAGGGCACCGAATTTCATTTAGCTTTGGGCTTTAAAAAAGATCGAGTCGTTTCTGCGCAGTATTCAGGTAATGTTTTATGATGATAGCTTCATGATTTTTCAATATACTACATTGTTTTTGTTTCTTGATTTTCCATAGGATCATCAAAACATGAAAAAAAGGAAAACGTATCGTATGAAAATCCAACAAGACTTTAAGAAACTAGAAATGGCATGTCATGTCATGATATAGCTTCATTATTGTGTGGTTTGGGGATTTCGGCAACAGCCTGTATGCCGCTCATATCAGGTAACTTGTGTTTGGTTATGTTTTATATTGGGTTGTGACCATGTAGCCCATTATTTCTTAGTTTAATCATCCTATTAATGGTTTCATATGATTTTTCATATTATCATCTTTTCTCTAATAGACATGGTTCATAGAAAAAAGTAGAGCGTACAAGTGATCTAGAGTTCTATTGACAAGTCAACTCGGAATGGAACAAAGGGCGAGGTTATAAAAAATCTAGCAAGTAATGTGTCTAGATAAGGTCTAGATTTTGCATAGGAGAAACCATTGGGACTTTTGACTTCGGAGGACCCCTATATCTTGAATTGTAGGTGTGGACACGTTTATTTCTTGAATGCACGCTGACTTTTATAATCATCATTTTGTTTATATCAGAAACACTATTCGCTTTGTTGGTATTAAGTTGGTATCAATACATCGATTTTGGAGAGAAAAATGAATTATTATTTGGGCCCTTTGCCTACTATTTTGTTGGTATTAGTTTAATATGATATCAATCATGACACCCGCCGCAACGCGCGGGATTCCCACTAGTCAGTTAATAGTTTTTAAGTTTGAAATGGATTATTATCTGATCCAACTTATAAGTGTAAAATGAATTTTCTATAAAAAAAAATAAACACATATATAGGAATACTATACAAAAAATTGTGCCCCCAATAAAAATGGGCTCAACCGCGTGGACTCCCATGCTTGGGCCAAAGCAGGCCCTGATACACACACATACATGTATACAAGGACGAAGGTTACCTAGCTCCCATCGAGTTTTTGCTCAGTAGTGTAAATTTACGCGTTTTCGCCCAAAAATTTTATACGTACCGAGTCCGTCCCCCACCGTTTTAAGGGTCCCGTGACTTACGGCCTCCACGAATAAAAAAATTCAAGCTCCGCCACTTCACTTCACCCATTGGCCGACAATAATCTGTACTTCAAAAATTCCCAACAACGATCCCAACTTTCAACATATTAGCCGACAATGAACCTTTGTTAACTGAGAACTAACTCAGTTAGTGGATGCTGATGTGGAAGCTGACGTGGCATCCTCACGCTGACGTGGATGATGACATGTCATGCCAACACCGACGTGGATGATGATGTGGTCATAAAACGATCCACGTGGCTCGGAACCAAAACTCAAGTCCCATCAAAGGATCAGGACACATGTTGAACGCCTCATCAAAGCCACAAATACCCTCTGGATTCCAAAGCATACCCAACAAAAGCTGTGGCTGTGATCAAGTCCTAAAAGCTAAAAACAACTTAAGGACTTCGGGGGACATGACGAGGTATAGGAATTTATACCACGACCATGCTCAAGTCCAAAAAGTTAAAATAACTTAAGGACTTGGCGTACATGAAGAGGTATAAGAAATTATACCGCGGCTTAATAGCAAGCTACGTCCAGATGGCCTAAAGGTGCAGCACGTGATATCTCGAACCATGTAACCCCAGCCAATGTAAGTACATATCACCTTCGGAAGTCAAAAGCTTCCGAAGGAATGTACAAGGGGGTCCAAAGCAAAGTACAACTTTGCTGACCACTATAAATACCCACATCAAGTACAATTGAGAGACACGAATGCTTACACTCTGAACCACACTTTCTCTCTCTAAACAAATACGTATCCTCACGCCGGAGGGTGGTTACAGAGAGGTCCTCCCTCCTCCTCTGTAACGAGCCTAACTATTTTCTACCTTGTGCAGATCTAAACCCGGGTTCGAAACATTCAAGATCCATTTGCTTCGTCCCTGTTATAGCTTTATTACACGTTCGTCCATTTTTTGGATCTTCACATATTAATCATGTAGTGGAAACATTGTACACAAAAACTTAAATCCGATTTAATTCCTATCAGTGATCTAATTACTATGGGTATTTAGGTTTGTACCTTCCTCAAGAAAACCAAGGAACCCGCACGATGAATACAACATACATCATGTTAGTTGGCAATCATGAACTCGCGTCTCCATGAATCAACACTTGAAATGAAACGGGTGAAACCACGTGAATCAGGTCGACAAACGAATCAGTTAGAATTCAGTGGTGGCGGCAGCAATGTTGGGGCGATGATGGTCGGTGCGACGAGGCAGACGGTGATTCGGTGGCGGTAATCCAAACAGACGACGGAGGTGGTGAGGTAGGGTGGGCTATTTTGTTAAAACATAAATTGGTACAACTAAAACATATCTAAAACATAATTAAACCCATTGTATTTATACTCGCCAATTAGATCTTCACTAATTGTAGTTACATTAGTATTTTGCCCATAAGCGTTTCCCCACAATCTTTACGCCTATCAAGCTCTGTTGTCAAAGTCCACTCAGGCGCGTGCCTAGGCTCACTTTTCAGGCCTAGTGCAGCCTTCTTGCTTCGCTTTAAAAGCTTTACTTTCTGGCTTTCAAACGCATTTTTCAGGCCAAAATCTGACAGAATTCCAGCCAACAAATGTCTGAACACTTTTGAAACAATTATACCCGTAAACAAGTCTATAATCCACCTAAAAAAAGCCTAAATTAACCCTAAAGAATCATAACAAATGTTTAAAACTCCTAAAAATGTATTTTTATACTATGTGTCTCGCTTAAAAAAACTTTTGTGATTTAAGCGCCTTGCACTGAGGCACAAGGCTCATCTTTGACACCTTGAGTACGCCTTGTACCTTTAAGAACTATGGTATCAAGCAGACATAAATGCCAACTCCATTGATTACATAAAATTTACAATCACTAATTTTAACTAACATCAATTAAAACACGTTGAACCTCACATGCGCATTGCGGCCTGTTAACACACAAAATTTTGAGCGAAATGTAGAACGAAAAACTTGTGAAGAATGAAAACGTACGATGGACCAAAGTTGAAAGTAACAAAATATTGAGGTTAAATTGCAAAAGGTGAAAACCTTTGAGTTAGAAGTGAAAAAATGAGATTAAATGAGTTAAATTGCCAAAGATGAAAACTTTGGAGTTTGAAAGAAAAAATTCAATGAAAAAAAACTCCCAATGCAAAGAGTACAACTTCATACCATGCATCAAAGGGTAGTACCCGACCAAAAGGCTATGCAACGAGAGCTTGTATAATTTGCAATATTATTTTTACAATAACATTACCAACTTGATAATTATACAATGGCTGATTATACTTGAGAGAACTATAAAACTCCAAATTAAATGCAAAAAAAAAATTAATAAAAAAACCATAACTCAAAATTTAAGTAAAAAAACTAGAAAATTAGTTTGGAGCTTCTCTTTCTCATGTCATCCCCGTTCAAAAAAAAATAATTAAAAAAATAAAAAAACCTAAAAGACGCTACTGCACATGTGTAGTATAACCCAAAAGCCTAAACCCCTACCCCACCCAAAAACCTAATTCCACCCCACTCACCCTACCCCCACCCACACCAAAAAAACTTAAACCGCTCACCTGAAAACCCAAACCACCCATCCGCCCCCACCAAAAACCTAAACTCACCCCACCCAACGCCTACCAAAAATCCTAACCCCCCACCCACCACAACCAAAAAACTAACCCCCACCCAAAAACCTAAACTCACTCTACCCACCCCACCCCACCCTCAAAACCTAAACCGTAGAAGCTAAAAAAAAAAAAGCTAAACTAAACCCTAAAGCTTAACTGGACATTTACTACACATATGCATTAGATTCATATTTTTTTTATTTTTTCCTGAACGGGATGATATGAGAAAGAGAAACTCCGAATCAATTTTCTCGTTTTTTACTTAAATTTTGAGTTATGATTTTATTATTATTATTTTTAATTTAAGTAGGAGTTTTGTAGTTCTCTCTATAACTATAAGTTTTCTATTGAACATATGTGTATATTACATTTTTCAGTTATACATCTTCTATAATATATAAATGAAAACTAATGAGGGACACATGGCACCTTATGGGGACTTCCTTTAATTTTTTTCCCGCTCATTTAAATGGGTCATGGATACTCCATCTACTATTAAATTATTTTTTCTCTATCATGTGCATGACACGTGCACTTTCCCCCATGATTTTTAAATGTTAATAACTTTTTTAAACGACACTTTTTTTGAAAAAAAAAATTCCACCAAATTAACGAGCGTTTTATTATCTTTCCAACGAGTACCATAATGCTATATAAAGAACGAAAAAAAACGAGCGTTTTATTACTAATGGGTCTACTCTGTTCAACGGGTCTACTCTGAAACAAACTTCTGGTGACAACATCTGTTGAATGCAAACCAATGCTGTCATCGGAAGTTTGTTTCATCCTCTATTGCTTGCTTCATCCGTGGATAATCATCAACTGATTCATTCATCAGTGGTTTCCAATCAGCTATTTCATTTATCAGTGGTTATTAAAGGCAGAAGCACAACCACCAATTAATGGATTTTCAGCTTTAGTTGGATTTAGTTTTCCCGTGTTTTCACAAGGGATTTCACCTAGTATGTGTATATTGTCAAACATTTATGTATTATACTTATTTTTTAAAATTTAACACGTATAAGCACGTTTGTACATTAAAATAGCATGCTCTTACCCACAATCTTTCTTTCTATACATGTATGTGAAATCATTTCAATACATCTGCACATGTATGTACATTACAAAACATGTACGTACATATACAACACTAATTTTTGTAGTTTTAGACACGTATATACATATATGTATAAATGCAAAAAAAAACATGCAGGAAAATGGACAATTTAGCAACAAAAAAAAAAAGAAAAAAGAAAAGAAAAACTGCCTTAGAAAAATATGTGGTCCAGAATAGTTCTCTCGATTCTCAATTTGACCAAAGGTTCTAGTTTAAACTAAATCTTATATTATTTAACTATTTAAATAATAAACCACGAGGGGAGGGTTTAAATGAGAACACCCATCTTTTGTGAGAACCATGAGAACAAATCTCAGCCACTCATTTATACTCCCTTATGTTTTGATGAAAAGGCTAGATTGGTAATTTTGTGAAAATCATTCATGCCTAACATACGATCTCTTTCATCCCTGACTCTTCTTTTTTCTTAAACCCTAAATCAATCACTCAAATTCATCAGTTATCCATGATTCTCCTTCTCAATTCCATAAGCAATTTTATACCTCTTCACAACACCCTATATTCCCCTTAATTTTTGAGTTATTTTCCCTAGGGTTTCGATCTCGACTGCAACATTTGGCAGTTGCACAGGGTGGTAGCTATGGTGGCGTACGTATATCAGTGGTTCGGAATTTGGGGCGGAAATACTGCGTGGTTGGTCAAGAGATGAAGAGGAATCGAAAATTGGAAGTGGGAAGTGGTTGGGGCTTGTGGTGATAATGTGGTTAGTGATGATGTTTTTGATGTGGAGTCTGCAAGAGCAGAGGTTCCACCTGATCATCTTTTAATCATGGTTAATGGGATCATTGGCATTTAATTTTGTGTAGTTTGTTTTGTATTTTATATTGACTGAAGTTTTAAGATCTTTAAATCATCCATGAATATGAACAAAAAAAAATTATAGTTCTTTTTACAAAGTTCATACATATGTTCAATTTTAGGTGATAATTGGTGGATAGTAGATTTTGATATTAGTAAAGTGAGTATGAGTTCATACTCATCGTTAATTCAATATCTGATTATAGATTTACTGATTTAGGTGGTTCTATGGTGTATTTTTTATCTTAATAAAAGTTGATTCATGCAGGATTTATCTGGACCAAACAAGTTAAGCTCAGGGCTCAAAAGGAGGTACTTATCGGAGCTGTTCTCGATGAAGCTTACATGGTCAAGTATGGTGTTCAAGATAAAAATGTGTGAGTCCTGTTTTAGTGTCCAAGATCACCCAGACGAGCGGATGGCTGTTATGCAGCTAAGACAACATATTTATCATAAGCGAACCTTCTTTTAGTTGGAGCAACTTATTATTAAACATGATGTTGTTATCAAAGCCATTAGTAATAAACAAAGGACTGTGGTATTGATTTCTTTTTTACCAATTATAGTCACGCAGTTAAGTTTGTGGGGTTCATTTAGAAGGTTATCAAGATTAAGATCTTCCACGACAAGAAACGTGTGTCCTATGATACAAAAGGCAAGAAGTACAATTTCAAGCACACATTTTTTATTAAAATTTGTCAGATGTGTCATGAGGACTTGATTTTTAATACCTCCAAAGCTAGTTTTTAGTTTAGGAAACCTTGGTCCGTTTGTCATCTGCACGAAAATCAACAAAAATATTGCTTTACTTGACCAATTAACTTACATGCATTGTTTTCTTGATGTTAAGCAGTACTAGATGGGATCATTAACTTCACTCCTTTTTAATAAATAGCTTATGGAATATGTTGCTTGGATGTCGATCCCATTTTGTTATAACTCTAAAGTCCATGTTGGCGTGTCGACATATGTGATGATTGATGTACAAGTAGCCCGTGTGTGTGATCTCGGGACAAAGAGATAGAAAAGTATAAAAGGTCTTGCGATCAGGTTATTTTAATGAAGAAAAGCTACAAGGAAAGGAGGCAAAAGAAGTGTGGAAAGCTGAAAGCCTCGTACTTTAAAGCTTAAATCACTTAAGATGTAAAATAAAATTGAACGTTTTGCAACTTTGTTTTGACATTAGAATTTACAGTTGTATATATTATTAGTACTTGTTTTACACATGTGGAAGTGTATGTTTTACACATGTGTACATCTCATGTGTTCTTATTTAATATGTTTTATACATGTGTAAATTGTTCATTGTCACTTATTTATTTCTAATTTAAATTGTTTTATTTCATTACACATGTGTAAATTGTTCGATGTCACTTATTTATTTCTGTTTTACACATGTGTAAATCTTATGTATTCTTATTTAGTATGTTCTACACATGTGTAAATTATTCACTCTCATGTATTTGTTTCGAAATTATACATGTTTGATAGTATTACACATCTATAAATTGTTCGATGTCACTTATTTATTATGTTTTACACATGTTACATGTGCATTAAAAACATAATGTATGTTCTAGAAAAAAGGTTATTAAGAACATACAGATGCAGATAGTGATAGTGAATAAAATTTCTTTTTTATTTCTCTTATTTTAGTTTGAATAATGTATCCAGGTAATATGATCTCTAAACATTTAACGTTTGGGTGAATTTAATCTTTTCTTTGACGATAATTTTTACCTTTTTTATTTATTATCTCAATTTTCGGGTATTAGTATTTGCAGTAGTTTGTTTTCTTAGTTATTTTCAGTTTTGATACGTATAAGTATTGAGCATCTTACGCACGTGTAAACGTACGCAAATATGTACCAGTGAGCACTTTACAGAATTGTAAACAGTCTCAAGTGAGCACTTACACATGTGTAAATTGTTGGTAAATATTTGTATATGTTTTACACATGTGTAAACATTTATTTAGGTTAACTAGCATAATCCAAAATAAACTAGTTATACATCAAGTGACACTTAAACTGTTTCATCACTAAACAAATTGTAGTTTAAACAAACATGCACTAAAATCAAACATAGTATTATCCAACATACAATTAAAGTCACAAGTATCGAGATGCCCAACAATTCATAATCCTTATTCTATATTAACCACAATAACACAAAAATAAAAGTTCCTCTTAATAACATCTACGCTTTTTTTGTTCTTCCTCCAAATAAAATGTTTTCTTGGTCAAAACTTCTCGGTGTATATTGTCCTCCGATAGAATTATATTTGTAGAAAATTTCCTTTGAAGCATATTTAGTTGTTTGTCTTTTGGTTTACTCTGTTTTGATTCTGCATTCCAACTTCTTCACACGACTTTCCCTGTAAATTTTCATATTTCTCATTAGAAACAAATCACAATCAAAGCTATAAGGGCTAGTAATAGCCACTGCTGCTAACATTTGAATTAAGGGTTTGCAAGAGACTATCCCTAAGTATATTCTTACTATAAGAATAGAACATTTATATCACAAAGTTCGTTGAACTGAAAATAGAAAGAGCATCCCCCTTGCTAAAAAGTTGGTAGAATATATGCTTAGTTTTTAATTATTATGATTTACACATGTGTAAACCTTCATGTATATGATTTACACATGTGTAATAACTAATTCACTCATGTATAATTAAACAACATTTCCAATATCTATAAGTAGCAGTTTACACAACAACATAACAGTTTATTTTCACATGTATAAACAACTTACTTACATTTGTCTACAACTTTATTTTTAGGTTTAAGCGTATAATGTACACATGTGTAAACTTACAAATATATGATTATGACGAACTCCGGTCATAGGTTGGTCTAAAGAACGAGAGTCGGTTTCCTTGTTTAACACTCCTTAATGAACATCATGATTACACAGAATCATACACAATAATGCTATCACAGAAACACACAAGGTCATTTTTTTTGCGGGTGCTGAAGGACATGAACCTCTAATCATCTAATTTATTACCAAGGGGAGTGTCGAGCACCATTAAAACTATTGCATAGGCTTAATGCATTGGCATCCATAATATGATTACAAGGATGACTTTCCTATGTGACTTTGAACGTTTCATCAAAATCATAGCTCATAAACTAGTGATTGATATCCTTAAAGGTTTACATATACCGCAAGAATGACTTGGTGTTCGCCATCTCAAAAATCATTGTCCTGCCACTTTATCCTAACATATCTAGCACAATTTTTTATATTAAATCAAAGCAAATGAATCAATCAAACAACTCAATCTGCATAAAATAACCAAAAGCAAATTTGCCAAATCAATCAGAAGCATAGAAAACACACCCACAAACAAAAAACATATAAATACCATAACATTGTTAAGTGAACGCATTTGTAATTTGAATGCATATTAACTCAACTATTGTGGTTTAAATTAGATGTACACATGACATTATCTTAAATAATCCTCACAAGAATGAACATAGGGAAAAATTAGGCTTTGTAGATGGGTGTTCGACGAATGTGGTTTACCTGATCAATGTATTGACAAACACTGGAGAAGAAAGGTGACTATAGATTGCAATCTTCTGGCCATGATTTTATGATATGTTACCAAAATGATTACGAAGAATCGAGCTTACTTTAGCTAAATCCCTACCTCCAGTTGCAAACAAAAAGAGGAATATAAATTGCAGAAAAGGATCAGATGCATCACTACTCCTAGAATCGCCGATCTAATTGCCATCGTCGGATACGAGTTTGCCAGAAGTGAGTGTTGTCCCCTTTCTCTTTCTCCGGCATCGTTTCTCTTTCTCCGGCATCGGTTGAATCAATAGTGTCGTCTTCAAGATGTTGTAAGGAAGAAGATTGTTAACTGGTTGAGCAATTTTAGAAGGGCTTTTTAAATGTATGTTTCCAGTAATGCCCTTTCAGCCTTTTATTTTATGGTTCCATTCTCATTTAAACCACTCTAATCTTAGCCCTTGATTAATCATGATCAAGGGATGAAAATGGTTCTTAGTGTTCTCACAAGATTTGATGTTCTCAAGATAACCCTCCCCTAAACCACGATATCATTATCTATTAATTATTTCTTAGACAATTAATAAATAACTAGTTAAATTTCTCTAAAACGACATTTCGTGAATTATGATATTTAACTCTATAAATATTAACTAGCTGATAACCCCGGGAGGGTCTCGGGGTTGAAAAATCTAATTTTACGTGATAACCTATTGCAAATGGCTCAAGTTAACTAACCACAAAATCTCTCAATCATTGCATGTTCATAGTATTCTAATCAGTAATAACTCATATTCCCTAATCTAAAACCTAATCAGTAATCATCTAAAGAATCACTTATGTAAGCTGCAACTATTAAAAAACTCATCACATCTCTCTAGTTTCTCACATTCTAATGGCTCTTATAATTCCTAACCTAATCAACTACACAAACACTTAAGTTGGAAGTTGTAATCATTGCATCTCATTATGCCACGTGGCATAATCAAGAGATGGTTGAGGCCAGCATTGAACGCCACGTCAGCAACTATCAATTCTTTCCGGGAGCGTCCCGGGGTTGAAAAATATAATCATTCTAATAATACTAATACTAATAGTAATAATTATTACTCTTGTAATTAAATAAATAAAAAAAATAACCTTGCTATAAGGTGACACCATGTGTTGCAGTGTTGCGCGATTCTTTCTCCTAACTTCTCTTGATGAAGCATACCTAGTAAAATTCCAATGATAACATGGCGATTGGACTGATTTTCAACATCGTATATAAGAACCTGGTTTAAAAGAAAAAAACATGATTAATGAATAACATGAACACTTTGTGTGTTTTTTTCCTGTATGAACGAAACCCCACAAAAAATAGTCGATTTTTCTCCGTTTTTTTATATAGGACCATGGTACTCGTTGGAAAGATAATAAAACGCTCGTTAATTTGGTGTAATTTTTTTCTTTAAAAAATCCCGTATATAAAAGATATAAACGTTTAAAAATTATGGGAGGATACATGAGAGAGAAAATTTTAAAATTATTTTTAAATTCTTTTTTTCCTAAAATAACTCAATTTAATATAGGGTTTTATGTTTATTTTTTTTATTTAAAAAAGGAAATAGTTCAAAAACACTAAAATATTTCAATTATGATGCCACGTGGCACTCTCAAGGGGAGGTTGGGGCCTCCATTGCACGCCACGTCAGCATATACGTTTTCTTTTATATATATAGATAGATATCTGTTTGTTGTTCAAAGTGTTGCTCTTTGGACCATGTCTTGTATCTTGTTAGCAACCTCGTATTATCGTTTATCAGACATTCGATTTCCAACAATATATGCATTTTTACAAGGGCAATGATTCTTATATAGTAAAACTAGCTTATACCCGGGAGCGTCCCGGGTTGAGAAATCTAAGTAAAGTGAATAAAATTAGAAGTATCTAAACTATAAAAATGACATCTATGTATCAACTTACATTAGATACTTTAAAAAAAATATACCAAAAGATCCATTTCACCTTACAACATCAACACCTAAAACAAAATATTAAGATCCCAAGCACTTCAAGGGGACAAAGATTGTTTAGCACCAATACATTCAGTCAAAGGTCTTTAACTGCATACAATAAGATTTGAACTATTTCAGAATATGATAGAAAGAGAAAACATAACAATTACCTGTTGGAGAGCGTCTCGGGTTGAAATATCTAATATGACAAATATCTAATATGACAACATAAATAATGACTTGACAATATATGATTAATACATATTATTATTATTATTATTATTATTATTATTATTATTATTATTATTTTAAACAAATCTCTGCCATAAGTTATCATATTCTAATATAAAAAAAAGGTAATTGGGTCGGGTATCACCTAATCCCAGGCCCGACCCAAACCCACAATTTTTTTTAAACTAATATATCCCGGGAGCGTCCCGGGTTGAGAAATCTAATTTGAAATATCAATTTTACACCTGAAATAGACTGATGCGTTTTACAGTTACATGCAGGAAAGCTTTGGGTAGCACTTAACCTAAAACAATTAACAATGTATCTTCAATGTTAGTGCATAACCTTAAACACTGTATAACTCTAATATTAAAACCTAACCTAAAACAATGTACAACTCCAATGCTAACACATGTTGTAAATAAAAATCATATTTACTGGTTTGAACATAACTAATGACTTGCCTATACATGATTAATGAATAACCTGAACACTTTGTGTTTTTTTCCTCTTTGAACAAAACCACACAAAAAAATAGTCGTTTTTTTCTCCGTTTTTTATATAGCACTATGGTACCCGTTGGAAAGATAATAAAACGCTCGTTAATTTGGTATAATTTTTTTCTTTAAAAAATCTCGTATATAAAAGATATTAATGTTTAAAGTTATGGGAGAAAACATTAGAGATAAAAATCTAATTTGTTTTTAAATTTTAAATTATTATTTTCCTAAAATAAAGCCCTTGCCACATGGCACACTCAATAAAGAGAATACCCTCTTTGAGTGCCATGTCATTAAAATAGCTTTGGTTTATTATATGTATAGATAGATTAAGCTGGGGGTGGGGGCATTTGCTTCGTTTTTTTAGGTGTATAGTAGCTTAAATATGAGAAAGTTATGTATTAATCCATTTTATAAGTAACATGTAACTAGGTTTATTTTCGTGCGTATTGCGGCGCGCTAAATGGAGTCATTTTTTGTTCGGTAGTTTGTGCTACACCCAGCATGAGACTGTAAGTTATATGGGATAATACTAAGTGTAACAATTACATGAAATTTCGGAATATTCAAATTGAAGTCGGGTCTGCCTTCTTACATTCACAACCAAACAGCTAGTTGTTTCAAAACTTGAAAATGACGCAAGCATTTGGTTTCACACACAGACGATTTCAGAAATACCTTGACTACAGATTGTCATTGAAACCTACTAATGACGATCCTTGGATATGAATATAATGAACCTAATAATATTACTCTGATTGACATGTAAAGATGACAAATAATAACTAATCACAACGCATCATATAAGAACATATATAGAGCAAATTGGAAACTTTTTAAAATATTGAAAATAAATGAAATAGTCATGCCATAAACTTCAGACAAAAAACAGCTAAACCACAACACAAAGAATCAAAACCATGAAGAAAACGATACCCTTAAACCTGGGAAAAATGTGAAATCCACCGGTTAAGAAGAAACGGAAGAGGAGGTGATGATAAAGTTAATCAGAAACCTTACCATGTTTACTGGATTAACATGCCTGAACCCTAAATCAGTTGACGGTGCTAAGACGACAACCGTACCACTTGTCGTGACTACGACCATGACCAATCACCCCAAGACGCCATACAACCGCCTCCAAATTTTGTCGGTCCTTGTCAAGGGGGGGGGGGGGGGGCATTGGAAAGAGGAATATGTGAAAGGATTATATAGCAGGAGCTTTTGGTTAAGATACGTGAATTGTATGGTATCTTTTCAGAAGAGCAATGGGAGATGGGGAAAACACCGCCCAAATAGCCAAATCAAAGATGACCGCCTAAATAATCCAATGAGAGGGCACCACCACCTTGGGTACTGTTCAACTTATCTGCAAAATGTTGGTGAGTGACTTTTGTAAGAAAAAAACATAAAGTATAGTGTTTTTTTATTATATTTACTCTATAGTATAATATGTAATACTGTCATAATAAAGAATTCCTGAAATTTCACTAAAAATAATATATGTCAAAAAGCCGGTGGTTTTTTTTTTTTTTTTTTTTTGAATGGCAAATTTCTACTTATTGTGAGACTTGAACCCATGACCTCCCCCAATAAAAAGCCGGTGGTTAACTAGTGGTTAATAAGACCATATTTTCCAGTAACATACAAAGTTGATATAGTAATCCCGAACCAGGCACAAAGTCTCTTGGGTCGAATGCTTGTCCCGGTCATAATCCCTTTTGTAGAAAAGAGTGTGAGACGATTGCAATCTTTACTCATATAGATGATAATTTCTAAGGTAATTTTGTAGTGTTGGAAATAAAATTAAATTATTTGAATTATGTTGTTATGTAATGTTAGGAGTTAGGACCATTGGTTTTGTTCATTTCCTTTAAAAGGTATTTCTGGATGTTATGTTGTCCTGTAGTGAATTTTTATTTTTGTATTATCAAAACTGCCAAAATGGTCATTAAATGGATGTAGATTGATTTCTGAATCACATGCACGTATATTTTATACTGCCAAAGTCTTCGTGTTATATAATTTGACTTCTTCAACAGAGCCCAGTTGGTTAAGGGCTTAAAGTTTCTTATAAGAGGCTTGAGTTTAATTCTCACTAGCTACATTTGAAGGACATTGGTGGAGGGGAAAATGAGGGATGACCCGGCCATTGGCTTGGGTTCGAGTCCTAATCCTGACCGGTTTTACTGATTATTTCACTGTTGTGCCTTCGGGCGGGGTGAGTGGTCGGGTTTTCCCGAGAATTGGTGGCCCCGGGTACTCTCGAGTACCTGATTCGCCAAAAGGGTGTCCGAGAGTGCTCGAAAATTGATTCGTTGGCCGTTCAAAAAAATACACACACACACACATATATGGTTCAATACACACACACACACACACACACACACACACACACATATATATATATATATATATATATATATATATATATATATATATATATATATATATATATATATATATATATATATATAGGAATGGGTTCATATGAGAACCACCTTAAGTTGTGAGAACTTAAGAACCTCCCTAAACCAATAACATGATGACACATATACAACCTATGAGTATAATATTAAGGGGTAAAAAAGTAATTGATCCCCACCTCAACCCCACCCCACCCCCATTGCACCTTTTTTATACAACTGTTTTTTTTTAAATCATTTCTCCTTTCTCAGACACTCTTCTCTCTCTCTCTACTCTCTCTCACACACACACTCCTCTCTCTACTTTCTCTCTCACACATACACTCCTGTCTCTCTTTCTCTCATCGACGGTGGTGTTGGTTTTTGGATGGTGACGGGTGGTTCGTGGTGGGGGGTTTTCAGCGGTGGTTCGTGGTGTTGGTTTTTCAGCGGTGGTATTGGTTTTGGGTTGGTTTTTTTGGTGGTTTTTCAGTGGTGGGTTCAATGTGGTGTTTTGAAGATGATGATGAACAGATCTGAATCAAATATATTATTATTATTGTTATTATTATTATTGTGTGTTGTTTTGTTTGTTTAGATGATGATGATGGGTTGGGGATCTGAACGGTGGTGGTATTTTGGGGTTAGGAGACGGCGGCAACGGTGGAGGACGGCAGGGGGGTCGGTTCTTGGGGTGGTGGATCTGATGAAGACGGTGGTGGTATGTTCTTCATGTTGTTCTTATTATTATTATTATTATTATTATTATTATTATTATTATTATTATTATCATGTTTTTGTTTTGATGTTTTTTGATGGATGATGATGATGATTGGTTTTTTGCAGCATCAAGTTTTTTTTTTTTTTTTTTTTTTTTTTGTAACAATAAATGATGATGATGTAATGCATAGAAGTTTTGGTTGATTTATATTTTGATGTAATACATGGCCCATCTGCCGTAAAGCTTGCATGGATAAATACGGGGAGCATACAATTCATTGCAAGGAGCACCCTGGTTTCAAATATCGGCATGACTGGGGTGAGGGACATTTTGTGGGATATCCTGAGAAGAGCTGGGATTTCTGCAAAAAAAGGAGGCCCCTGTAAATTTTCTCACAGACCCTGCGGAAGGGAGATCCACCTTGCGACCAGCAGATCTGCTTGTCTTTGGTTGGGAGATGGGGAAACATTCCTGCGTGGACCTCACAGGGGTATCTCCTTTGGTTGGGTTAAGGGAAACAAGGTTTGTAGCTGGGCAAGCATCGAGAAAGGCGGAATCGAAGAAAGTGGATAAGCATGCTAAAGCTTGTGCAGATAACCAACATGTCTTTATCCCTTTGGCCTTTGATACCTTTGGCTCCCTAGCGCCAGAAGCTATTCGTTTCTTGACTAGGGTCCAACGGGTCGTCCACAACAATAGTTCATCTACAGGGGGGCAAGGATTTGTTTTTGGTAGACTAGGGTTCGCAATTCAGAAAGGGGTGGCGGCGCAGCTTGTTGCCCGCCTACCTTCTATTGTGATGTAATTTTCGTATTTTGTTTTAATGAAAAGGGACAATAATTTAAATTGATTGTATGGATGTTTTACATTGGTGTAATACGATTGTGGGGCATTTTACATTGGTGTAATACGATTGTATGGATGTTTTTCTTTGGGTTTTTACGTTGGTGTAAAATAATTACACTGGTGTAAAATAATTACACTGGTGTAATACGAATGTCGCAGTGTTGTGTATGGTAGATTTACACTGGTGTAAATATTACACCAGTGTAAATGATAGTAGATTTACACTAGTGTAAATAGTTACACCAGTGTAAATCATCTTCATCAAATTTATCTGATTATTTTGTTTTAAAAAAATAAATAAATTAAAAAATAAAAAAAGTTAAAAAATCTGATATTTTGAGTTATTAAATAAAAAATTAATATCATATTATATTAATTATATTCTCTCACATAAAGTTTTACCTTAATACCCCTAATGGTACTTTATTTATAATAAAAAATTAAATGGCAAGTTGGTGTTTTGGTAAAAGACAAAATACCAAAACTTTTAATCTCAACCTTTAATTGGCCAAGATCAATGGCTTACAATGGTTCCTATGGTTCTCACAACTCATCATGGTTCTCAAAATAACCCAACCCTATATATATATATATATATATATATATATATATATATATATATATATATATATATATATATATATATATATATATATAGGGTTATGATCCTGAGGAAGGGGAGCATTCAATCGTTTGCATCAATTGCA